>CP142462.1:51310000-51902500 GCA_038049695.1 Cinnamomum chago
GAGTCCTAGAGGTATATACCTTAGTGTTAAGACCAATTGTACCCTAATCTAAGGTCTCTAAGACTAGGGAACTAAAAGAAAAGAATGGTGTTGATTTAGACACTAATTCTTGGTTTTAGGTGGGACCCTGGCTACCCTCTTTGGATCTGTTTGGACTATGTGTGAGAATGTCTTGAGCCGACACGCCTCACGGTTGGTTCGGTGGCATCGAAGTTCAATCCATTTCAATCTTGAACGGGATGGAACGACGCGATATCTTCTTTATATCTAAACACAAGCCTATTTCCTTGGTTATCGCTAATTCTATTCCTTTCGATGACTGAATCGGTTACTCGATGTTTCCGGAGTAATGTCATGCCTAGGATGGACCGTTTATAATCCTGATTCTTGCTATTGTAATATCTAGTACTACCCATAAGCTCATTTTAAGTTTGGAAAATAGTAAAAGTGCATAAGGAGCCTGGAATGTCTTCAAACTCAAGGAGTACCAAGTAATGATTATAATCGACATACGGGACCCCTATTCACTTAAATAGATCTTGAAATTAATACTTTTCCCGAAATTGTTATAGTTCATTGTTTCACCTCTTTTCCCGAGATTTGCATTATATGACTTGTTTTCCCGAAAGCATTGGAGTTACACTAGTAACAGTTAATTGTCCCGAAATGTATTGCCCGATATGAAGTGACAGTGTGCCCTTGAGCACCCCCGTTTTACCCGTTTATTTACTGTACTTGATTTACTTGCATATGTCTCGATTGGTTTTGACCTATGAGTCGGCATCACTAAGCTTGGATACCTTGTCGGTTTGATCCACCGACTTGGAAATCCCTCTCCCGTCCCGCCAGCTGCAGTTTGGATCCCGATACCCGGTTATTGCCGTGGTCCCGTCCCGATACCCGGTTCGCTACCGTGGTCCCGTTCTCGTATATTTATATTGTATATATGATTTGCGTTGAGTCTCCTCACCTTGTGTGACTGAGACCAACATCCCGTTATACTCTTGTCACTTCGGTGATAGAGGACATAGCTTCTTGTGATTGCCATCTTGCTAGTTCCCGATTCCTTGGACACCCGACATGGTTTATATTGCTTACTTGTTTTCAGATAAATGATTCATTGCTTTTATGAAAGTTGTTATTTAGATAAGTGTTAATGCTCTCTATTGTAAATTCAGTCACTATTATATTGTTTTATGTCCTTTGCACACGTACATGTTTTACATGAATGCCGGTTGGGTGAATACCCGTGCTTTTACATATGGTTCTAACGATCGATGGTTTTGCTAGAGTTATATGATTACACATGTTTTAAAATGAATACCCGAGTTATTAAATGTCCATGCTTTGGAATGTGTTTTAAATGACACTCGTTTTGTTAGATCCCGATGTTTATACATGTTTTAAGTGAATACCCGAATTGCTAAACATTCGTCCTTTGTTTTAAATGACCCTTGTTCTGCCAGATCACTATGTTTATACCGGTTTCAAATGAATACCCGATTTGTTAAATATCCCTGTTTTGAAATATGTATTAAATGACACGTGTTTTGTCAAGTTTCCATGTTTATACCTGTTTCAAATGATTACCCGAGCTATTTAACATCCATGCTTAAGAATATGTTTTAAATGACACGCGTTTTGCCAGATCCCTATGTTATACCTGTTTTAAAGAAATGCCCGATCTGTTGAAGATCCATGCTTTGAAATATGTTTAAATGAACGTGGTTTTGCCAAACTTCCATATTCATACATGTTTTCCACGAACACCCGATTGTCAATTATCTATGCTTTTATAGATGATGTAAATGAACATATGCTTTATTAGATCTTCCTGTTTTAACCATGTTTGAAAAGAATACATGTTTTCCCCGAGATTCCCGACTTTTGCACCCGTTTAATTATATACAGCATTTTGAGCAAACAGCATGATTTATCATTTGTATTATTATTCGCTATATTGTGATCTTTTCATCCACCTGCCAGACCGTCGTGTCTGACCCACTACTTTTGGTACTCAGGTTCAGATTTCTTCGCCCCGAGTTGAGTGTTTTTGTTGGCTGTGGAGCCATGCCTTGCAGGTTGTTTTGTCGGCTATGTCATGTAGACATCGAGCTTGACATCGGAGCTACGTCACATTTGGGTAGTAGTTTATAGCTTATTGTTGTATGGCTTTTGTTAGCCTTTTCTTGGGATTCTTAATTAATGTACATTGATAATTGTAACTTGAACATATTTGGGAATGCAATATCCTGTTACTATCAGCTCTGTAAATTATTGTGATGGTTACTCCAGTCTGGTATGATTCTTGATATAATAGCTATGGGCTAAAGGTTGAGTGCGACGCGGAATCCGATGGCCACGGACTTCGGGTCGCAACGCCACAAATGCTTCCGCAAAATATTCAGAATGTGTTGTCTTCACACACGCGGATCTTGGGAGAAGTAAAATACATTTATTCTTAATCCCATTTCCCGCCCCCGAGGTTTCGGTTCGGGGGCGTGACAGTAAGTTTCTCGGATTCAAAGTTCGGAAAGGCAGAATGGAACTTAACCCCACCAAAGTCAAGGCTATCCTAGAAATGCCATCTCCAGGAACCCTAAGACAATTGAAAGGGCTTCAAGGGAGGTTGGCATACATCCAACGGTTCATCTCCAATCTGTCAGGAAAGTGCCGTCCATTCTCTCACCTAATGAAGAAAGGTGTGGACTTTGTTTGGGATGCTGAATGTGAAGCTGCATTTCAAGACATCAAGACATACCTGACCAAACCTCCAGTGCTGGCTGCCCCCACAACTGGAAAACCATTCATCTTGTACATAAGAGCTCTCGATTACTCTTTGTGTCGCGACCCCGGACCGGGCCCAAGGGCCTAATCCGGGATCGGGACACAAATGATGATGGTGGTGTGGTGAGTGAATGGTTAATATGTGTTAAGGATTTTGTATTTGCAATTTGATGGATGCATTTTCACTTTAGCCTCATTTGAATTTTCACACATGCATTGTTTTAGAAAATCTTGAAATCTGGTTTTATACATGCATTGGATTTTAGACTTGTAAAATTAATGATTTATGCATGCTTCGTTTTTAAACTTGGATGCATTTGTTTTAGAATCCAAACTCTTTTGAAAACCTAATTCTTTGTGCATTACTTTTGAGAAATCAAAGTGAGGATTTAGGTTTGTGCCTTGCATACATTCATCATTTTTGTATGCATTTAATTGTGAAAAGAGTTTTTAGAAATCAAGCAAGCCATTGGTTTTAAAGTTTCGAATCATTTTATGCTTTTTGTGTTTCATGTTTTTAAACATCTTAGTTTGATTTAAAACATGTTATTCAAGCTTGATTTAATGGCCCAAAAAGTTCCCTCAAGAAAAACTTTGAAATGCGAGATTTTTGGGAATTTTGGTCCCAGGTGGTCGATCTGCTGTGTGGCCGGTCGACCGGCCCAGGGGACCCGGTCGACCGGCCACACTGTGCAGGTCGACTGGGGCAAAGAGCCGTTGGCTCTTCCAACGGTCATTTTTATGACCGTTTATAGCCAGGTCGACCGGGCACTCGCAGGAACCCATTTTTTGGGTATAAAATGAAGTTCATTCCTTTTCAAAAGTTGGAGATTTTGAAGACTCTTTTGAGGAGCTTTGAGACAAAGAAAAGGGGATGAACTAAGAGAGATCAAGGGATCTTAAGTGAAGGTAAAGCTTGGATCAATGAAGTTAAATCACTAAGTAAGCTTTACTTTTTATTAATCATATGTTATATGCTTTGTTTAAATTATTGGTAAATTAATTCTAGCATTATAACTATGATGTGGTGAATCCGTTCTTCTTCTAATCTTTGATTTATGTTGGAGTGGATTCTTCACCCTTGATTTCAAACCAAGTAGTTATTAAAATCTTTCTTAATCATGCTTAGACAAAATCTTTATTTTTCTTTTATAGCATGAGTCTTTTACTTGGTTGAATCTTTATTTGTTGTTTTCATATATTTAAGATTTAGTTAAATTAATTTGGTTTTGAAAACAACATTGCACATTCATCACATATTCTAAGTTAGTCATTTTCATACAACTTGTGAGTCTTTGATTTTCATGTCATTAACAAGTTGTTTCTCATACATGTGATTTGCATTAAACTTCAATCAATTATTTTATGTGCATTAAACTTTGAAATGCTTTAAGCATATATTTGATTGAGCCTTCTTTTTTAACTTGATTGAAGTTATCACACACACACATCATGAGCATACACATTTGCATTCATTTAGTGTTTGTGTGAGTTTGTTATTCACTTTCATATCTGCCTATTTTAGAGGCAAATACATTGTGCTTAAATTGTATCTCTTAGAGTGTTCTTTTGTGAAGACACCTTCTTAGAGAAATCAATCTTTGTAAAGGTTATTACTTAGCCTAAGAAAAGTATTGTGTAAAGGTTATTGCTTAGCCTAAGAAAAGCATCTGGTAAAGGTTATTGCTTAGCCTAGAAAAGCACATTGAGAGGTTGTTGTTTAGCCTAGAAAAACAACATTGTAAGGGTTATTGCTTAGCCTATTGAAAAGCATAAATAGTGGAAATCCGGTGGGGTGATTGGATCACAAGCCGGTAGTGGACGTAGGCATTAAGGCCGAACCACTATAAACCTTTGTGTTGTGGTGCTTGCTTTTGTGGTGATTGTTTATTTTAGCTTCCGCATATTGTTTGGTTAATCATCACTTGTGACTAGTTTTTGTTAATAATTTAAAATTGGTCTAAATTGGTCATAATTGGAGCTCACCCTATTCACCCCCCCCCTCTAGGGTTCGGATCCCCGGACTTTCAATTGGTATCAGAGCCTCGTGCTCTATTTTAGGATCGAGTGTTTGGAACTCTTGATTAGGTGTACAAACCTAGAGTCAAAACCCTAGAGTTGTGCTTACATGAAAATCATTAGAATGGATTCCACTTCTATAGATTGTTTAGATTCTTGTGTAGATTCTTCTAGACCCCTCATTCTTCCTTCTATTGGAGATTCAAACTCTCAAACTAATGAATCTCAATGTGACATAAAAGAAGAAGAAAATGTTTATAATGAAGAAGATCTTCAACAAGCCTTTGAGGAATTATATGAATTATATTTAAAGCTTGAGAAGAAAAATAAAAAGTTAAGAGAAGAATCTAAAAAACTAAACAAACAATTAGTTTCTTCAAAAGATGAACTTAGAGAAAAAGAAGAAGTAATAAAATGTTTGGACTCTAAGTTCATGATCTCTTTAAATAACTTATCCAATATCAAAGATGAACAAAATGAGATTAAGATAAGTTATGATGATCTTAAAAAGGAAAACTTAAACCTAAGAGATCAATTAAAAAGGCAAGACAAAGACTTTATCAATTTAGAATCCAAGTTGAGAATTTCCAAGGAAAATATGTCAAATGTTCAAAGTAAGTTAAAAACCTTAGAACTTGGATCTAATATTGTTAATGAACTTAATTTCAAATTAAAACTTGCCAATGAAGAGCTAAGCAACTATAAGGAAATTGAAAATGAACTTTCAAAAGTCAAAAATGAAAATTCAATCCTTATAACCAAAGTCACTCAACTTGAAGTTTACAAACAAAAGTATGAGTGCAAGTTTACCCAAAGTGAAGAGAGACTTGAAAAATTATTTAAATTGGGTAAATCTCATGGAGATAGGACGGGTCTTGGTTTTCATAAGTGTACTTCATATGACCCTAAATTCACCAACACTTTTGTGAAAAGTGAGTCCTCTTTCTCTAGCACTCCTTCTACCTTGCCCAAAACTAAATGTATTTATTGTGGCATTGAAGGGCATTTTAGGTTTGAGTGCAAATTAAGAAGAAGCCATGTGTCTAAACCCATCTTTGAACCCAAGAAGGTAGAATCTAAATCTATGAAGGGTAAGACACTAAAAAACAAAGAAGACTCCAAAAAGATTAAACAAGTTAAATCATTTAAAATGGAGTCTCCTAAGATAGATTCTAAAAAGTTTAAACAAGTTAAACCAAGCTTAAAAGAATCTATGAACAAAAAGCTTCTCAACCTATCTCCCTTATATAAACCCATGAAAGAACTTTTGAATAAAGTAACTAAGTTAAATTTAAAATTCAAAAGTCAAGTAAAGGGAGAAAATAAGAAGAAAAGAAAAGTGAATCAATCCCCAAAGAAACAAACTCACCAACATCAAAAGACTAATCACCAATCTAAGCTAAATTTAGTCAAATCTAAATATCATGGTGATAAGTTTAAATTGAAAATTTATCAAGTCAAATCTCCTTTAGTTGGTGAGAATTCTAAACTAGACCTCAAAGTTCAACCCTCTCAAGACCTTAGGTGGATTCCTAAAGTTAGATACTTAGACAAACCTTAAGGCCTTGAAACTTCTTGACCAACCTATTCTTTTTAGTTAAATCTTTTTGTTGGTCATGTTGCATTTGCATTTTGTTTCTATATAGTTACATCTATTAAAATGCATTGTTTCTTTATGATCATTTGATTTTGTTTTCAAGCACCATTCTAAGTTACATGTCATGGTTTTCAAAATCATTTGATTATAATTTCATCATGTTAGATTTGCTTTTTGCTCATATTTAGTTGTATGACTTGCATTGCATTTCTTTACATGATCAATTGATTGTGAGTTCAAAAGCTTTCATAGCTAGATTATTCATGATCAATTGTTGTTGAATCATTTGTGTAGATGTCTTGGTAAGATTATTTGAACAAATGATTTGAATCTATTTAAGTTTTTCCATGGATTTCTTAGTTATACTTTTATATGGAAAATCATTGTTTTGAAAAATCAACTTGTATGTGTTTCATTTAAGTTATATCTTTTAAAATACAATGTTGAAAATTGTTCTTCAAAATCATTCTTTTTATTCTCATTGTTGGATTTTGTTTATCAAAATGATTTGAAGATTGTATGATTGGAAATGCTCTAAAACATCATTAGTTATAATCATCAAAGCATGTTCCATGATTCTTATTTCCTTTTTCTTTTGGTTTGATCATCTTAGAAATGGAAATGAATATTGTTTGCATAATTGCTTATGTATTTACATTCTTTCTATATGCAAATGTCATTTGGTTCCATGTATGGTTGTGATATTAGTTATATTTGTAGAAACCATACTAGAACCCAAATCCATCCTCTATCCACTCTAGTCATATCTTTTTGGATGGTTATGATGTTGATTCATGTGTCTTCTCTAAGTGATGTCATTCTTATACATGTTTCAACTTCATAGTAGTGTTCTTGATCATAAGAAATTCTTTGAGAACCATTCCTTGTTTTTCATAGTTATATCTATATGTTTGATGGATATCTTAATAGTAGAATTCATATGATTTTGACACTTTGAAAATTGCATGCATTTCCAAGTTTATATCCTTTTGGATTGCAATTTATCTTGTTCATCACTATGCTCAATAGTTATATCATTTAAAGTGATGAATATCTTTTTATGATGCTTGATGGAATTTTGTGTTTGTCACATTCTTGCTCTTAATCATGTTGTAAAATTCAATTGGTTTCAATTGGTGTAAAATTTTCGATTGATTTGATTTCTTGTGAATGTGATAGACCTTGTGTACATTGGATTGAACTTGCTAAGTTATATGTTTTCATTCCATGTCACACTCCATTAGCATCATAATTTTCATGTTGCCACCTCTCTTGCTCATATAGGTAAATCTCATGACCACCATGTTTATGTGTTCATAATATTGGTTGGTTAATTGTTGAGGTAGGCTTCATGTTTGAATTTCATTTCACTCAACTTGCACTTTAATAAGTCATATTTATTGATTGAATGAAATGATTTCAAAACCTTCATAGCATATTTTTTTCATAGTTAAATTATTTGATGCTATGATTAATAAACCCCATTTCATCATGGATAGCTCTAATTTGGATTTTTCCTAATAGTCATATTTTTAAATCCATTTTAGAGTGATTGTTTTAATAGACTTATCTTTGAATCTCAATTGGTATCCTTTGTTTTTCCAATTGGTATCCATGATTGCCTTTCTCCTTGACCTTGCTCTCTTTTGGTAATTTGATCATATTGAGCTTTATAGTTATACGAATCTAATCATTCTCTTGAAGTTGACCCTCAATTGGTTAAACCATCTTCTTCTTGAAACCAAATAGTTATATCTTTGTCAAAAGTTTCAAGAGGAGAGAATGGATTGAGGGGGAGTGTAAACCTTCATAGGAAGTATTAGTTTTGATCAAATTGACCCTTGGATTGCCTTTGAACCCTTAGAGTCTTATTCCACACATGATAACCTATTATGAATTTCATTTTCGATTTCTTTTGTTAACAGGTGCTACTAAAAGGTATTTTCCTTATTTCATGTGTGTAGGTACCTTTGCAATTTAATGTCAAAGGGGGAGAGAGCATTCTAGTTCTCTAAAGGGGAAGAGAATGTCCAAGCTTCCTAAGGGGAGATATTGTATGATCTTCTACAGGGGGAGAGAATGCATATCTTGCCAAAGGGGGAGAGAGACATGGTCAAAGGGGGAGAGCCATTAGAAGAAAGACAGCTTGGAGCTAAAGAAGATGCTTGGCCATAGAGAGGAAGATGAAGAGTAAGCTTGAAGATTGATCAAGTACCAAGCATCATGAAGAATGAAGAAAAGAGCCCAAGCTAAGAGAAGCATCCAAGAGATTTCAAGACTTGTCTAGCGTAGGGGGAGCTGAAGACTTAGTGTATAATTTCAATGATGAGTAAGTTGCCATCAAATTGCAAAGGGGGAGATTGTTAGGGATTTTGTATTTGCAATTTGATGGATGCATTTTCACTTTAGCCACTACAACAAAATACAGTTTTTCCAACGCGGTCACCGCGTCTGGAAAAATCAGAATTGTGTCGGGACAGGCTTTACCGACGTAGTACAATGCGTCGGCACCACGTCGGCAACCTAATGCCTGGAAAACCATTCCCGACGTAATAATGTTCAGCGTCAGCTAAAAAGGGTCATTCACCGATGCAATGGTGCGTCGACCCAAACGTCGGCAATGTCAACTGCGTCGGGAAAAAATCGAACTTAGTGGTCAACCTCACCTTATTGTCGAAGCATAACGTCGGTTATACATTTGCCAATGCACATAATAACGTTGGAATACATATTTGACGACGCATATACAACGCCGGTAATACATATCCCGACGTGTTGAAGCGTCGGGAAATGTCTTTAATGACGCAGGAAAATTACTTTTGGTGACGTAGAGAATGCGTCGGGAAATAGATTTACCTCACTGTCGACGCATAATAACTTCGGTTATACAATTGCCAACGCACATACTAACGTCGGAATACATATTTGATGATGCATATACAATGCCAGTAATACATATCCCGACGTGTTGAAGCGTCGGGAAATGTCCTCAACGATGCAGGAAAATTACTTTTTGCGACGTCAGAGAGTGCGTCGGAAAATACATTTAACCCACTGCCGACGCATAATAACATCGGTTATACATTTGCCAACGCACATACTAACGTCGGAATACATATTTGACGACACATATACAACACGATAATACATATCCTGACGTATTTGAAGCGTCGGGAAATGTATTCAACGATGCAGGAAAATTACTTTTGGCGATGCAGTGAGTGCGTCGGGAAATAGATTGACCTCACTGCGACGCATAATAACGTCGGTTATACAATTGTCAACGCACATACTAGCGTCGGTGTACATATTTGACGACGCATACACAGCGCCGGTTATACATATTATTATTTTTAAATTAAATTTTCATTTCTCCCTGTATACCACAAATAAGAATCTGAATACCTGTTCAAACAAAAACTTGATGCACAACCCAAATTAAAATAGGTTCACCAACAATTCCAAAATAACATCCACAACCAAATATCCTACATCCATAAACCAAAATAAACCCACAAATCTCTAAAATACACAAATATTATTACTTGGTCATTTCTAAAAATCTTTAACATCCACAAATGTCTGTGATCGAAATAAACAAGGTAATCCCTAAGAGGAAAACTATAAAATCTTCACTTCAAAATTCCATTCAAATTAAAAATATAAAAACAATAATAACAGTTCCAAAATTATGCCCATAATCTTTTACACGCTACGATGACGCAGCTACGATCTACTTCCTCAGAGTTACTTCATCATCACCATCTTCAAAGACTTGTCTCGCCTATGTTGGGGTTGTTGGCTACATGAATTTTGTTTCTCCATTCCGATCTATCTTGAGTCAAATCCTTGGATAAGTTGCACGTCTTTGATCTAATTTTACTACCTCTTGAGTACCTGAAATTTTGAAAAAGAAAATACAATTAAAACAACAATGTGACTATTATCTATTCCAATAAGCATCATTTGATTGTGAAGAAGTAAACAACCACAACAGATATTTCTCACGAGTACTTGTATTGTACCTAAATTCACTCGACCATTTCTCCTGTTCAACTTATATGAGAACATGGTGAACTAAGAAGATAAAAGGCAACTGTCGTAAAGTCTTTTTTCCACACGTTTTTACCAAAAATAAAAATAAAAACTCTCACTGCAAAAAATAATAGGATTTTCTTACATATGATTGATAAGGTATTATAGTGGTATGATCTTCTAACATATGATTGATAAAGCAAAAGTCTTGTATATATCGAAGCTTATGCCAATTAATTACTAGTTCCAAGTTCCAACACAAAGCATTCACCATTACGACCCCAAGAGCATGGAGATTATGGGAAAAAAACTTTTGCACAAATTTTTACCATCCCATCCTTCATTGAAGTTAGATGGTTGTATTTTTTTTTAACCATCTATTTGATGACTCCTCCTCACCAGGTTTTCATTTTTATCAATAACAAATAGTCATTAACACGTTAAAACTAAAAGAATATGCAATGCACAGAAAAGAATAGAGACAAGATCTACACAAAAAACCCAGAACATTTGCAAAACTAAAACTCTCCGTAGTCGTAAAATCAAAGTAAAAGCCTTCTCGATTTCATGTTTTTTTTTTCCAGTTGATTCTAAATTTTTTGTGCATGAAATGATGGTAGCTTGCAAAGAAGAACATTAATCTAGGATTTGCTGCTAGACTTGCATCACTTCCTCCACTTAGACTCTTGCAAACAAGCTATACATATCCTCTTCATAATATCTACTAACTCAATGCCCTTCCCCATCAATTATCACCATTTCATAAGGCGAAAACGTAACTTTGGATAAACTTCTTTACCCACACCAGCCCTTAAAGGAGCACCATCCATTTCCAATTTTTCACAACACTCGGAAGCCTTTATGAGCATCACTCCCACAAAACACCATCTATTTTTTGATTTTTGAGAATTCCCACTTTGCCATAAGTTCACACATATCACTTTCGTTATGTCTTCAGTAGGGCCTCTTGGACAACATTGCTTCTATTTATAGAAAAAAAGAGCTAGCATTATCAAGAAAAAAGGTTCCAAAAGAAACTTCACACGTGTGCGCGCACGCACACAGAGAGAGAATGTTATCAATGAAGTTAAATCACTAAGTAAGCTTTTACTTTTTATTAATCATATGTTATATGCTTTGTTTAAATTATTGGTAAATTAATTTTAGCATTATAACTATGATGTGGTGAATCCATTCTTCTTCTAATCTTTGATTTATGTTGGAGTGGATTCTTCACCCTTGATTTCAAACCAAGTAGTTGTTAAAATCTTTCTTAATCATGCTTAGACAAAATCTTTGTTTTTCTTTTATAGCATGAGTCTTTTACTTGGTTGAATCTTTATTTGTTGTTTTCATATATTTAAACTTTAGTTAAATTAATTTGGTTTTGAAAACAACATTGCACATGCATCACATGTTCTAAGTTAGTCATTTTCATACAACTTGTGAGTCTTTGATTTTCATGTCATTAACAAGTTGTTTCTCATACATGTGATTTGCATTAAACTTCAATCAATTATTTTATGTGCATTAAACTTTGAAATGCTTTAAGCATATATTTGATTGAGCCTTCTTTTTTAACTTGATTGAAGTTATCACACACACACACATCATGAGCATACACATTTGCATTCATTTAGTGTTTGTGTGAGTTTGTTATTCACTTTCATATCCGCCTATTTTAGAGGCAAATACATTGTGCTTAAATTGTATCTCTTAGAGTGTTCTTTTGTGAAGACACCTTCTTAGAGAAATCATTCTTTGTAAAGGTTATTGCTTAGCCTAAGAAAAGTATTGTGTAAAGGTTATTGCTTAGCCTAAGAAAAGCATCTTGTAAAGGTTATTGCTTAGCCTAGAAAAGCACATTGAGAGGTTGTTGTTTAGCTTAGAAAAACAACATTGTAAGGGTTATTGCTTAGCCTATTGAAAAGCATAAATAGTGGAAATCCGGTGGGGTGATTGGATCACAAGCCGGTAGTGGACGTAGGCATTAAGGCCGAACCACTATAAACCTTTGTGTTGTGGTGCTTACTTTTGTGGTGATTGTTTATTTTAGCTTCCGCATATTGTTTGGTTAATCATCACTTGTGACTAGTTTTTGTTAATAATTTAAAATTGGTCTAAATTGGTCATAATTGGAGCTCACCCTATTCACCCCCACCTCTAGGGTTCGGATCCCCGGACTTTCAATATGTATAGTGTGTCAACAAGGTGTACACACTTATTTAATTTCCCACAGGTGTCCGCGGTGAGGATATCACAACCATATATAAACATTTCTATTAAGTGCGGAAGCGTGTAGCAAATCAAATATTCAATCCATCTCAAATCGTAAAGATAATAACACAAGTATAGTACCATATCAGAATGAGCAATGATCATTAGCATGTTACCCAAAAGTAAGTTCAAGTTTATACAAAGATCATTTAAATGCATTTCCCAAAAATAGAGGCCAACAAGGCCAATATGAACAAAATACCAATCCCTAAAAGAATGGTAAAAACTTTTCCCAAAATGTTATCTCTCTTTAGCAATCCAATGCCTAAAT
Source organism: Cinnamomum chago (assembly GCA_038049695.1). Lineage (NCBI taxonomy): Eukaryota > Viridiplantae > Streptophyta > Magnoliopsida > Laurales > Lauraceae > Cinnamomum > Cinnamomum chago. The sequence goes on from CP142462.1 coordinate 51,322,987, forward strand.
GACATCATCAGCACGACACTCAACTAACTGATGCGGTTCTCCGACCGCCTCCTCGTGCTCCTCCTCGGGATAACCGACAACAGGACCTAAGGACCAAAAAGTGGGTTAAACACGACGGTTTGGCAAATGGGTAAAATACAATGACAATATGATAATAAATGAATTTACCTTCAAAAGCATTTAAACCTGTTTAAATAACAATTTCTGTGACCGATATAAAACATTTATTCAAATACGAGTATGCATTATAAAACATGTACAGGTAACCAAGGAAACAGGGAAACAAGCAAGATGGCAACCACACAAAGCCAAGTCCTTTATCACTAAAGTGACAGAGCAATAACTAGGCACTGATCTCAGTCACTCGAGGTGAGGAGAAACAGTGGATCTTATAAATACATATACATATACTATACATGACCACGGTAGTGAGCCGGGCATCGGGAACCAAAGTAGGAATCTGCGGCATCGGGACAAGACCACGGTAATAACCGGGTAGCGGGATCCAAACTGCAGCTGGCGGGACAAGAGGGGGATCTCCAAGTCGGTGGATCAGACCAACAAGGTTATCCAAGCTTAGTGGTGCTGACTGATAGGTCAAATAAGAAATCGAGACATGTGCAAGTAAATCAAGTACAAATAAATAAACGGGCAGGACGGGGGTGCTCAAGGGCACACTGTCGTTTCATGTGGTGCAATGCACTTCAAGACAAATAACCATTGTAAGTGTACTTCAATGCTTTCGGGAAAACAAGGCATTTAGTGTAAATCTTGGGATGGATAAAGTATAATAAACAATTGACATTGCGGGTAAAGTATCGGGTTCAAGATTTATTTGAAGTGAATAGGGATCTCGTATGTCGATCTAATAATAATTTGGTACTCTTTGAGTTTGCGGACAGTCCGGGCTCCTTATACACTTTGAATTTTTCAAAACTTCGAATGACATCTTCGTGATATGATTTTTTTTCTCGAATGGCCTCATACATTGCCTAGTGAATCTCCTTTGACCGACAAAGCTCAACGCTCGAACGAACCGGAATGGTTGTCTAGGTAATTTCGGTTACCTTGCGGTTAGAGGGCGGTTAGCCACCGTTGGGTTCGGCGGTTAGCCGCTGGCTGACCGCGGTTGGCCTGACAGAAAGACAGGTTACTGGAATTGTAACCGAAATGGTTCGGTTGACTGGCAGTTAGCCGCCGATGGGTTCGGCGGTTAGCCGCTTGCTAACCGTGAGGCTGACCGTACTTTCAGGAGAAAATGTTGCTCTCTGGAAAAGCAATCGAATGGGTCGGTTGGCTGGCGGTTGGCCGCCGATGGGTTCGGCGGTTAGCCAGCGCTGATCGTGTTTTCAGGTGAAAAATGTTGCTCTCTGGAAAAGCAACCGAATGGGTCGGTTGGCTGGCGGTTAGCCGCTGGCTAACCGTGAGGCTGACCGTGTTTTCAGGTGGAAAATGGTGCTCTCTGGAAAAGTAATTGCGATTGTTCGGCTATCTGGTGGTTAGCCGCCAGTCACCAGACGGCTAGCCGACAGGTGACCGCTGGCTGACCGCCAGGTGCGGGAAACACCTACTGTGTTCAGATTTGAGTCCATTTTCCTCTTCAAAACCACTCTCCTCACTTCCATTAAATCCCTGCAATAAAACCGAGCTAAGAGCTCATCCAATGCATCTATCTACACTTCTCCAAAGCCTCAATATGTGTTCATACCATCACCTCCTCCATCAACATCCCATTCAATACCAAGAAAGAAAGAAAAAAACCATTTCATAATAGAGTACATTTGGTACAAACAAGAAGGGAATTCAATGCCATTCACTAATGTCGCGACCCCGGAATGGACCCCGGGCCCGCGACGCGATTGATGATGTTTATGCTTAATGGTTCATTATTTTCCCACAGGTTCCCGCGGTGAGGATTCCCAAAGACACGCGGAATCTGACTCACACGTACACAATTGCGGAAGCGTGTAGCAAAACACATCACGATAAGCACAATCAAATCTTTAAGTGCTATAACATTTAATAACAAGACATAGCAGCAAAGAAAAGAGTTATCATGGCATTCCCAAACATAGTTCAAGTTATAAGTTTAACACGAAAGTAAGTTAAGCTTAGTACAACCCATAAGAGACCAATAAAGGTCAATACAATCTCAAAATAACCAAAAGAAACCCCAAGACTAAAGGTGACGAAACTCGAGAACCAGTCCGACATCTAAATGACATCGTCGGGCTGCCACTCTCTCACGGGAGTTGGCTCACAAGCCTCCTCCTGACGCTCCTCCTCAAAGGCAACGTCTCCTGTACCTGGGCACCAATAAACAAGGGTCAAACACGACGGTTTGGCAGGTAATCAATGTAGGCATGAACATGAACAATAACATTTAGAGAAAACATGTAAGCAAATCTTTGGTATGAAGTACTATCAAAGCTGAGATACATTTTCAAGAATACGAACAAAGCCGAGATACCAAAACAAACTAGCATGAGTACATAATATATCATGAATAGTTACAATCCACAAAGAGCCCATCCTTTCTCTATCATTTATATAATGAAAAGAGCAAGCACGCACGACAAGCACGATATACATAATATAAGCACGACACGATTTCCCACAAAGACGGGAATTCCGGCCGCGGAACCGGACACGCACGATGTGTAATAAATACACGACCAGTCTGCAGACAGTCCACATGTTTTAAAGACCCCCAGGCAGTGGATCAGACTGAAAGGGCAGTCTAAGCTCAGTGGTGTTTACTTAATTCGTGAATGCACAAAACACGCAAAACACGGTCTAAACACGTCGAGATAAGAAAAAAAGGGGAAATCACTTATCGAAACACGATGAACACGACTAGCACGGGCATAATTAATATGCATAACACGCTTAGGAAGTGATCCCCTTTTTCTTGGAACACATTTTCAAAACTAGCTTGTACTAAACTTCAAAACGAGTACACGATGATATTCATTATATCAAACTAAGGTACGAACACAAAGCCTATCAAGCACATGTGAGGACCCTTGATTGGTCTTTGTGTATTCGAAGCCCAAATGTTGGAATTTGGAATAGAGTTGGTGTCCCGGAAGTTCAAGACATCTCGAGTTTCGAGTACACAATATCAAGCTAAAGGTCACTTAACATGTTCTAGTTTTCACTCTTGCAAAACTTCTTCAAAACTAGGAATTGGTCAATTTCGGTCAGCTTGCGGTCAGCTGGCGGTTAGCCGAACGAGAAACTGGCGGCTAGCCGTAAGCTGACCGTAGGGCTGACCGCTGAAAACCCAGATCTGATGCCGCTCTCTGGAAAAGGAACCGTAATAATTTCGGTTGGCTTACGGTTAGCCGCAAGGGAACTGGCGGCTAGCCGTGAGCTAACCGCAGGGCTGACCGCAGGACCCTGAAGCAAATGTCAGCTACTGGAAAAGGAACCGCTGATTTCGGTTGGCTCGCGGTTAGCCGAAATGGGAATTACGGCTAGCCGCCAGCTGACCGAAACTGCACGGGAAGTACTGTTCAGTGCAGATTTTCCATATTTCCTTCTTCTCTTCTTCTTGTTTTCATTCCACCTGCACTCCTGAGCCTCCATGCTCTCCAAGGGATAAAATACACATTTCTCACAATCCCAAACATCCAATCCAAGGAAAACATGATCATGAAGCTTATAAACATTTTCATATGCAAAATTTCCAAAAACAACAATGTAGCTTAAAATACACATGCACGATGGTCCTATAGAGATTACTTGCCTTGCCCAAATGCTAATAATCCTCTCCAAGCACTTCACTCAAAAGCTAAGCCAACACTACAAGAAAACCCAAGAGAAACCACACCAAACTTAACACGATGAAAGCAAGGAACCCATTTTTATAAAAAGGGTTTGAAAACATGAAAAACATAATCTTAAGGAATCAAAATGACTCAATGAAGAATATGAGTTGAAGCTCTTACCTAGAAGGGGTCAAACAAGAGAAAGAGAATGAAATGAAGCTTTTGCCCAACCTAGAACCTCAAGAAACTTGCATCAATGGAGAGCTTATGATGAGAGGAAGAAATTGGTAGTCTTAGAATTTTCTTTGGAGCCTTCTAGCTAGATCAAGTAAGGAGAGGAAGATGGAAGGGAAAAAGAGGGATTTCAGCCCTAGGTCAAGAAAGTTGCAGGATTTTTGGTAAAGTGAATGAAAGGGAGGGAGAAGGGTTTAAGTGAGGAGAATGGGTCCCAACTAACTTGAACTTGAAATGGCCAAAACATGATCTTGTGGACCTCGGATGACTTCGACGAAGAAGGATAAAACGATCGTCGAAATATCTAGTTTCCAAAAAGTATATTTTTGACATGGTTATGAGATCTCGAAAATTGTGTCCAGATTTGTGCAAGAAAGACAATTTTACCCTCTTTGGGCCAAAACATGGGTTTTTGGGCTTCAAATATGAATATGCTTAAAACGAAAGTTGCAACACGTCGAAACATCATTAAAATGAAATCAAAATCACAATCACACGGAAAACGATACGATCTTCCCAAGTTCACACGTGTACTCAGGCCTTCCTGAGTGTGTCTAATTAATACTAAATGTTCTCAAATTTCCCAAAGCTATGTCCAAGACTAAACTAATCATTTCTAACCCAACAACCACTAAACTCACTTAGGACTAAACACACACTAATCGCACACTAATCGAATTGGTCTGGGTCGGGGTCTAACATCCTCCACCCCTTAGGATATTTTGTCCACCAAATAAATCAAACAATTACCTCTGGTAAAAGTTGTGGATACTTCCTTTGCTCTTGCTCTCTCAATTCCCAGGTGGCTTCCTCTGGCTCGTGTTTTTCCCAAAGTACCTTGACCCAATGAATAGTCCGGTTTCTCAATTCTTGCTCTTTGGTGTCAATGATCTTGATCGGTCTCTCCACATACGAGGCATCTTCCCGAATCTCTAAAGGCTCATGTTGTAGAATGTGTGCAGGACTAGAGACATACTTCTTGAGCCTAGAAACATGAAAAACATTGTGTACCCCGGAGAATTCCGGCGGCAACGCCAGTCTATAAGCGACATCTCCAATCTTGCTCAAAATCTTATACGGACCAATAAATCTCCTGGACAACTTGCCCTTCTGTCCAAATCTCAAAGTCCCTCTAACTGGTGAGATCTTCAAAAACACCTTGTCACCCACCTGAAACTGCAATTCTCTTCTGCGAGTATCTGCGTAACTCTTCTGCCTACTACGGGCGATCTTCAACCGTTCCTGAATCAGCTTGACCTTGTCACTTGTCTCTCCAACTATCGTCGGTCCATGAAAACTACGCTCACCGACTTCTTCCCAGCAAACCGGAGTTCTGCATCTTCTACCATAGAGTGCCTCGAAAGGTGCCATACCGATGCTAGAGTGGTAACTATTGTTATAGGCAAATTCACAAAGCGGTAGGCATTCATCCCACTGAACCTTGAAATCCAATACACAAGCACGCAACATGTCTTCGAGAGTCTGTATCGTCCTTTCTGACTGACCATCGGTCTGAGGATGATAAGCTGTGCTGAACTGGAGCTTGGTACCCATCGACTCATGCAGAGTTTTCCAAAACTTTGAAACAAATCTACTGTCTCTATCTGAAGTAATGGAGACGGGTTGACCATGCTTACTAACAATCTCATCAACAAATAACTTCGCAAGTGGTGCCATATGCATCATATTCCCGGTCTTCATCGGAATAAAGTGAGCAGACTTTGTCAGACGATCTACAATTATCCAAATTGCATTATTTCCCTTCTTAGTATTAGGCAAACCGGAGACGAAATCCATGGTAATGTGCTCCCATTTCCACTCCGGAATTTCCAAAGGCTGTAACAAACCTGGAGGCTTCTGATGTTCTGCCTTGATCAACTGACAAGTTAGACAACGAGACACAAAAGCTGCTATCTCTCTCTTCATGTTGTTCCACCAAAATCTATTCTTCAAATTGTGGTACATCTTCGTGCTACCCGGATGCATAGAATATCGCGTGCTGTGAGCTTCATTCATTATCTCATTCTTCAAATCATCCACATTTGGCACACACAACCGGTCACGGAAATACAAGATTCCATTCACCATCTTGAAATCAGGGCGTTCTGCAATAACATCTACTATCTTGGCCAAGTCTGGGTCTTGTAACTGATTTTCCTTAATCTTCTGGATGAAGGTTGGTTCTGAAACTGTCATGTTTGCTAACATCGCACCCATTCTTAGGGTTTGTACCTCTACACCCAACTCTTCGAACTGCTGTAAGGCACCCATTCCTCTCAAATTAGCCATGACTACTGATTTTCTGCTCAACGCATCTGCTACCACATTCACTTTGCCTGGATGATACTTGATTGGAAAGTCATAATCTTTGATATACTCCATCCACCTTCTCTGCCTCATGTTCAAATCCTTCTGTGAGAACAAATATTGCAAACTTTTGTGTTCTGAATGGACCTCAAACTTCTCTCCGTAGAGGTAGTGTCTCCACATCTTCAATGCGAAAACAACTGCTGCCAACTCCAAGTCGTGAGTCGCATAATTCTTCTCGTGGTCCTTCAGCTGCCTCGAGCCATAGGCAATCACCTTGCCATCCTGCATCAATACACAACCTAGTCCCACATTCGAAGCATCTGTATAAACAATAAATCCGCCGTTTCTCGAGGGTAATGTAAGAATCGGGGCTGTGGTTAACCTTCCCTTCAACTCTTGGAAACTGGTTTCACACTGATCAGTCCAAACCAATGGGACATTCTTCCGAGTCAATTTTGTCAACGGGGCTGCAATGGACGAAAAACCTTGGACAAATCTCCTGTAGTAGCCTGCTAACCCCAAAAAGCTTCTAATTTTTGCCACACTGCTTGGCCTTGCCCAACTAACAACTGCTTCTATCTTGGTTGGGTCAACTGCTAAACCTTCTCTGGAGATGATGTGGCCTAGAAAAGCAACTTGCTCTAACCAGAATTCACACTTACTGAGTTTCGCATATAACTGGTTGTCTCTCAAGAGCTGCAACGCTGTCCTCAAATGTTCTTCATGCTCCTTCTTACTCTTGGAATATACCAGAACATCATCAATAAACACTACCGTGGAGTGATCCAAATAAGGCGCAAAGACCTTGTTCATCAAAGCCATAAAGACTGCGGGTGCATTTGTCAAACCAAAAGGCATCACTAAGAACTCATAGTGCCCATATCTTGTTCTAAAGGCTGTCTTCTGAACATCTGAGTCTCTAACTCTCAACTGATGGTACCCTGACCTCAAGTCTATCTTGGAAAAATAGGCTGCTCCTTCCAATTGGTCAAACAATTCGTCTATCCTTGGCAAAGGGTACTTGTTCTTCACTGTCACATGGTTCAACTTCCGGTAGTCTATGCACATTCTCAAGCTTCCATCCTTCTTCTTCACAAATAACACCGGTGCTCCCCACGGTGAAATGCTTGGCCTAATAAAACCTTTGCTTAACAAATCCTGCAATTGGAGCTTTAGCTCACCCATTTCTGCTGGAGCCATCCTGTATGGTGCAATCGAGATCGGAGCTGTCCCTGGAAGGAGCTCAATTGTGAACTCAACTTCTCTAATTGGTGGTAAACCCGGGATTTCTTCTGGAAAAACATCCGGAAAGTCACACACAATGGGGATATCCTCCACCCCTTGGGACTGTTTATCCTCCGTGATAAACGCAATAAATGCCTGACACCCACTCTGCACTAATCTGCTTGCCTTCAAGACTGAAATAAACCCTGCCTGAGATTTCCTCCTGTTCCCCTGAAATATCAACTCTGCCTGTGGTCCTTGGAATCTGAATGTGATGGTCTTACTAAAACAATCCATGGTGGCATGATATGCTTCTAACCAATCCATGCCTAAAATGACATCAAAATCATGCATGTCCAAAACTATGAGGTTGGCCGGTAGATTAACATCTCCTAATAAAACTGTACAACTAGGGTAATGGTTTCTACACACAACTTGTTTCCCTACTGGAGTGGTCACTACCAAAATGTAATCCAACTCACTACATGGTGCATCAATCAACTTAGCAAAACTAGGAGATGCAAAGGAATGTGTGGATCCAGGATCAAACAAAATCTGGGCTTCTACCCCACAAACAAGAAGTTTACCTTCTACCACGTCTCCTGCAGCTTCAGCGTCTGCACGGTTGAGATAGTACAACCGTCCATGCATCTGTAGTCTGTAGGTATTTGGTTCTGCCTTCCTTGGCCCTGTCTGTTCTGCTGTGGAGGACGAGCATTCTGATTCTGTCCTGGTTGCCTAGCCTGCTGCTGCTGAGGTGGTCTAATCTGATTATGAACTGGTGCTTGATTCTGAGGAGCTACTTGTCTCTGCTGCTGGTTCCTGTTCCCCTGATTCTGGAGTAGTGGGCAATCCTTGATTGAATGATTCATAGCCCCACACTTGAAACAGGCACCCATGGCCTTACGACATTCGTGTGTCTCATGATTCTTGCCACAATGTCCACAACCCTGCCTCGCATGGCCTTGCTCTTGCCTTGGCTTCTTGCCCTGTTGTTGCCTCTGATTTTGCTGCTGATACTGCTGCTTCCTGTCCTGAACAATCATATTATTAATATCCTCAAAAGTATAAGCCCGCTTGACTGCCTCATCATATGTAGCTGGAGGCACTACTCCTATGACATCCCTCATAATAATCGGATTCAACCCTTCTAAGAACTTAGTTATCTTCTTCCTTTCCATGTCAATCAACTCGGTGGCATACCTCGCCAATCTCTCAAATTTGGTGACATAATCCAACACTGTCATGCTACCTTGCTTGAGCTGTTGAAACTCAATAGCCTTCTGTCTCTTGACATGAGAGGGAATGTACTTGTCTTGAAACTGTATCTTGAATGCTGCCCTTGCCTCATCATCTGCCATCACTGCATAAGGATCCTTGACTGTTTGCCACCACCTATCTGCGAGCACATAAAATAATGAAGCTGTGAGGTTGACCTTCTGTATACCCGTGCACATGAAGACATCAAAGATCTTCTCCGTATTGACTAGCCAGTCATCTGCCACTAGTGGGTCCTCATTGCCCGAAAATTCCTTCGGTGCTCTCTTCCTAAACTTCTCAAATAGAGCATTGGGGTCAGGATCCCTATTCTGTATCACAATCTGTGGACCTGCGGGTGGTGCTACATTCCTGTTCTGAAGGACTTCCAATAACTGCCTTTGAACTTGTGCCATCTCGTCATCTTTCTTAGCCAACTACTCTTGAAATCTTGCTTGGTTCTCATTAGCTTGCCTTTACTGTGCTATCATGGCTTGCATAAGTTCCTGAAACTGTGTGGCTGTCGGTGTCTCAGATGCATCTGACTCATTCTGGTTACTGCCTGAAGCATGATGATTTGGAGCTTTTCTTGGAGGCATATTGCTGTAAAACAAAGAGTTAGAACACAATAATCATGGTACAAGGGTTTTTAAGATCCTATACGAACGAATCTATCGAACTCACGAATCCTCGCCACGTTCCTAAGATCTTTCTAGTTTCTTTTAAGTGCCTGAAACATGTCTCGCTCTGATACCAGTCCTGTCGCGACCCCGGAACGGATCCCCGGGCCCGCGACGCGATTGATGATGTTTATGCTTAATGGTTCATTATTTCCCCACAGGTTCCCGCGGTGAGGATTCCCAAAGACACGCGGAATCTGACTCACACGTACACGATTGCTGAAGCGTGTAGCAAAACCCATCACGATAAGCACAATCAAATCTTTAAGTGCTATAACATTTAATAACAAGACATAGCATCGAAGAAAAGAGTTATCATGGCATTCCCAAACATAGTTCAAGTTATAAGTTTAACACGAAAGTAAGTTAAGCTTAGTACAACCCATAAGAGACCAATAAAGGTCAATACAATCTCAAAATAACCAAAAGAAACCCCAAGACTAAAGGTGACGAAACTCGAGAACCAGTCTGACATCTAAATGACATCGTCGGGCTGCCACTCTCTCACGGGAGTTGGCTCACAAGCCTCCTCCTGATGCTCCTCCTCAAAGGCAACGTCTCCTGTACCTGGGCACCAATAAACAAGGGTCAAACACGACGGTTTGGCAAGTAATCAATGTAGGCATGAACATGAACAATAACATTTAGAGAAAACATGTAAGCAAATCTTTGGTATGAAGTACTATCAAAGCTGAGATACATTTTCAAGAATACGAACAAAGCCGAGATACCAAAACAAACTAGCATGAGTACATAATATATCATGAATAGTTACAATCCACAAAGAGCCCATCCTTTCTCTATCATTTATATAATGAAAAGAGCAAGCACACGACAAGTACGATATACATAATATAAGCACGACACGATTTCCCACAAAGACGGGAATTCCGGCCGCGGAACCGGACACGGACGATGTGTAATAAATACACGACCAGTCTGCAGACAGTCCACATGTTTTAAAGACCCCCAGGCAGTGGATCAGACTGAAAGGGCAGTCTAAGCTCAGTGGTGTTTACTTAATTCGTGAATGCACAAAACACGCAAAACACGGTCTAAACACGTCGAGATAAGAAAAAAAGGGGAAATCACTTATCGAAACACGATGAACACGACTAGCACGGGCATAATTAATATGCATAACACGCTTAGGAAGTGATCCCCTTTTTCTTGGAACACATTTTCAAAACTAGCTTGTACTAAACTTCAAAATGAGTACACGATGATATTCATTATATCAAACTAAGGTACGAACACAAAGCCTATCAAGCACATGTGAGGACCCTTGATTGGTCTTTGTGTATTCGAAGCCCAAATGTTGGAATTTGGAATAGAGTTGGTGTCCCGGAAGTTCAAGACATCTCGAGTTTCGAGTACACAATATCAAGCTAAAGGTCACTTAACATGTTCTAGTTTTCACTCTTGCAAAACTTCTTCAAAACTAGGAATTGGTCAATTTCGGTCAGCTTGCGGTCAGCTGGCGGCTAGCCGAACTAGAAACTGGCGGCTAGCCGTAAGCTGACCGTAGGGCTGACCGCTGAAAACCCAGATCTGATGCCGCTCTCTGGAAAAGGAACCGTAATAATTTCGGTTGGCTTACGGTTAGCCGCAAGGGAACTGGCGGCTAGCCGTGAGCTAACCGCAGGGATGACCGCAGGACCCTGAAGCAAATGTCAGCTACTGGAAAAGGAACCGCTGATTTCGGTTGGCTCGCGTTAGCCGAAATGGGAATTACGGCTAGCCGCCAGCTGACCGAAACTGCACGGGAAGTACTGTTCAGTGCAGATTTTCCATATTTCCTTCTTCTCTTCTTCTTGTTTTTCATTCCACCTGCACTCCCTGAGCCTCCATGCTCTCCAAGGGATAAAATACACATTTCTCACAATCCCAAACATCCAATCCAAGGAAAACATGATCATGAAGCTTATAAACATTTTCATATGCAAAATTTCCAAAAACAACAATGTAGCTTAAAATACACATGCACGATGGTCCTATAGAGATTACTTGCCTTGCCCAAATGCTAATAATCCTCTCCAAGCACTTCACTCAAAAGCTAAGCCAACACTACTAGAAAACCCAAGAGAAACCACACCAAACTTAACACGATGAAAGCAAGGAACCCATTTTTATAAAAAGGGTTTGAAAACATGAAAAACATAATCTTAAGGAATCAAAATGACTCAATGAAGAATATGAGTTGAAGCTCTTACCTAGAAGGGGTCAAACAAGAGAAAGAGAATGAAATGAAGCTTTTGCCCAACCTAGAACCTCAAGAAACTTGCATCAATGGAGAGCTTATGATGAGAGGAAGAAATTGGTAGTCTTAGAATTTTCTTTGGAGCCTTCTAGCTAGATCAAGTAAGGAGAGGAAGATGGAAGGGAAAAAGAGGGATTTCAGCCCTAGGTCAAGAAAGTTGCAGGATTTTTGGTAAAGTGAATGAAAGGGAGGGAGAAGGGTTTAAGTGAGGAGAATGGGTCCCAACTAACTTGAACTTGAAATGGCCAAAACACGATCTTGTGGACCTCGGATGACTTCGACGAAGAAGGATAAAACGATCGTCGAAATATCTAGTTTCCAAAAAGTATATTTTTGACATGGTTATGAGATCTCAAAAATTGTGTCCAGATTTGTGCAAGAAAGACAATTTTACCCTCTTTGGGCCAAAACATGGGTTTTTGGGCTTCAAATATGAATATGCTTAAAACGAAAGTTGCAACACGTCGAAACATCATTAAAATGAAATCAAAATCACAATCACACGGAAAACGATACGATCTTCCCAAGTTCACACGTGTACTCAGGCCTTCCTGAGTGTGTCTAATTAATACTAAATGTTCTCAAATTTCCCAAAGCTATGTCCAAGACTAAACTAATCATTTCTAACCCAACAACCACTAAACTCACTTAGGACTAAACACACACTAATCGCACACTAATCGAATTGGTCTGGGTCGGGGTCTAACAACTAATACACTTATAAGACATAAATGCACTACCAAAGCCCTATCATGGACATTTATTTCAAACCAATGCAATAAAGAGGCATGAGTGGAAAAATACTAAAATCAATGAAAGCTTATTAAAATCAAATCATTCACTTGCCTTGGGTCTTCTAATAAACAAATCAAGCTCTTATACTCTTCCAAGCCAAAGATTCAAGCTATGAACAAAATCCCCAAAAACAAACCCTAAAATGGTCAAACAATGAAATAGAAAGGGAAACTTTACAATAATGAAGATGAAGCTTCTCTAGGGCTAGAAGAATACAAATCTAGAAGAAGGGAAGGATTACTTACTTGTAAGGTCCTCTAATGGCAAGAGTAAGCTCAATGAAGATCTTGGAATGGAGGGTTTTCTTCACAAAGGGTATCAATAGAGAGCCATGGTGATGAGGATGAAGATGATGATCTCCATTTTGATGTTGGTGCAAGATTAGTAGGAGATTGAGGTGGGGAGAGAAAGAAGAAGACGAAAAGTTGCCAAAAAAACCCTAGACTCTCTTTTTGTGCTGGAAAAGGTGAAATGAGGAAGATGGGTCTCCTTATATAAGCAATGGAAATGGGTCCCACTACTTAAGACATCCAAGGGCTGAAATCTTGGCTTTCGGGGCTTCTAATGAATTCGACGAAGAAGAGAAAAGTGATCGTCGAAATATCTAGTTTCCAAAAAGTATATGTTTCGTGGATTTCGGGAATATCAAGTTTTGGGTACAGATTTAGTGTACAATGATTTTTTGCCCTCAAGGCTATGAAATCGGGTTTCGGGGTCTCGAACGGGGACGGGATCAACATGAAAGCTGTAGGGGTTAACAATACAAATAAAACGGGGTTAAAACAATGAATGAAAAATCTCCGATAAATCCTCAAACGCATGCAAGGTCATAAAGAAGGAACCCCAAAAGGGCCTCACTATCACAAGCAATCAAAATTCCCCCAAAATTATATCAAAAGCTATTCCAAGCCCAACCTAACCAAAATCCACTAAACACGCTAAGAACTAAAACACAACTTAATCAATACTAATCAGGTTCACTCGGGTCGAGGTCTTACACTTTGGGCGCTCTACTAGCACAAGAAAACGACGAGGGAAAAGAAGCTACTCTATATTACCTCAGCCGCATGTTGGTAGGTGCAGAGCATCGCTACTCTCCAGTAGAAAAAGAATGTCTTGCTGTGATGTTTGCCGTACAAAAGCTGCATCACTATCTGATGTCCAACACAGTGTACCTGATTTCGAGGATCAATCTCTTAAAAGTCCTTGTCACAAAAACAGGTTCTCTCAATGCCCGATTGGCAAAATGGTCCATCCTTCTCTCACAATTCGATATTAGGTATGTACCACAAAAGGCAATCAAAGGCCAATCTCTAGCAGACTTTCTCGCAGAGCACCCATTGCCTAAAGATTCTCCACTAAGGGATGATCTCCCAGACGAGTCTGTCTACAATGTGGAGACTTCCTTACCAAATGCTTCCTGGGACATGTACTTTGATGGCGCAACCAGGACGAATGAAAAAGGAAATCAAATATCGGGAATTGGCATCCTCTTTGTCAATCTCGACAAATACATGATTCCTCACGCTTTCTCGCTATTGGAACCATGCTCAAACAACGCAGCTGAGTACCAAGCCCTGATTATAGGATTGGAACTCGCCCTAGAATCTGGAAGCACCATGTTAGAAGCTTTTGGGGACTCTCAACTGATCGTCAACCAGATGAATCAGAAATTCGAAGTTAGGAAACCTGATCTATTGCCTTACTACAACAAGGCGCAATTGCTTCGACAAAAATTTGACATCTGTCACATCACCCACATCCTCAGAGGTGAAGACATCTGTGCAGATGCCCTGGCCGGACTCACCGTATCTATGGCAATCCAGAATGGGGAAAACATGCAAATCACAGTGTGTCAAAGAAGGATTCTCCCTCCTCTTAACACACACCAAGTAGTTGTTGAATGTCACCAAGTGGTTAGAAGTCGGATGTCCATCCTCAAACCTTCGATCGACGACTAGAGGGATGCGTTCATTGATTACATTATGTTCGGAATCCTACCTGAAGATCCAAAAGAACGGGTAACCCTTCAAAGACCAGCCACAAACTTTCATTTGGATATTCCTTCAAAAATGCTTTACAGAAAATCCTTCAATGGAGTACTTCTACGCTGCTTGTCACAACAAGAAACCGAGGAAACTCTCAAAGAAGTACATGCTGGTCTTTGTGGAGCCCATCAGGCTGGTCCTAAGCTCTACGATCAGATAAAAATGTTAGGTTATTATTGGCCTACCATGGTAGCGGACGCTATGCAATTTGGTAAATGCTGCCAACAATGCCAAGTTCATGGAGATTATATCCACATACCTCCAGAATGGCTACATCCCACAGCGATCTCATGGCCTTTTGAAGCCTGGGGTATGGACATCATAGGTCCTATCTCTCCCTCATCAAGCAAAGGTCATCGCTTCATCTTCGCCGCTACGGATTATTTCTCCAAGTGGTCAGAAGCATTTGCATTCAGCGAAATGAATACGTCATCAGTCCTTCAATTCTTGCGCACCAACACTATTTGTCGCTTCGGCTTACCTAAAAGATTCATCCATGATAACGGACCACAATTCCGGGATCACAGATTCTACAGGTTCTGCGACAAGTACAAACCCATAGTACACCATTCTCTTTGGTCTATGGATGCAAAGTTGTTGTCCCTTTGGAAGTACAAATTCCTTCCTTAAGGGTATCTTTGCAAAATGACATGACACAAGAAAGCAATGTCAAATTGAGACTCCAAGAACTGGAGAATCTCGACGAAAGACAGCTCAAAGCTATGCAAAGCATTGAGCTGTACCAAGCACGCATGGCAGGATCTTTCGACAAAAAGGTTAGGCAACGCACCTATAAAAAGGGTGACTTGGTTCTTGCAGTAAAAAGACCAATGGTTTTGGCCCACAAGTCCAAAGGCAAACTCGAAAAAAAATGGGAGGGACCCTTCATCATCGACAAAGTCTTCTCCAACGGCGCATTCGCTCTTCTAAACATGGAGGGCGACAGATGTATGCTGCCCAACAACGGCAAGTTCTTGAAGTGGTACTACCCTTAAAGACTTACGCCACTGGGTCAGAGCAATGCCTGCACGATCAAAGCCTATTTCCAGATACTTGCTCGTTAAACCTACTCCTTTTGGAATTCTCATCCTTATGTTGAAATTTCTAAATAAAAAAAAACTCTCAAAACAATTTTTACTTTCAAGGTTTAATTGTTCAAAAAAAATCCCAAATCCAAGTTTAGGAGCCTCTCCCCGAACTTGACCAAATTTTCAATCCTTGAACCCAAAATTCATGGTTTGAAACAAAATCAGGACTCAGGAATTTCCACCCTAGTCCACCTCGACTTTTACAACAAAAAAAGATTTTAAGTCAAAATTTACGACCTTCGTGTCTTTAAACAAAAAAGGTTTTTTAGAAACCGCGGGGAAGCGACACTCAGTCGATACTCGCAAAACCCAAAAATCGGAAGGATGTGAACCCCATTCGATACTTCCAAAATTTCAAAATCGCAAGGAAGCGGCACTTTGTCGATACTTGTAAAATTTCAAAAATCGTGGAGACGCAACATTCCAGTTGATTTCCACAAACCTAAAAAATCAAACAAAAAATGAGGTCCACAAAAAAAAAGATCTCAAATTTCAAAAATAATGGGAAAGCGACATTCAGTCGATACCCACAAAACCAAAATTTTTGAAAAAGCAAGGAAGCGGCATCCAGTAGATACTTGCACCCCAATTCACAAGGAAACAACATCCAGTCGCTACTTGCACCCCAATTCGTGAGGAGGCGAGATTCCATTGATACTCACAAACCGGATGAGCAAGGAAGCGACCTTCCATCGATACTTGCAATACCATTCAGCAGGGAGGCAACTTTTAGTCGATACTTGCATCTTGCAAACCAAAAATCGGCTTCTACGCCAAAAAAAATTCGGCTACTACCCCAAAAACAAAAATCTGGCTTCTACGCCAAAAACAAAATTTCGGCTTTCACGCCAAAAATCTAAAATCTGGCTTTCATGCCAACAAAACAAAACTTTGTTTCCAAAAATAATATGGCTTTCACGCCAATAAACAAAATCGGCTCCTATGCCACAAAACTTGGCTCTCATGCCAACCCAAAATCGGCTTTCATGCCACTTAAAAAAAAACGGCTTTAATGCCACCTCAAAAATTTGGCTCTCATGCCACCCCAAAATTTCGGCTTTCATGCCACCTCAAAATTCGGCTTTCATGCCTTCTCAAAAAAAAAAAAAAAAACTTTGGCTCTTATGCCACAAAATTTGGCTTTCATACCACCTTAAAATTCGGCTTTCATGCCATCTCAAAAAAACACTTTGGCTCATGCCATCTCAAAAAAAAAAAAAACTAGCTTCCATGCCACAAACAAATTTTGGCTCTTACGCCACAACATTTTGGCTTCCATGCCACAAAATTCGGCTCCCTTGCCACCTCAAAATCTGGGTTTCATGCCCAAAACAAACCTTTGACAAAAGATTTTCACAAAATGATAACCTTTTGATCAAATTGAAAAATAAACATCCTACTTTTGCTTATTTCCATCAAAAAGAATTTGAGTAAAAAGTATATAGAGTACCAAAAATGTTTTTACATGGAGGTACAAAAAAAAAAGAACAAGAACAAGAAAAATGAGTTTGTTACAAAAGTCAGGAGCTCAGTCTAACATGGTATTCAACCAAAGATTCAACTCCTTAAGCAGACTCTTGGCCTTAGCCTCTAAAGCTTCCAGGCCACGCTTTTTCAAAATCTTTCCATAAAAAGAGGCAGAACGCCGTGACCCATCTGCAGCACGGGGAAGCTCTTCCTAAAGAATCAGCCATTGCTCATACTCTTGAGTCTTCCTTCGGAGATTGCTCCCAGCCTCCTCAACCTGGCGAATCAGAGTACCTTCTCTAGCACGAGCTTCCACGATGGCAGTCCATTTTACAGCAATTTGTTCCTCTAATAGCTCAAGACGCTGCCCGATCTCAATGACCTCTCTATCAACATGGTGCAGATCTTCTGTTAGCTCAATGATAGCCAACTCCGTGATGTTCCTCTCCCAAACGAATTGTTTCCGAGTCCACGAGATCTCGTTCAGCTCAGACTTAATGTTGCGACCCCGGACCGGGCCCCTGAGAAGGAACTGATCCGGAGTCGGGACATTACATCTGTTTAAATGATAACATACATTTATTTAATTTCCCACAGGTGTCCGCGGTGAGGATATCACAACCATCAATGAACATTTCTTTTAAGTGCGGAAGCGTGTAGCAAATCAAAGAGTCAACCATCCTTGGTCATAAAAACAATATCACAAGTATAAAGATACTGTATCAGAATGAGCAATGATCTATAGCATATTTCCCAAAAGTAAGTTAAAGTTTAACAAAAGATCATTTAGTTACATTCCCCAAAATTAGAGGCCAACAAAGGCCAATATAGACAAAACAATAACCCGATGTCTACATGACATCGTCAGCACGCCACTCGACTAGAGGTTGCGGCTCACCTACCGCCTCCTCCGGCTCCTCCTCAAGGAAACCGGCAACGGGACTGTCGGATGTGAATTTTGATCCCCCAGGAGAGGGAAATCGCCATTCATCTATATGTGCTATTTAAATTTTACATCGAAAATGAGGATTCCGACTACCCTCAAAATCGACGGATCACGATCGCCAGCTACGGTAACGGCCGTAACACCGTTCTTCGACAAAAGCCGAAGAAAAATGGGAGAAAATAAATGGGTGGGTTCTTCTCTCGTCTAATGTGTTGCCGGCAACACACGACGGTTTTCAAGTCACATTAATTTGGGTCTCTTTGGGTCTCTTTAATATTGGGTCAATTCAGGGTTATGAGTCAGAATCCAAATAAGGTTAATCCTCACATAGCAAAATCAGGGTATATCCAAGTAAGACAAAATAATTAAAATAAAGAAAATAAAAAGGGGGGAGGTGCCAAATATTTAAGAAGAGGATCGGCCCCGTTCCCGGGTACCCCCTTCTAATCCCTTGGCAAAATAGGGTTCAAAGGCTGACTTTTAAATCAAAATGATGATGCAAATGAGACTTTGACTTGTGATTTCTGTGTTTTTCGTGTGCGATACACGAGTGATAAAGTGAAAAGCCGATGGGCTGTAATTGATTGAAGGTGGCCGATGGGCCGGTGTTTGTTTTAGATGGCCGATGGGCCGTGATTGATTTAGGGTGGCCGATGGGCCGAAATAAAAAAAATGCAAAGTGTGTGAAATCACTCATCTCATCTAATTATTCTCATTTATTCAATTTTGGAAGTCAGTTCTTTGTTCCCTTTTATCATTAAGTTTGATTAAATATTTGGCACCTGGGGTGGAGGAAGAAATAAAGGAAAAATCTTTTTGGGTTTATTTTGTTGGTTTTATAGTTTTTATGGATTTTTGATATTGGGCTAGAAGAGCCTAACTAGGGGATTTTTACTTGGATTTACGTGATTAATGCTTTATTACTGATCATCGGATTAACCCTAACCTAAGGTCCTAGACCGCCCACATCAGCTCTCCCGGTCCCCTAACGGAACAAGAAAAGTGATGGGACGAATCCTAATGCTCTAAGCTACCTAACGGGGAAATCCGGTCTAATCCTAGGGTGCTAATAGCCTAAACTTGGCAATTTCTATCTAAGGAATTTGGTTATGATCTTAAATAATTTGGTTTGTTTTAAGTTATGAGTTGATTAAGAGTGATTTAGGGATGTTTTAAGATTCTACTTAAGTTGTTTAAGGCTCGGGGATTTCAAGTTTTAACTCGAGAAGTGAAATGATGTCGAAATCGACGGACAGGATTGGCGAAGGACTTGGGCGCCCAGGGGGTGGCGCCTAGGTCACTCTGGTGACTTGGGCGCCCAGGCAGTGGCGCCCAAGTGGCTGTTTCTTGGTGGTTTGGCTAGTGGCGGTGGTGTCGATGTTATCTTCAGAATCCCGGGGATTCTTACTTGTTGAATTCTAATGTTCCAAATTGTTTTAGTTCTCTGGTGTTCAAATGTCAAAATTAGTCGGGTCCGGATTTGGAAACAAAACCAAGAATTCGCGTTTTAGTGCAAACGAAAGGATAGGCGCCAAGGGGGTGGCGCCCAAGTGATGACTTGTGATTTTCAGGTATTCCAGATGGGACTAAGTTTTCGGTTTTTTGGGATCTAGGGATTATGTTGGGTTCTGGTTTTAGTTAATTTAAGTTATAAGGTGTTTAATTATTTGTTTTTGGTCGAGGTAGTAGGTCGGGGTGAAAGTGTAGGATAGGCGCCACAGGGGTGGTGCCTAGGTGGTCGTTCGTTGGTTCGTAAGGGTTTTGGGTGCTAAGTCCGAATCGATTAAGTCTTAAGTATTTTAAGTTAAAAGTGTCTTAATATGTGGATTGGGATTGGTTTGAATGTTAATTAATTAGGCTAAGACGTTGGTCGGGGTTTTTATGAAAACAGGTAGGCTGGGCGCCCAGGGTGTGGCGCCCAGGTGGAAATGGAGGATAGGCGCCCAAGGGGTGGCGCCCAAGTGGATTGTTCTGTGGTTCGAGTCGGTCTTATATTTTTTAGGTTGATTTGAGGTTGACCTTTTATGGTTTGATGTATTCTAAAATAAAAGTGTTTTGCTGTGTTGTTAGGATTAAATTAGGTTCTAATTAATTAGGTCTTTTTGTGATTCGGGAGGCTAGGCGCCCAGAGGATGGTGCCTAGGTGGATGGTCTTTTAAGTTTTGAGTTGGTTCAATGATCTTTAAGTTAATTTGAAGTCGGACTTCTAACTTCAATTGTTTTAAATTCAATGAAATTCTGAAGTGTTGATTATGATTGAATTCGGTTTTAGTTTCAAGTGGGGTTTCCTAGTGATTGGGTAGGATAGGCGCCCAGAGGGTGGCGCCCAGGTGTCTCGGAAGGATGGGCGCCTAGGGGGTGGCGCCCAGGTGGACTATTTTTATGGTTCGAATTGGTTTTATGTTTTTAAGTGAATTCACGATCAAATTGATTGAGGTTTCAAGTCTTTTTAAATTGACAGTGCTTTAATGTATTGATTCAGGTCTAATTAGTTAAGTTTTAATTTCAATTGATGGTCTCCAAGGGAATGGGGTAGGATAGGCGCCACAGGGGTGGTGCCTAAGCGGATTGATAGGCTGGGCGCCCAGGGGGTGGCGCCCAGGTGGCTGGTTCTTGGTTTTAAGTGTTTGATGTTCTTAGTTGCTTTTAATCCGAATTAATTAGGCCTCTAAAGGAATTAAAGGTGTTCTTAATGATTTGATGGTTCTTAAATTAATTAATTATGATGTTCTAATTAATCTTAGGGTTTATCCTACTTAGGCGCTAAATTTGATAACCTAGACTATCTAACTATTATTTTTATGGGTTTTTCTGGATATCTTTTTAATTTGTTTTTGGTTTCCCTCTAATTTACTAAAGAGTAAGGAAAGAGAAGAAATGATTTTATGTTTTATGATGTTTTTGGGTTTTTTGTATGATTATACTATTCAAATGATATGATGTGAAGTGTGACAAAGATGATAATTCGGAGGTCAGAACACATCAAAAGGCCAAACATATCATTATCAAACAACTTCTAAATAAACTAAATGCGGAAGATCGGAAGTTATGCACGAAGGTGGAAAAAATCCACTTGGGCGCCACAGCTATCCTGCTTAGTCAGGGTTTTCAATGGATCACAACGAATGCACAAAAATCCTAGTATTTTCAACACAATTTCCGATATTCAGCGACTGATGTGAATTCCTAATGCAAACTACTAATGATGCAACTAGCAAATCTACGAGAAAACGATGCAACGGGCGAAGGTTTAGAACCCGAACCCAGTCTTAGAAGGGTGGGTGCCCAGGGGGTGGCGCCCAGCCGGTCCGGGAGAGGGCAGGCGCCCAGCCTTCCTGCCAAGGGCTTTTCGCGATCTCTTTGGTATAAATGATAATAATGACACTGTTAATGCGAGATCTAACCTAGTTATGCAATTAGAACTACGAAATCAATGCAACTCTACTATATTAGAATGAACCTAAACATGTTTCTAGTATGATGAGATGCTAATATCAGTTTCTAACACAAGCTAATGTAGATCTATGATGCTCAAATGATCCTAAACATATTTCTAAGCATTTATGCCAATGGAATGCAGTAAAAGAAAAGGGAGATCTAGGAATACCGGTATATGACGCGTTTCTCAAGTTCCTAGAACGAAGCTTTCGCGAAGTCCCATAGCCTCAGTTGAAGATATGAAAGCCTTCTTCTCTGCCTCTTCTTTTTCTTCTATAGATCTGAAACTCTTTCTCTAATGGTGGCTACCTCTTCTTCTCCTTCCTTATTCTCTATTTTCTCTTTTTTCTTTTAGGGTAGCTCCTTTTGCAAGTGGGGTTAAGAGGGATTATATAGGCTTTGGGACGAGTTTAGGAGGGCTAGGGCTTCATTAATTCGTGCTTCTAGAAGGTCTCACGCATCCCAACGTGGCTTAAGTCATTTTAGGGCGAACTAGGGTTTGAGAGAGGGTGGGCGCCCACGAGGTGGCGCCCAAGTGGACTGGGCAGTCTGGGCGCCCACAGGGTGGCGCCCAAGTGGACTGGGCAGTCTAGGCACCCACAGGGTAACGCCCAGGTGGAACTCAGGGTTGGGCGCCACATGGGTGGCGCCTAGGTGGTTCGGTTCGTCTTCGGAGCGTGGTCCTTATGTCTGAGTGGTCCCAGGCTACTTTCAAGCCATTCTAGTGGAATTTGGAAAGTGGGCGCCCACCACAGGGTGCCTAAATGACTTGAACAATGTGGGCGCCACAGGGCTGGTGCCTATGTGGAGTTCAACAGGGTGGGCGCCACAAGGGTGGCGCCTAAGTGGAGTCGATTCATTTTTGGAGTTCGGTCCCTACGTTGGATGGCCCAAGCCCGTTTTCAGCACAACTAGTGGAATTTGGAGGGTGGGTGCCCACCATGAGGTGCCTAGGTGGCCCTGGGCAGTATGGGCGCCCAGCATGGGGCGCCTATGTGGAATTCAGTAGCCTGGGCGCCACATGGGTGGTGCCTAGGTGATTTTGACATCCTCTTGGGACAAACTTCGGAAGCTCATAACTTTTGACCCGCTTATCGGATTTGGACGTTCTATATATCGTCGGAAAGCTCTCAGAGTCAAGAATCCAATGGCCTAATTTTCCTGATGATTAGGTGCTGGAAAAAATGGGGAACCTATGGACCAATGGAACCGGCTCCGTAACTTCGGCTAATCGTGTGGCGTTAGGGCAAATTAGGGTTTGATAAGTGTGGGCGCCTATGTGATTCTGGGAACTGTGGGGCGCCCAGCCTAGGGCGCCTATGTGGTTTTCAGTAGGTGGGGCGCCACATGGGTGGTGCCTAAACGGATTTCGTCATTTCTTATCTTCGGAAGTTCATAACTTTTGACCCGTTGGTCGGATTTGGACGTTCTATATATTGTCGGAAAGCTCTTGGAGCGTAGAATCTATTGGTCCATATGTAATAGTGATCGGACGTTGGAAAGAAGAAAGGATATTGGGATCAACGATTCTAACCTCCTGATTTGTATTAGTCATATGATACTTAGGCAAGTTAAGTGTGATCTTTGTGGGAATTGGCCTAAGCATGTCTTAAGTGGTCCGAAAAAGGTTTGAGTAGTGTTAGTGCTTGGCCCTTATGTGAATAATGGGTTTGACTTGGGATCTCGACGCGATTTGGCTTTTCTCTCACGAATTCCTAGAAATCGTTGAACTAAGTCTAAAATTATCAACAAGCATCTTCATTGTCATTAATTAATCTGAATTATGTCATTAACCATTCAATTATGGGTGAAATGGGAGCATCGTTATATATGATAAGTGTTTAAGGCTATCAAAGGGGGCCAAAATGAGGTGTCTACAGGGACCTGAGTACCAAATCAAATGTATCAGACACGACGGTCTGGCAAGAGAGTGAAAAGATACAACAACATATAATAATAAAGGAAATACCCTAAAAGCATAGAAATCTGTTTAAACAAGAACTCTCATAGAGTAGATAAATCACTTGTTAAAAAACAGGTAAATAAGGTAAAACCATATAAGGTAACCAAGGAATCGGGAACTAACGAGGTGGCAATCACATAAAGCTAAGTCCTCTGTCACTAAAGTGACAACAGTATAACGGGACGTTAATCTCAGTCACACAAGGTGAGGAGATTCAACGTAAATCATATATAAAATATAAATATACGGGACAGGACCACGATAGCGAACCGGGTATCGGGACGGGACCACGGTAATAGACCAGGTATCGGGATCCAAACTGCAGCTGGCGGGACGGGAGAGGGATCTCCAAGTCGGTGGATCAAACCGACAAGGTATTCAAGTTTAGTGATGCCGACTCATAGGTCAAATAACAAATCGGGACATATGCAAGTAAATCAAGTACAATAATAGACGAACAAGACGGGGGTGATCAAGGATACACTGTCATTTCATGTCGGGCAATACATTTCGGGACAAATAACTGTTACCAGTGTAACTATCATGCTTTCGGGAAAACAAATCATATAATATAAATCTTGGAATGAACTGAAACAATGAACTATAACAATTTTCGGGTAAAATACTGGTTTCAAGATTTGTTTGAGGTGAATAGGGGTCCCGTATGTCGATTGAAATGATAACTTGGTACTCCTTGAGTTTGAAGACATTCCGGGCTCCTTATACACTTTGAATTTTCCAAAACTTCGAATGACATCTTCGTGATATGGTCTCTTTCTCGGATGGCCTCATACAATGCCTAGTGAATCTCCTTTTACCGACAAAGCTCAGCGCTCGAGCGAACCGGAGAGTTCGCTCGAGCGAGGAGCTCTCTGGAACTTGGGAAATTTCAGTCAGCTGGCGGTCAGCTGGCGGTTAGCCGCTGCTGGGATGGGCAGTTAGCCGCTGGCTGACCGCGGCTGGGCTGCCAAAAATGCAGCTTACTGGAAAGCTAACCGCCAAGGTGAGGTTAGCTGGCGGTTAGTCGCCGATGGGTTCGGCGGTTAGCTGCTGGCTAACCGTGGAGCTGACTGAGTTTTCAGGTGGAGAAGGGTGCTCTCTGGAAAAGCAACCGTGACATTTCGGCTAGCTGGCGGTTAGCCGCCAGTCACCAGGCGGCTAGCCGTCAGGTGACCGCAGGCTGACCGCCAGGTGTGGGAACATCCACTGTGTTTAGATTTTTAGCCATTTCTCCTCCTCAAAACCAACCTCCCCACTTCCACTTAGTCCCTGCAATAAAATTGAGCTAAGAGATCCTCCAATGCCTCTATCTACACTTCTCCAAAACCCCATTATGTGTTCACTCCATCACTTCTTCCATCTACATCCCATTCCATACAAAGAAAGAAGGAAGTCATTTCACAATAGAGTACATTTAGTACAAACAAGAAGAGAATTAAATGACATTCACCAATACACTTATAAGTCATAAATGCACTACCAAACTCTAGCATGGGCATTTATTTCAAACCAATGCAATAAATAGGCATGAGTGGAAAATACCAAAATCATTGAAAGCTTATAAAAATCAAAACATCCACTTGCCTTGGGTCTTCTAACAATGAAATCAAGCTCTAATACTCTTCCAAGCAAGGAATCCAAACTATGAGCAAAACCCCAAACAAACAAACCCTAAAATGGTCAAACAATGAAATAACAAGGAAACCTTACAACAATGAAGGTGAAGCTTCCCTAGGGCTAGAGGAACACAAATCTAGAAGATGAAGGGGAATACTTACTTGCAAGGTCCTCTAATGGCAATGGCAAGCTCAAAGAAGGTCTTGGAATGGAGGGTTTTCTCCACAACACTATCAAGAGGAAGCTCTCAAGAAGGTGAAGAAGAAGATGACCTCAACTCTCCTATTGGTGCAAGCTTGGGGGTGGATTGGAGGTGGAGAGAGCAAGAGGAAGAAGAAAAGTTGCCAAAATCAAACCCTAGGTTCTTTTTTGTGTTGGAAAAAGGGAATGGGAAGATGGGTTCTCCTTATATGGCAAATGAGAATGGGTCCCACTACTAAAGACATTCAAGGGCTGAAATCATCTCTTTCGGGACTGTGAGAACCCGACCCCTAATCTCTTGGATTAGTGTTGTTTTATTTGTGGATTAGTTTCTTTTAGTGGGATTAGTATTTGTTGGGTTGAGTTTGTGAGCTAGAATGGGCTTTCTTCTAGTTTTGGGCTTTTGAGTGCTTTGGTAGCTTGTGGGGCCCTTTGGGGGTTCCCTTTTTGGCTTTGCTTTTACTTGTGAGATTTTCCCGATTGGTTTCGTATTGTGTTTTTGGCCCGTTGCATTCATCTTAAGGAATCCTACAACTTTCATGTTGATTCCGTATCCATTTGAGAACCCGAAACCCGATTTCTTGGCCTCGAGGGCAAAACAGTCTTTTCACACCAAATCTGTACCCAAAACTCGATATTCTCGAAATCCGTGAAACATACACTTTTTGGAAACTAGATATTTCGACGATCATTTCTTCCTTCTTCGTCGAATCCATCCGAGGTCCCGAATTAGATGATTTCAGCCACCCAAGTTCTTTAAGTTGTGGGACCCAAACCTCACTTGCTTATAAGAGGAACCCATCCCCCTCATTGCTCATTTCCTCTCCATTGCTCCAGCACACAACTGAGCCTAGGGTTTGCTCTTGTGTTTTCTCTTCTTCTTCTTGCTTCTCCATCTCAAATCCTCACCAATCTTGCACCAAACTCGAAATGGAGACCGTCTTCTTCTTCCTCATCTTGCAAGCTTTCCATTGATACCATATGTGAAGAGAACCCTCCATCACAAGACTTCTTTTGAGCTTACCTTGTCCATTAGAGGACCTTGCAAGTAAGTGTTCTTCTTCATCTTCTAGATTTGTAATCTTCTAGCCTTAGAGAAGCTCCACCTTGATTATTGGAAGGTTTCCTTGTCATTTCATTGTTTAACCCATTTTAGGGTTTGTTTTGGGGGTTTTTGCAGAGATTGTTGATCTTGAGCTTGAGAGGTGATTAGGAGCTTGGTTTGCTTGATTAGAGTCAAAGGCAAGTGGATGAATGGATGGTTTGAATGTTATTAAGTTTTATGAGAAAATCTTAAGTTTTATTACTTGTTCTTGATCATTGGATACATGTTTGCACATATGCTTCTTGTCACATTTCTATTGATTTCGAAATGCATATGAATTGGTTTTTCTCTCTTGTTAAATCTCTTGGAACTCTTGGGAATGTATGCATTTTATTTAGTCAAGTTTGTTCATATGGTTTTATAAGGAATGAGGTTGGATTGGCTATTCATGGTTATGTTATAAGTCACATTGACTTGAATTGATACTCATTTAAAGAGGTGTTTGAATTTAATTGTTCATTGGAGTTTAATGAGGATTTGAAGTGATTTTGGAAGAGAAATGCAAGTGGATGTTTTGATCTTTATAGGCTTTCCATGATTTTTGGTGCTTTTCACTCATGTCTATTTATTACATTGGTTTGAAATAAATGCCCATGATAGATCTTTGGTAGTGCATTCATGGTAGTGCATTTATGTCTTATAAGTGTATTGGTGAATGTCATTTAATTTCTTCTTGCTTATATCAAATGTACCGTATTGTGAAATGGTTTCCTTCTTTCTTTAATTGCATTGGATTTGATATTGATGGATGAGGTGATGGAATAAACCCATATTGGAGTTGTGGAGAAGTGTAGATAGTTGCATTGGATGAGCTTTTAGCTCAGTTTTGTGGCAAGGATTAAGTGGAAGTGAGGAGAATGGTTTGAGGAGGAGAAAGGGCTTAAATCTGAACACAGTGGGTGATTCCCGCACCTGGCGGTCAGCCTGCGGTCACACGGCGGCTAGCCGCCTGGTGACTGGCGGCTAACTGCCAGCTAGCCGAAATGTTACGGTTACTTTTCCAGAGAGCACCCTTCTCCACCTCAAAACTCAGTCAGCTCCACGGTTGGCCAGCGGCTAACCGCCATCTAACCGCACTTGGCGGTCAGCTTTCCAGTAAGCTGCATTTCTGCAGCCCAGCCGCTGTCAGCTGTGCGGTCAGCCAGCGGCTAGCCACCTGCCCCAGCGGCGGCTAACCGCCAGGTAACCGAAATTAGCCCAGCCGTGGTCCCGTCCCGATACCCGGTTCGCTACCGTGGTCCCGTTCCCGTATATTTATATTGTATATATGATTTACGTTGAGTCTCCTCACCTTGTGTGACTGAGACCAACGTCCCGTTATACTCTTGTCACTTCGGTGATAGAGGACTTAGCTTCTTGTGATTGCCATCTTGCCAGTTCCCGATTCCTTGGATACCCGACATGTTTTATATTGTTTACTTGCTTTCCGATAAATGATTCGTTTCTTTTATGAAAGTTGTTATTTAAACAAGTGTTAATATTCTCCAATGTAAATTCAGTTATTATTATATTGCCTTCTGTTCTTTGTACACGTATATGTTTTAAATGAATGCCGGTTGGGTGAATACCCATGCTTTTACATATGTTTCAAACAATCAACGGTGTTGCTAGATTTATATGATTGTACATGTTGTAAATGAATACCCGAATTGTTAAATACCCGTGCTTTGTTTTAAATGACACTTGTATCCCAGATTCCTATGTTTATACCTGTTTTAAATGATTACTCGAATTGTGAAATATCCATGCTTTGAAATATGTTTTAAATGACACTTGTTTTGCCAAATTCCTATGTTTATACCTGTTTTAAACGATGCCCGATTTGTGGAATACCCATGCTTTGAATTATGGATAAATGAACATTAGCTTTGTCAGATTTCTTTGGTTACACCTGTTTCAAATGAACACCCGGTTCGTTAAATATCTGTATTTTTACATATGTTTCAAATGGACCTTGGTTTTGCCAGACTGCTATGAATACCTGATTTGTTGTATACCTATGTTTTTAACTAAGTCTCAAATGAACGTTTGTTTTGTCAAACCACTATATTTATACATGTTTTAGACGAACGCCCGACTGTCAAATATCTATGATTATAGATGATGCAAACGAACACATGTTTTATTAGACATTCATGTTTTACCCATGCTTGAAAGGAATACAGGTTTTCCCCGAGATTCCCGACTTTTGCACCCGTTTAATTATATGCAGCGTTTGATCGAATAGCATGATTTATCATATGTTTTATTCTGCAGTATATTTGTTATCTTTTCATCCACCTGCCAGACTGTCGTGTCTGACCCACTACTTTTGGTACTCAGGTTCAGATTTCTTCGCCCCGAGTTGAGTGTTTTGTTGGCTGTGGAGCCATGCCTTGTAGGTTGGTTTGTCGGCTATGTCATGTAGACATTGAGCTTGACATCGGAGCTACGTCACATTTGGGTAGTAGTTTATAGCTTATTGTTGTATGGCTTTTATTAGCCTTTTTCTTGGGATTCTTAATTAATGTACATTGATAATTGTAACTTGAACATATTTGGGAATGTAATATCCTGTTACTGTCAGCTCTGTATTTTTACTGCGATGGTTACTCCAGTCTGATATGATTCTTGATATATTAGCTATATGCTAAAGGTTGAGTGCGACGCGGAATCCGATGGCCACGGACTTCGGGTCGCAACGCCACAAATGCTTCCGCAAATCAGAATGTGTTGGGATGTGTTGTCTTCACACACGCGGATCTTGGGAGAAAAATATATATATGCTAAATCCCATTTCCCGCCCCCGATGTTCCGGATTGGGGGCGTGACAGGGACCTCGGATGAATTCGACGAAGAAGAAAGAAATGATCATCGAAATATCTAGTTTCCAAAAAGTATATGTTTCGCGGGTTTTGGGAATGTCAAGTTTTGGGTACAAATTTTGTGTGCAATGACTGTTTTGCCCTCAAGGCTATGAAATCGGGTTTCGGGATCTCAAATGGACACGGGATCAACATGAAAGTTGAATGAAATAACAATTCCAATAAAACGGGATTAAAACCATGAGTGCAAAATCTCCGATAAATCCTCAACAATGCAATGTCATGGAAGGAACCCCCAAAGGGCCCTACTAACACCAAATAATCAAAATAGCCCAACAACTAGAATCAAAGCTATCCCAAACCAACTAAGCCAAAAATCACTAATCAAGCTTAGCACTTACACGCCACTTAATTAGCACTAATCGGGTTCACTCGGGTCGGGGTCTTACACTTAACCATGCCAGAAGGCTTCAAAAACATCTCACTGAAGAAGTCACCACTTGGAAAGTTCTTGGTCTCATTCCACTTGTTGCCCAGAGCTATGACTTCGTCAACGAAAGCCTTCGCACCTATAATGTCCAAACCGACTTCTTCACTATCAGCAAGGATTTCATATACATGCTTGGTCATGCCAAAGCCGATTTCAAAATGGCCAGAATAAAGAGTTTTGACCCATGAGCTCAAAACGCTCTTCAGCACTTTCTTCGCATACTCAAGAGATGGCCCGGATGAAGGTTCACCCCTCTCAATTGGTCAACTGCCCGTGTCATGCCCTGTTGGAGGAGTAATCATCAAACTCTTTCCGATCGGAGACACTGGCGAAGGAATCTGTTCAGAAGATTTCATCTCTGCTGCATTAAAACTGGCAGAAGAAGTCCCTACTTCTGGTTCAACTACAAGCATCACCTGCTCTGGCACTGAGAAAGACAAATGAACTTCTCCTCCTACCTCACAACCTGCCAGCAAAACAAAACAAAAAGGTATGAATATGATCCTGTTGAAAAAACCATTATCATCAGGGTTATTGCTACAAATACCTTCTTTGACGATCGGCGGAATACTTTCTGCCTCCATGAGTTCATCTAAAGTGTCGTCAAAGGTCGCGCCCATGGATGGCTCGAAATCGTCGGAATCTTGTGGCAAGTCAGCTGACAAGAAAACAAGCAACATGTTAGCAAATGACGGCACAGATAAAAAAGAAAACACAAAGAAGTCGTACCAGGTGAAGATTCTGGAATCACTCCAGAGTCCATCGGTTCTTCTTCAGATGCCGCAATCAGATCCGTTACTGCTTTATCAGCTGGAACCTCAGGCATCACCAAATCATCATCTCTCACTAAAAAGAAGAGAGAAAGAAAATAAAAAATAAAAGAAACCTCGATGAAAGAAGCGGAAAGAGAAAGAGGAGGAATCATACCTTCATCAACGGTTTCTTCCTCTCGACTCCTCTTTTCCGGAGGCTCATCGGCATCCTCTGACGTCTCTTCAGCAATGGTGGGAGGGACTTCTGGATCAGGAGAGTCATCATGTCGTATCTTATTACGGCGCTACCCTCTCTTCCTCTTGCTTCTACGGGCCGGTTTACTCGAAGTACCAGTCCCATCATCAAAGTCAGGACCTTTGCTTGACTCTTTGCCAAATGGTCCGCTCCTCCCAGTGGACTCCAAGGAAACCTTTGTTCGTTCCGCTTGCATCCAAGTGTCAATCTCAGCCCCCTCCTCTTCTAGTTGTCTCAAGACCTCACCAGGTATCTCTAGTGCAGCTCCAGATCTAATGACGTCCTGTTCACCGAGAAAGCCTATCTTATGCTTCTCACCAGCAAGGAAGGCCAGAACTTCCTCTCGACGGACTCCATCTGATCCACCAGGACCCTTCCCAGAAGATAGCTTCACATCAAGCTCCTTCTTGGAAAGCCCCTGGTACACTAAAAAGCTCTCTACGAACCATTTCGTAAAGCCAGTAGTCTGGAAAGTGGGCAACGCGGGATAGGAAATCCTGGCGGTAGTGTCGTCTGCACTGTAAAAAACCCATGCAGTCCTCCCATCTTGCAAACCTCCAAAACGCTTCACCATGCTCGAAAGCGCTCCAACAATGCCTTGAGAAAAGCCCAACTGCATCGTGAAACGCGAGGGAACATACGGTTGGATATCAACAAAAATATGTCTCCGGTACACCATCGTACCAACAGTATGTTAAAAAGCTACCTCTTTTTTGCATTGGTCAAAGAATAGTGTCTTCCTAACCCTACCCTGGTGGAATCACGAGAGACACCAAAATCAAAAGCCTTCTTCCACAAACCTGGAGAAAGCTTCACTGAAGATTGCCCAATGTTGACGTCCTTGAACCGTCGGATTGTCAAACGGGCAGACAAAAGAGATTAGGAAACGGCTGTCCCTCTAACCAGCCGAATCAAGAAACGATCATCATCTTGTGCAACTCCTAACTGATAGAAGCCGGGACAGTGTTATACATACCACGAATAAAAAATATGGGCTGAAAACACCCTGTTCATAGGGAGCCCAAGCCGAACCAGAAAAGCAGCAGCCTGCAGTTCAGTACACAAATAGAAGTAAAGAGCAGGCACCAATGCCAGCCGCTCTCCGAACACCATCTGACAAGCCGGAAAAATACAATAGGGCCTGATGTGCGTACCATCTCCTCCAGCAAAAACAGCCTCACTCAGCCAATAAGTGAGGTAAACAGCAAGATCCCTCCCCAACGCAATGTCCAAATAAAGGGCATTTGTGCTCATGAAGAAGTCTTTCAAGTCTCCCCGCGTGACGGAAGTCTTCTTCAAACTTGGAGTCTTAGCTCTGGCCTCCCGGGTCGTGCTATCAGAAGACTCACTGTTGTCAAAGAAGTTGGGGAACAAGGAGCCAAAACTCCTCCAACTGCTGGACCTTACTTTTGAGCCCTCCTTCTCCTTCAAAAAATCATAGAATGCGACGAGCTGAAAGTACAAAAGCTTGAACTCCTCAGACTTGTTGACACCAAAAATGTCAGTTTGCCTCTTCAACATCAAGAAGCAACATGAAGCCGCGTCCTACTACAAAACAGGCAATGCTGCTACAAGCATCAGATCTTGTCAGAATTAAACAAAAATTGCAAGATCCATTCAGACAGCCAAAATAGGGATTCACATGAAGTTTCGGGTCATTCCAACATCATTTGACCCAACTTTAGTCCTCCGGCAGCTGAACAGGCGCTCCTGGTGGCGACGGCGTCGAAGACATCAAAACTTCGATTAGAGA
Source organism: Cinnamomum chago (assembly GCA_038049695.1). Taxonomy (NCBI): domain Eukaryota; kingdom Viridiplantae; phylum Streptophyta; class Magnoliopsida; order Laurales; family Lauraceae; genus Cinnamomum; species Cinnamomum chago. Next base: position 51,355,448 of record CP142462.1, read on the forward strand.
CTACGGATGGTCTCAAAATACCTCCAAAGGGCTCCATGTCAAATTTCAATTTAAACCGACAACGTTTGACCCTCCATCAGCCCTTAATAGTAAAAGCAAGCATCTCGGCGGCGAGAACCACAGAGGCCATTACTCATCAAACGGAGCACATGGATGACTTTAACATGCTTCCAAAGGGCTGCACGTCAAATTTCAGGTTATTTCGACAACGTTTGACCCGACTTTGACGCTCCGAAACAAAATCAAGGCTATCGGCGGCGGAGCACCCTGAGACCATGACATCCAAATCGGAGCCAACAGATCATCTCAAAATGACTCCAATAGGCTCCTTGTCAAATTTCAAGTCAATCGGACATTGGTTGATCGTACATAAAAGCGCGGCATCTTCCTAGCTGCAAAATCAAGCCTACTGGCGATGGGACCCCAAACGGCTTTAAAACTCAAACAAAAGCCCATGGCTGGTCCTATCTACTACTCAGCAGGCTTCACCTCAAATTTCAGGTCATTCCGACATTGTTTGACCTAGTTTCGACTCTTGAAGGAAAATCGGCTACAAAGTCTTCGGCTCTTCCAAAAAAATAGGAAACTTTGTGCTCCGATTTACGTGGCTTCTCGTCAGGTTCTCTTCAAGAAAATCAGGCCAATGAATGAGGAGAAATTTCAAGAAAAATCCAGGTGAAAACGGCGACGAAAAAGACCAAAAAACAGCCGAGAAACGACGACCAATAATGGACCAATCCCCGTGGTCGCCCGGCGACCATGGAAATCCAGGTCACCGGATTTGTCGCCAGGTGACCTATTTTCCATCATTTTTCACGTTTCGGAAGTTCCAGCCCCTGTGATTTCCTGAAAATCTGATTTTTGATGCTCGAAATCGATTGATCTCCGTCCACATCTCGGATCCGCCATCAAGAGCATGAAACCATCATTGATCATCCCAAGATCGCCAACCGGCTGACCAAGAAAGTGCACTTTCTGTCCGACTGTCGCGACCCCGGACCGGGCTTGAAGGACAAATCTGGGATCGGGACTAATGATGATCCACAATAGTTTAATGATACCATACATTTGTTTAATTTCCCACAGGTGTCCGCGGTGAGGATATCACAATCATAAATGAATATTTCTTTTAAGTGCGGAAGCATGTAGCAAATCAAATAGTCAACTATCCCTAGTAATGAAGACAACTCAAGTATAAAATACTGTATCAGAATGAGCAATGATCAATAGCATGTTTCCTAAAAGTACGTTAAAGTTTAAACAAAGATCATTTAGTTACATTCCCCAAAAATAGAGGCCAACAAAGGCCCATATAAACAAAAAAATAACCCAAAAGAATGGTTAAATAGTTTTCCCAAAATGTCACGTCTCTTGTAGCAACCCGATATCTACATGACATCGTCAGCACGCCACTCAACTAGGGGTTGCGGTTCACCTACCGCCTCCTCCAGCTCCTCTTCAAGGTAATCGGCAACGGGACCTGAGTACCAAAGAAAATGGATCAGACACGACGGTCTGGCAAGAGAGTGAAAAGGTACAACAACATATAATAAAAGAAATATCTTGGAAAGCATAGAAATCTGTTTAAGCAAGAACTCTCTTAAAGGAGATAAATCATTTACTAGAAAACAAATAAACAAGATAAAACATGTAGGTATCCAAGGAATCGGGAACTAACAAAATGGCAATCGCACAAAGCTAAGTCCTCTATCACCAAAGTGATAAGAGTATAACGGGACAGTGGTCTCAGTCACACAAGGTGTAAGATCCGGCCCCACCATTAATTATATTAATTATTAAAATATTAGTATTATATTAATTTAATGTATTTTAGTTATTTAAGTGGATAGGATTAAGTGGGTCACACGTTAGATAGGATTCTTGGATCGGTAAGTTGGGTTAATGGGTAGATGACCTGACCCGTAGTTTTGACCCAATGACTTAAGCCCAGAGGATATTCCCTTTTAACCTAATCCCTATTTTAACTAATCGCACGATTTATCCCTCCCCACTTATCTCTATGCAACTCCTCCCGTAACTTCTTCGTCTTCTTCCTCTTTCAACTTCCCAAGCCATTCCAGCTTTAGGATCCAGCCATCAGAATCAAGATCAGAGGATACCAGCAATCTTGACTCAACTTTCTTATCTCAGGTAACCCTCTCCTAAAATCATTAGGAGTAGATCTGTATTCTTGGGTTATTCCCTTTTTCTTTCCAATGCTAGGTTTTGGGTAGGAATATAATAGATCTGATCACCTGGGTATTTCTTTCTCATCTCTTATATCAGATTGGTGTTAGGATTGTGATTGAGTGCCGTGGTAATCTCGGATTGGGTATTAGTGAGGATCTGTGCATTTTCTTCAACCCCGGTGAAAGGCAAGTGCCTAAACCTAATTTGTGAATTTAATACATATGTTTGTCGTTGATTCCAGTTTGTTTGATGCATATAGAAATCCTTTTTATGCCCTTTTATATTTTATTATGTTATTATATTATGAGACTAGAGATTTGAGGGTGATTCATCGGTTTTACTTTCAGTCATTACTCATTCTACTGGTTTTCAAAACCCCTTTTCAACTCAGAGGATTGTGAAGATTTGTTCATCAAGGTAGATGGACTACCCCTTTGAAACCCAACAGGACCGGACCTGTCACAGGTTCAAGGATGCACAACTATGAGGCCATGTTTCTGTGCATTGGCTGTAGGACCAGGTGGACCCCACTGATGATTGATCAAGACCGTAGATCCGATAGTGGATCCACGGGCGACCATAGGGATGGCGGACCCGTGCGAGGTGGGCCTTGTTTGGTCTACCATCCAACGACCCAAATGTGGCTGACTGCATAAATAAAAAAGGGGGAAATTTCATTTTTGGGACTGTGGGGCCCAGGTGGACCACCGATCGCATATCAGATCCTTACATGTTGTAGAGGGGTCTTGGGCGACTATGTTGATGGGGTCTGATCGTGGGCCTTTTGATCGTGGCCCACTATCCCAAGTGCACACAGGCTGAGACGCCGCTGGAGTCCATTGCAGAATAGGTTTTGTGATGAAAAAAAAAAAGACAGAGAGGTAGAAGGTGATGACGTGTATGGTGGGGTGAATAGAAATGATGGGAGGTGACGTGTGGGAGAAGGGAGGAGTGTTGTGAACATATGGCATTGACTTTTAACTTGCCATTAGAATATAAAAAAAAAGGAGAAGGGATGAGTTTTGTTCACATATGGCATTGACTTTTAACTTGCCATTAGAATATAAAATCAAAAAAGAAGGATGAAGGGATGAGTTTTGTTATGATTTGAGTCATAACACTTGTGCCAATAGTTCCTTGAATTAAAAATGGGGACCCTTAGCTTTTGATAAATTTAAAGACCCCTTAGCTTATTTTATAAAGAATTGATTTGGTAGATATCTTACGTGGGTCCTTGAGTTTTCTAAAATTATAGACCAAGATTATTTTTATTTACAAATTAATATTAAATGACATCTTAGTTTTTAATGTGTTAAAATTATATTTTTATTAATTGAATCTTTGGACCGAGTAAATACTGTCCGGGCAACGGTATATTACCAACATGGGGTTTAATGCCTCGAATGACCTCGGGGAAATCCTAATGGATTCGAGTTCAACCCATCTCTATTGGAAAACCCTTAAGTGGGTCTATGCACCATTAATGGAAAATTGATGCATTGATCTTATATTTATTAGAGATTCCTATGGTTGTGGGGTACAAGACCTTATGTTTGACCTTAGGATCGATTCGTATCTATGTCTTAACCTTCGCATGCATATATATGTTGATTTAGGATATGTACTCCTTTAGATGCATACCCTATTGTGTATTATGGACTATAAAGTGACTCGGCAAATTTTGTATGACGATTTGATTATGATATGGGATGTGGAATGGTCGTCACTTTATTTTGACTTAGGACTCTTGTGTCGGAGCTTTATCATTCAGGTCTATTATGCATATATATTTATGTTTATGTGGGTCATTTATGGACGACTGTAGATCGATATATGGACGGTTGATCACCGATGTGACTGGATCACTTATAATCCGCTTTGAATGTGAACAGGCTATCCTGATTTGTTTTTAATTCGATCGGTTTATGACCACCGACGTTATGGACGGGCTCTCCTGATTTATTTAGGGCTAACCACCCAAAACGAGGACACTTGTCTTCGTGTGAATCATATTGCTCCTTTTGTTTTATTTGGATTATGCTATACGTTCTTTCTTATCATTATTACTGTCATTACTTATATATGATCACTCTCGTTTATATTCTTCTCGTTGTTGTATTAAATTTTGAATTATGATTATGTACTTGCTGTTTACTTTGTAATATTTGGTGCATAGGTACCGAGCCCTACTTTACCCAGGAGACGGAGGAGGATCAACTGTTTCAAACGTTTGAGCCAACTGACGAAGCCGAGTGGGATGCCGGAGACGGTTTCGGAGCCGTCTGAGCCTGCATGAGAGAGAACGTCATCTTAGCATTTCTTTAGATGAACTTTCTTTAATGATTAACCTTTCTTTAGTAATTTTTTTATTCATTCTGCAACTTTAACAATTAATGTTTATTTGATTTTCGTGTTGGATCTTATTTATGATCATTGAATACCAATTGAATAAGCTTCGTTGCATTTAATGAAATTTATTTTGACTCACCACAGGTTGAAAATTTTTTTGTGGGTCCACTTTTGCAAGGTTGTGTTGTATTAAACACAAGAAATTTGAATTTGATTTATTTTTCACATTTTTCCCTAATTTGTGTTTTGGGGGACGTGACACAAGGTGAGGAGATTCAACGCAAATCATATATACAATATAAATATACGGGACGGGACCACGGTAGTGAACCGGGTATCGAGACGAGGCCACAGTAATAAACCGGGCATCAGGATCCAAACTGCAGCTGGCGGGACGGGAGGGGGATCTCCAAGTCGGTGGATCAAACCGACAAGATTATCCAAGCTTAGTGATGCCGACTCATAGGTCAATTAACAAATCGAGACATGAACAAGTAAATCAAGTGCAAGTAAATGAACATGCGGGGCAAGGATGTTCAAGGAATAATTTCCATTTCATGTGGCGCAATGCATTTCAGGACAAGTAACTGTTACTAGTGTAACTTCAATGCTTTCAGGAAAACAAATCGTGTAATGCAAATCTCGGAAATGAGGGGATACAATGAACTATTATAATTTCGGGTAAAATATTGGTTTCAAGATTTATTTAAGGTGAATAGGGGTCCCGTATGTTGATTATAATAATGACTTGGTACTCCTTGAGTTTGAAGACATTCCGGGCTCCTTATGCACTTTACGATTTTCAAAACTTTAAAATGAGCTTATAGATTGTACTAGACGGTACGATTAAAAATCAAAACTATAAACAGTCCATCCTAAGCATGATGTTAATCCTTAAGCATCGTACAACCTACTCAGTCACCGAAAGGGATAGGATTCGCGATACCCAAGGAAATAGACTTCGCGTATAGATAAAGAAGGATATCGCGTTGTCCCATACCATTCCAGATTGAATTGGATTGGATTCCGATGCAACCAAACTAACCATGAAGAACGTCGGCTCAAGACATCCTCACATATAGTCCAATGAGTCCAAAAGGGGTAGCCAAAGTCCCACCTAAGCCCGTCCAAAAACAGGGTAAAAATCCCTTCCAGCAAGGATTTCTCAGTTGGCCCGGTCGACCCCATACACAGCAGCCCCGGTCGACCTAGTCCCTGTGTGCCCGGTCGACCTCGCCCATGGCCGGTCGACCGGGGTTTGTAACTGAAAATGGTAAAACAGTGTTTTTCTGGGAGCCTGACCCTGTGTCGCTGGTCGACCGAGCCACCGTGGGGTCGACCGGGTACACTGTGGAACAGAACCCAAGTTCTGTTCTGCAGTGGGCTGGGTCCTTCTCTTTTTCCCTCCTTTCAACACTTATACAACCACACAAGACTAGAGATAAGAAAGCTATAAACTCATGTTTCCAAGACATTAAATGAACTAGCAAGATGCATTATGAGCATTTATTTCAACAATGCAAATCATTAAAAGCATGAGAAATTCATAAATGTTTCACCAAATCATTTAAAACTCAAAACACCTAATCATCCACTTGCCTTAGGTCCAAGCTAGCAAAACCAAGCCTCTAATCACCTCTTAAGCGCAATTCCAAGCTACAAGCAAAAACCCCCAAAAAAAACCCTAAAATGGGTCAAACAAAGAATGAAAAGGATAGAACTTTCAATAATGAAAATGAAACTTCCCTAGGGATAGAAGAATACAAATCTAGAAGATGGAGAAGATTGCTTACTTGGATGACCTTCAAATGGAAAGGGTTAGCTCAAAGAAGATCTTGAAATGAGAGGTTTCCTTCACAAATGGTATCAATATGTAGCCTTCAAGATGAGGAAGAGAATGGTGAGCTCCATTTCTTGATTGATGCAAGTTTGGTGTGGATTGGAGATGGAGAGAGCAAGAAGAAGAAGAAAAAAGTAAGAGAAACCCTAGGTTGCTGGTTTGTGCTGGAAAATGGAGAATAAGATGAAAAGGGAGAGTGGGTTTCCCTTTGTTAACAAATGGGGTTGGGTCCCACTACTAAAGAAGCTTGTTTGACTGAAATCATGTCTTTCGGGATCTCGGATGAATTCGACGAAGGAGGAAGAAATGATCGTCGAAATATCTAGTTTCCAAAAAGTATATGTTTTGAGGGTTTCGGGGATATCAAGTTTTGGGTACAGGTTTAGTGTAAAAAGACTGTTTTGCCCCTCGAGGCTAGTAACTCGGGTTTCGGGGCCTCGAATGAAAACGGAATCAACATGAAAGTTGTAGGGATCAATAAGATAAATGAAACAGGATAAGAACGCAATTCAAAACGATTCTGGAACATCCCTTAAGTAATTCCAAAGTCATAAGGGGAACCCCCAAAGGGCCCCACTAGTTACCAAAGCACTCAAAATTGCCCAAAACTATAACAAAAGCTATTCCAAACCCAACTTAGCCAAAATCACGAATCAAGATTAGATTTAACACACAACTTAACTAGCACTAATCGAGTTCACTCGGGTCGGGGTCTTACACCGACCGATCGAGAAGTCGACAAGACAGATGTCACCGGCCCGCTGGTATCAACCAATGTTTGAAGTTGCATCGCCATCCGACATCAAACAACATGCGGATCCTCGGCGATCATCACAAGAAGATTTCCAAAAGACGTGGCATGGCCCGCGAGTCTTCAATTGCCCTGGTGACCACTTAATGTCGTTAATTGACCCGTTTATGACAACTTAATGCGGTCATTAACCCATTATTTTGGACGGCCAAATCAGAATCAAGCAAATGAGAGTTACAAATCCAAGTAATCATGACATTAAAACCATGAAACTCCCCTCATCATGGAGATTAATCATCTCCCACCGGCCAATCAAAAGCCAAGAAAAAAAAGTTACAAAATCAAGAATTAAAACTTGTAACTCCTCTCATTATGGGTCATCAATCCCATAAATCACCCCATGGCTACCAAAAGTCTATAAAAAGGGGTCATTCCAAAAAGAAAATGGGCTAGAACCTACACACAAGAAAACTCTAAAGAATTTTTGAAGAAACCTCGCTACTCTGCTGAAAAAGAAGCACCACATGGTGATCAAAGTGGCCCCCCAAGGTCTCCTCCCTCCTTCTATCCAACATGGCCTAAACGCGACTCTTCAGCCCGTTTACTTGCTTTTTTATTGGATATAGGACCTCCCTTTGGTCTTTACCCTCTAAAAAACTGAGGTCCAAGCCAAGCCAAAGAATCAAAGCATCAAGCGTTCTCATTTGAAGGACGATGGAGAAGTCCATACGTGACTTGCGACCGTCAATCTGAACGAGTCCCCAGAAACTCCTGAGAAGTCAGATACCTTTTCTTACTTTACTTTGTATTTTGTATTATTTGTAAAGAGACAAAAAAATTACATTTCTTATTTTTCTCCATTGATAAGATTTGTAAATCGCCTTCTACGGCACAAAATCACCTTCTACGGCACAAACCGCCTTTCATGGCAAACAAAATGAAATCGCCTCTCACGGCATTTTAAAAAAATTGTCTCTTTCTTCAAATATATGTGCAATGAAAAGTTAGAAAAAAGAACTGATTTCCTTTCTACTTGCGAAGGTGAATCTCCAAATCACCATTTCAAATTCCAAGTATAGCAGAAAATCTGGCATACCAGCACAAAAAATGTTGATGACCTCGCTTTTCCTCCTCCGCCATGCTCCCGGCAGCCCCAGCGGTGGGAAGGAGAGGACAAAAGGTTGGAGCCCCCATCAAGACTACTCCTCAAGGACGCTGTCAATAGGCATAAAGTTCGCCGAGGACAGGCAACCCAGCGATGGCGCTCAATTCCTTCGAAGTAAAACCAATCTCACCATTCGTGACAATAAAGGTGTTGGTTTGTGGAAGGAATGACCCCAACATGGTCATGAAGGCTTCATCGGAGAAAACCACGGATTGCTGAAAGGCGCGAACCGCATCAAAAATCTCGACCTCCTTAAGAATGGCCCCGCCAACCTGCTGGATGTAATCAGTCCATGACTCCCAGCTTGAGTAGCACTGAAACCGCCACGAAGTCGAAAAGGCTTCACCCAATTGATGCCGTCACCTCGGAAAACGCCAAGCCCCATCGGCCGCAAATCGACCGATGGATGATCAGAACCTTGGTAACCGCTGGCTGGCATCAACATGTCTATACGAACAGGTGACTTCTCTGCATAACCGGAACTGCCGCCGACAAAAACCCCGGTCTTGATCATGTTAGTCCTCCTCACCCACCTCGGAAGATCTTCCCTCTTGGGACACGTGGGAGAAAGACTCATGATCGAGATAGTGCGATCATAGGTCGACCTGGTAGAAACAGTTCTCTCCTCACCATCTGCCATGTAAGAGAATAGAAAACATCTCCTTTGGTACGTCAAGTCGTCAGGCACTGCGTCACCAAAGAAAAAGGTAGGCTTAGGCACAATGCTCTGATCGTCCATGACCCAAGGGCAGTTGCTTACCATAATCCTGTAGAAATCCTCATCGTTGAGAGCGATCAGCCATTGTCTCATCTCATCACGGCTGAGGGAGTCACATTCTTTCAAGTGTCTCTCCACAAACTGGACCTTCTCCCAGGCCTGCTGTACAGCCACATTAGGAGACCTGATAGACCGACGAGGTGCATTAGTAACAGGCTCTTTGCCCCTGTTCGTTCTGGAGGAACTACGTGCAAAGGTTAAACAAATCATCAATCATCAAAGTGACAGAATTTTGCTAAAAAATTCTAGCGAAATTTTGGCATGATTCTGGGACAATTCCGAAGAAAAGGGAAACATCCCGAAAAAGATAGGAAGCTTGAAGATGAGCCCAACACCACTGCAAGCTCATAATCAATGAAGCATCCTCAAAGAAAAGCTTGAACTCAAACATTTTTTCTTTTCTTTTGCTGTGAGCTCCAAATCTCAAAACTTGCAAAAGATTTCTAGGTATGCATCATCATACTCCCAATCAATTTACTAAAAATCATGCATCAAAAAAACCATCATGCATTAGATGCTAGGAAAACTTTAGCTAAAGTTTGACCAATTCCAACCCAACTTGGTCAAAACCAGTCAAAGTCAAAATTCATGTTGGCTTGACCTAGAGATTCTAGCCTTCTATTTTGATGCATAAAAACAAAGAAAGAAATATGCATGAACATCTTCGAATGCATATACCTCATTATCATGGTGCATAAACTTCATTATCTTGGTGAGCAAAAAAAAAAAAAAGGAAAAAAGAAGAAAAAAGATAGAGAAGTCTCCTCAAAAAGAAAATTGGCCAGCAGGTCGTGGCCCACTGCCATGTGGCAGTACAGCCAGGTCTGTACGGACCTGTCCGTGCAGCCAAGAAAAAAAAACGTGCAAAAAAAAAAACGCCAACAAAAAAAAACAGCAGCTGGTGAAGAAAAAAAAGAAAGAAAAAGAAAACACGTGGAAAATGAAGAAAGAAAGAAAAAAAAAGAAGAAAAAAAAAAGATAGAAAAAAAGAAGAAAAAGAAAAGAATTTTACTTCAACATGGAATTTCTTGTGAATGAAGAAAACTTACTTGAAGCCGTGGATGGAGAAAAAGAAAGAACTTGAAGATTCTTGGGGAAGAAGAAGAGTTCTTGATCTTGGAGCACTCTTGGAGACTTTTTTGCAAAAAGAAAGCAATAAGGGCAAGAGATCTAACCTCCTTTCCTTTTATAGAGGAGAGCAAACCAAAAGAGGAAACAAGAAGAAAACCAAGGAGGTAAGTGCTCAAAACTAGCAACATTCCCAAAAGAAAAGATTCTTTAAAAAATTCTCTCCAAAAAGAAAGGTTATGAGAAATATTCTCTTCCAAAGAAAGATACTTTGACAAAATCTCTCCAAAAAACAAGGAAGCATGAGAGATTCTCTCCAAGTGAGGATATTTTTAGATATTCTCTACCCACAAGAGATACTTTTAGATATCCCTTACAAAATGACATCATTTGAGATCTAAGCCATCTCCAAAGCTTAAGATCCCATGGGTTAGCCCACATGAGTCAGGTTTGACCACCTAGGCACTAAAATGGGCTTCCTATCAAAAACCTCCTTTGCCAAGAGCATACAAAATGCTTTCATGCCTCTCTTGAGTCGATTGAACCATTAAAAAAAAACAGAGAGATAAAAAGCCTCATGAGTTTCCAAAAAATCAAACCATCCAACCTCATGAACCAAATTAAGCCAAAATCTTGAAATTGACAATCCACAAAAACCAAAACTCTGGTCCCCTAGCTTGCCACATAAAGCTTGTTAGGTCACAAGGCCAAAACTAAAAAGAAAAAAAATCCTGACCCCCTAGCTCGCCACATAAAGCTTGTTAGGTCACAAGGTCAAAACCAAATTTGACCCCCCAATTTGCCACATACAGCTTGTTGGGTCACAAGGTCAAAATCAAAAATCAAATCCTGAGCCCCTAACCTGCCACATACAGCTTGTTAGGTCACAAGGTCAAAAAACCAAAAATCCTCTTAACCGCCTAATGCGCCACATATAGCCCTTAGGTTCACAAGGTCAAAAGGAAAACCCAAAATCCAACTTCCTCATGTCATTTTCAAAAATTTCCCTTGAGATGGTATGTGATCCCTCTTACTACCATAAAATCCCCTTGGAAACTCAAAAGGCTTTTAAAAAAATGCTCAAAAGACTCTTGGTCAAGTCAGAAGCTCTCCTTCAAACTTTTCTTCGAGGCACATAGACTCCAAAAGCTACTCGTCGCTGTACCTCGAAGGGGCATTTGTTCACACCAAAAATGTAACTTTGTCTCTCCAACATCAGGAAGCCACATGAAGCTGGGCCCTACTACAAAATAGGCAATGCTGCTTCAAGCATCAGATCTTGTCAGAATTAAACAAAAACTACAAAATCCTTCAAGATAGCCAAAAGAGGGGTTCACATGAAGTTTTGGGTTATTCCAACATCATTTGACCCAACTTCACTCCTCCGCCAGCTGAATAGGCGCTCCTGGCGGCGACGGCGTCGAAGACATCAAAGCTTCGATCAGAGCCTACGGATGATCTCAAAATAGCTTCAAAGGGCTCCATGTCAAATTTCAAGTCAAACCAACAACGTTTGACCCTCCATCAACCCTTGAACAGTAAAATTAAGCCTTTCGGCGGCGAGAACCACCAAGGTCATTACTCGTCAAACGGAGCACGTGGATCGCTTCAACATGCTTCCAAAGGACTGCACGTCAAATTTCAGGTCATTCCGACAACGTTTGATCCGACTTTGACGCTCCGAAACAAAATCAAGGCTACCGGCGGCGGAGCACCCCGGAACCATGACATCCAAATCGAAGCCAACTGATCATCTCAAAAGGACTCCAATAGGCTCCCTGTCAAATTTCAAGTCAATCGAACATCGGTTGACCGTACATCAAAGCGAGGCATCTTCCTCGCAACAAAATCAAGCCTACCGACGACGGGAACCCAACGGCTTCAAAACTCAAGTAAAAGCCCATGGCTCGTCCTATCTACTGCTCAGTAGGCTTCACCTAAAATTTCAGCTCATTCTGACATCATTTGACCTAGTTTCAACTCTTGACGGAAAATCGGCTACAAAGTCTTCGGCTCTTCCAAAAAAAAAATAGGAGACTTTGTTCTCTGATTTGCATGGCTTCTCGTCAGGTTTTCTTCAGGAGAATTAAGCCAATAAATGAGAAATGTCAAGAAAAATGTAGGAGAAAATGGCAGCGAAAAAGACCAAAAAAACGGTCGAGAAATGGCGACCGAAAAGAGGACAATCCCCATGGTCGCCGGCGGAGACCATGGGTGCATGGTCGCCCGGCGACTATGGAAATCCGGGTCACCGGATTTGTCGCCGAGTGAATCGTTTTCCATCCCTTTTCGCGTTTCGGGAGGTCCAGCCCCTGTGATTTCCTGAAAATCTGATTTTTGATGCTTGATGTCGCGACCTCGGACCGGGCCCCACGTGACTAATCCGGGATCGGGACATTAGTGGTGATGATAATAGAACCACCACATCTTTTTAAATGATAACAACGTTTATTTAATTTCCCACAGGTGTCCGCGGTGAGGATAACACAACCATAAATGAACATTTCTATTAAGTGCGGAAGCGTGTAGCAAATCAAATAGTTAACCATCCTTGGTCATAAAACAATATCACAAGTATAAAGATATTGTATCAGAATGAGCAATGATCTATAGCATGTTTACCCAAAGTAAGTTAAAGTTTATACAAATATCATTTAATTACATTTCCTAAAAATAGAGGCCCACCAGGCCAATATAACCAAAATACCAATCCAAAGAATGGTTAGACAATTTCCCCAAAAAGATAAGTCTCTCATAGCAATCGAACGTCTACATGACGTCATCAGCACGCCACTCAACTAACTGTTGCGGTTCTACGACCGCCTCCTCGGGATAACCGACAACGGGACCTGAGTACCAAAGAGTAGATCAAACACGACGGTTTGGCAAATGGAGGAAAACACAATAACAATATGAAAATAAATGAATTTACCTTCAAAACATGTAAACCTGTTTAAATAACAATTTCTCTAAACAAAATAAAACATATATTCCAAGTACACGTATGCAATGTAAAACATGTAAGGTGACCAAGGAAACGGGAAACAATCAAGATGGCAACCACACAAAGCTAAGTCCTCTATCACTAAGGTGATAGAGCAATAACTAGGCACTGATCTCAGTCACTCGAGGTGAGGAGAAACAATGGATCTCATATAAATACATATACATATACTATACATGACCACGGTAGCGAGCCGAGCATCGGGGACCACAGTAGCAATCTGCAGCATCGGGACAAGACCACGGTAATGACCGGGTAGCGGGATCCAAACTGCAGATGGCGGGACAAGAGGGGGATCTCCAAGTCGGTGGACCAGACCAACATGGTTATCCAAGCTTAGTGGTGCCGACTCATAGGTCAAATACAATCGAGACATATGCAAGTAAATCGAGTACAAATACATAAACAAACGGGCAAGACGGGGGTGCTCAATGGCACACTGTCATATCATGTGGTGCAATGCACTTCAAGACAAGTAACTATTTCAAGTGTAATTCAATACTTTCGGGAAAACAAGGCATGTAGTATAAATCTAGGGAACAATGAAATACTATAAAGCTTTTGAAATCTCAAGACAAGTATCGGGGTTCAAAACAAGTTCAAGGTGAATAGGGACCCCCCCGTATGTCGATCTGATAAAAATTTGGTACTCTTTGAGTTTGGGGACATTCCGGGCTCCTTATACACTTTGAATTTTCAAAACTTCGAATGACATCTTCGTGATATGGTTTCTTTCTCGAATGGCCTCATACAATGCCTAGTGAATCTCCTTTGATCGACAAAGCTAAGCGCTCGAGTGAACCGGAGAGTTCGCTCGAGCGAGGAGCTCTCCGAAACCTGGGAAATTTCGGTCAGCTGGCGGTTAGCCGCCACTGGGATGGGCGGCTAGCCGCTGGCTGACCGCGCAGCTGACCACGGCTGGGCTGCAAAAATGCAGCTTACTGGAAAGCTAACCGCCAAGGTGCGGTCAGCTGGCGGTTAGCCGCCGCTGGGATGGGCGGCTAGCCGCAGGCTAACCATGGAGCTAACTGAGTTTCAGGTGGAGAAGTGTGCTCTCTGGAAAAGCCACCGTGATATTTCGGCTAGCTTGCGGTTAGCCGCCAGTCACCAGGCGGCTAGCCACCAGGTGACCGCAGGCTGACCGCCAGGTGCGGGAAACACCCACTGTGTTCATATTTTGAGCCATTTCTCCTCCTTAAAACCATTCTCCCTACTTCCACTTAGTCCCTGCAATAAAATTGAGCTAAGAACTCCTCCAATACATCTATCTATACTTCTCCAAAACTCCAACTTATGATCATTCATCACCTCATTCTTCCACATCAAGTCCAATACAAAGGAAGAAGGAAGGAAACCATTTCACAAACATTCATTTAGGATATAACCAAAAGACAATAAATGCTAAACCAACATGTTTACAAAACATTAATTGACTTAGCCAATATGCATTCAAGCATTCATTTCAAAAATAAATGCAAGCCAATAAATATGAGTGAAATGACAAGTCAACCACATTCCTCATGAAAACCATTGAAAGCTCATAAAAAATCAAGTAATCCACTTGCCTTGTGTCTTCAAATCAAGAAATCAAACTCCTATACTCTTCCAAGCCAAAGATCCAAGCTACAATAAAAATCCCCCAAAACAAACCCTAAAATGGGTCAAAACAAGAAATAGGAAGGGAAACCTTACAATAATGGAAATGAAGCTTCTCTAAGGCTAGAAGAATGCAAATCTAGAAGAAGGGAAGGATTACTTACTTTTAAGGTCCTCTAATGGCAAGAGTAAGCTCAATGAAGGTCTTGGAATGGAGGGTTTTCTTTACAAATGGTATCAATAGAGAGCCATGGTGAAGAGGAAGAAGAAGATGATCTCCATTTCTTGATTGATGCAAGTTTGGTGTGGATTGGAGGTGGAGAGAGCAAGAGGAAGAAGAAAAGTTGCCAAAAGCAAACCCTAGGTTCTTTTTGTGCTGGAAAAAGGGAATGGGAAGATGGGTTCTCCTTATATGGCAAATGGGAATGGGTCCCACTACTAAAGACATTCAAGGGCTGAAATCTTATCTTTCGGGGCTTCTAATGAATTCGACAAAGAAGAAAGAAATGATCGCCGAAATATCTAGTTTCCAAAAAGTATATGTTTCACGGGTTTCGGGAATATCAAGTTTTGGGTACAGATTTTGTGTCCAATGACTGTTTTGCCCTCAAGGCTATGAAATCAGGTTTCGGGATCTCAAACGGGGACGGGATCAACATGAAAGTTGTAGAGCTTATCAATACGAATAAAACGAGATTAAAACAATGAATGCAAAAATCTCCGATAAATCCTCAAACATATGCAATGTCATGAAAAGGAACCCCCAAAGGACCCTACTAACCCAAAGCAATCAAAATTCCCCAAAACTATATCAAAAGCTATTCCAAACCCAACTTAGCCAGAATCACTAATCAAGCTTAGAACTAATACGCCACTTAATTAGTACTAATCAGGTTCTCTCGGGTCAGGGTCTTACACTCGATCTCCATCTACAACTCGGATCCGTCGTCAAGAGCAAGAAATCATCATTGATCGTCCCAAGATCGCCAACCGGCTAACAAAAAAAGTGCACTTTTTGTCCGACCAATCAGAAAATCGACAAGACAGATGTCACCGGCCCGCTGGTATCAACCAATGTCTGAAGTTGCATCGCCATCCGATATCAAACAACGTGCAGATCCATCGGCGGTCATCACAAGAAAATTTCCAAAAGACGCGGTGCGGCCCGCGACTCTTCAAATGCCCTGGCGACCACTTAATGTTGTTAATTAACCCGTTTATGAGAACTTAATGCGGTCATTAGCCCATTATTTTGGACGGCCCAATCAGAATCAAGCAAATGAGAGTTACAAACCCAAGTAATCATGGCATTAAAACCATGAAACTCCCCTCATCATGGAGATTAAAGGCGATTAAATGCCCATCATCTCCCACCGGCCAATCATAAGCCAAGAAAAAGGAGTTACATAATCAAGAATTAAAACTTGTAACTCCTCTCAATATGGGTCATCAATCCCATAAATCACCCCATGGCTACCAAAAGCCTATAAAAAGGGGTCACTCCAAGAAGAAAAGGGCTAGACATACGCTACACATACACAACCCTTGGACACATCTCTGAAGAATTCTCGAAGAAACTCTGCCACTCCACTACAGAAGAAGCACCACAAGGTGATCGAACTCCCTTGGGGGGGCCACCCCCCCAAGGTCTCCTCTCTCCTTCTATCCAACATGGCCTAAACGCGGCTTTTCAACCTGTTTACTCACTTTTTTATTGGATATAGGACCTCTCTTTGGTCCTTATCCTCTAAAAAACCGAGGTCCAAGGCAAGCCAAAGAATCAAAGCATCAAGCGTTCTCATCTGAAGGACGATGACGAAGTCCATACATGACTTGCGACCGTGGATCTGAACGGGTCCCCACAATCTCCTAAGAAGTCAGATACATTTTCTTACTTTTCTTTGTATTTTATATTATTTGTAAAGAGACAAAAAAATCACATTTCTTGTCTTTCTTCATTGATAAGATTTGTAAATCGCCTTTCACGGCACAAACCGCCTTCTACGGCACAAAAATCGCCTTTCACGGCAAACAAAATGAAATCGCCTCTCATGGCATTTTAAAAATTTTCTCTTTCTTAAAATATATATACAATGGAAAGTTAGAAAAAAGAATTGATTTCCTTTCTACTTGCGAAGGTGAATCTCCGGATCACCATTTCAAATTCCAAGTAGAACAGACATACCCATACAAAAAATGTTGATGACCTCGCTTTTCCTCCTCCACCATGTTTTCTGCAACCCCAGGGGTGGGAAGGAGAGGACAAAAGGTCGGAGCCCCCATCAAACTCAGACAGGTTCATCGGCAAAGGAGGTGACAGCCCCTCCCCAGTAAAGCGCTCTTCCACCGAAGCACCCCCAAAAGAATACTGCCTTGCTGGAGACTCCCCCTGAGAGCAAAAGTTCCAGTAGCAGCCATGTCTCATCATTTCCTCCACCAGGTGGATCGCGACAGCTATAATGATGAAGATCCATCCCTTGTTGATACCAGGGCCCGCAGCCATGGCCCTCGCATCCTTCAAGCAAGCTCCACTGCCCGGCATCCAGCTTCAAAAGGACCCATTTCGATTCCCCATAGTCGCTGTGAAAGCACCGGTAGACAGGGCGAACCAAGGCGAAGCTCGAGCTCAGGCTCCCCACAACTTCAATCTCTAGCGGGACCCATCCCCCAGAAAAGAAACGGCGGTCACAGAAACAATTCCTTGACTAAGCCATGCAGTCTTCATCCTCAAGTTCCGGTCCGGAGATAGCGCCAACCACAACTTGGACAGTTCCAATCGCGACAGCTCCAGCAGCGGTCTCAGCAAAATCACCAGCCACGACTCAGGTAGAAGCACAGCCCAGCAGGAGTTTCAGTTACGCCTCGGTGACAGCACCGACCACAGCTCAACTCCTTCAGTTGATAGCTCCAGCGGCGGCCTTGGTGACAGCACCAACTGCTACTCGGACAATCTCGATCTTGCTAGCTCTAGCAACGACCTCGGTGACAGCACCAACTGCTACTTGGACAATCTCAATCTTGCTAGCTCCAGCAACAGCCTCGGAGATAACACCGGCCACAGCTCAGACAGTTCCAATCTTCCAAGCTTCAGCAGCGGCCTCGGTGATAGCACCAGCCTCCACTGCACAGCTTCAACGTCAGGCCTCGGTGCCAACACCAACCTCGACTTATTAAAAGCCCCAGCAACGGCCTCGGTGATAGCACCAGCAGCAAACCCGGACAACTTCACTTACAACAACTCTGATCCTCGCCAAGTTACGGAACTCGGCAGCCATCCCAGCTCGGTTACAGAACCAGCTGCAAAGTACCGCGGTTATGTAACTCGGCAGCAGTCTCAGCTCAACGACAACACCAGCATAGAAGAGGCAACAACTCGATTACAGAACCAGCTGCAAAACAGCGTAGTTATGGAACTCGGTAACAGTCTTAGCTCGGTGACAGCATTAGCATAGAAGAGACGACAACTCGGTTACAGAACCAGCTGCAAAGTGCCGCAATTATGGAACTCGGCTGCAGTCTCAGCTCGGTGACAGCACCAGCACAAAAGAGATGATAGCTCGGTGACAACACTAGTTGCAAAGTGTCGCAGTTATGGAACTCGGCAGCAGTCTCAGCTCAGTGACAGCACCAGCACAGAAGAGACGACAGTTCGGTTACAGAACTAGCTGCAAAACGTCGTAGTTTTGGAACTCGGTAACAGTCTTAGCTCGGTGATAGCACCAGCATGGAAGAGACCACAACTCGGTTACAGAACCAGCTGCAAAATGCTACAGTTATGGAACTTAGCAACAGTCTCAGCTCGGTGACAGCACCAGCACAGAAGAGGCACAGCTTGGTTACAGAACCAGCTGCAGAAGGCCGCAGTTATGGAACTCGGCCAAAATCTCGGCTCAGTTATAGAACCACCCAATCTGGTCACGAGACCAAACGAGCAACACGCCAAGTTATGGAACTCGGCGGCTATCCTAGTTCGGTTATGGAACCAACTATGCAGTTGGAGGACCTGATGGCTTCCTATGAGAATCTAGTTCGGTTACGGAACCAGCTATGAGTTTTCTATCTCTAAAGGTGCAGGTACTACTTAAAGTTGTTTAAACTTTAATGCAATTAGAATTCCTATTACCAAGCCAAGTTCGATTTGCCTAAGTCACTTCTAGTTATGGAACCGAAGTCGTTATTGCCCAATAGTCACTCAGTTCCGATTACTAGGCCGAACTCAACTACTTGGTCAAAAATCGGGCATTTGTGCTAAGAGCCCAGTTATGGAACGAAAGTCAAGCACACACACATTGTTATCAGAAGAAAAGAGTAGGCAAGTATGAACGTAAAAATTCTCTTCATTGATGAGGTGATCGTTACAAAGTCTTTACATTTTTCGCAAGAAAAAACAAAAATACAAAAAGCTTCAAGATTCAGTAGCCTCGACGTTGACGTCAAAAGGCTCAGTCCTGGTGGCTTGGGGAGCATCCTCAAGCAGAGTTGGAACAGCTTCTGTAGTGGGGGCAGAACTCGGGTCAAGCTCGGGGCGAGTGAACTTTGGCAAGTCCTGATAGACAGGATGATCATCTGGGATCCCTGCCTTCTTCAATGCAGCTCGGCGCCCGAGCTCGAAAAGTGTCGAGCTGATATTCTCGACTTGGGCCTCGTATGATTTTGTAGCCACATCCACCCCGTCCTGGAAGCATGTATCAATCTCAGCTTGGAGTGAGGCTTGTAGAGCGGCTTTCTCCTTGTGCGCCATTTCGAGCTGGGCATCTCGCTTTACCAGCTCGGCCTCAAGTACGAGAATCTTATTTTCCATGACTGCGGCCACTCCTCTCAGCTCGTGGGTCTCGACCTTCACATTACTAAGCTCTTGGAGTGCAAACTCCATTTCCCCCCCCTGGCTGCTTATTTTCTTCTCCGTCGCCTTCAGCTCCCAATTACCCCCCTCCAAGGCCGCAGCGAGTTTCTTCCTCTCTGCTTCCAGCTTTTCGACCTTGGCGCCACTTTCACGGGCCCTCTCCAGGACCACCTAAACCCTCTGCGCAGTCTGAGAAAGAAAACAAAGTCAGAAGAAAGCTAACAGAAACAAATGCTACTCAAGGATCTGCGTCGAAAACTTATCGAGAAGATCGACTGCAGACATGAAAACAGTAGTGTCACGTCGTCCGCTCCCTTGCGCCTCTACATGTCGAGTGGCAGGATGCACGCGTTGGCGAGAGTGCAACTACTGAAGGACTGCTGGCCAGACGGTCTTCCACCGTCATGGGCCTCCCAGGTCCCAAGCTGTAGGCTTGGCCTCCATAGAGCTGCCCCCGCGGGCTGAGGAGCCAAGGCCTGTCCAGGGCCTCTTTCTGATGAGCCCTCGCCCTGGTGCCTCTTCTCCCTTGAGGTCTTCTCTTTAGCCCCTTCAGCAGGCTGCTGCCGAGCTCCCGAGCGACGGCCCTCAGACAACGACCTCTTCTCAGCACGACCTCCCTCTCTCGGGGTCCCGGCGGAACGCTGCCGAGCTGCACCAGCACCAGCAATAGCAGTTCCAACAACAATGCCGGCGGTAATAGCAGCACCACCAACAGTAGTAACAAAACGCTTGGCACTCTCTGAGACTACTGAAGAAGAGGGAGTTCGGCCTCCAAAAAGTTTCACCCCTAGGTCTTTCACTTTCACAACAGGCCGCGTTTTCTCTATCTCCTCTCCCTTTTCTTCTTCACGGTTAGAACGAGACGAATAGCTCTCAACGAGCTAGGCCAAATCAACAGCCTCCGAGCTGGCGGGCGCGAGCTCCTTCCTCTTGATGTACGTGTGGTACCTCGACTCATATCCGAGCAGGGACTAGGCAGCTCGCCCATTGTAGCCTTGATACTCGCGGACGAGTTTCAGTCAGTTGTCGTTCCACTTCCAGCCGCAACGCTCAGCTCCCAGCTTCCTCTGGCTGATCTCTGCACAATAGAAGATAACATCAGCTTGGCAAGACAACAGAAGGAAGAAAAACGAGAACACTCTAAGCTCGGTAATTACCTGGAGGAACCCCGAAGTGTCGAGGAATCCTATACAATTTCTCCGCCTTGGTCTCGTCCTTGCCAAACTCCCAGTTTCCAGAGACGAGCAGGTGATCGTCCTCGGCGTGTCTATTTGAATCCTCCAGATCATGGACGAAGGGCTCCATCTTCGTCTTCCCCCGGAGATAATAACTATGAGCATCCCCGGCGGTCTTGCACAGGTCATATACGTCCTCGATGTCATGGACACCGAGGTTTATGCCCAATATCTTATTGAGCTCGACAACGCCCATTATGACTTTGTCGCCATTGGGTATCAGCTGGCATGGGCCGAGGTGCCATGTCGCCAAGCAGGCCCTAAGTAGAGGGTGGACGGGGAACCTAACCCCTCCCTCTATTATCGAGACTAACGGGAATGGCATCCAGCCATCCCGAAAGGATCGACCCCCGAAGAGGTCTTTCAGGTCATCGAGTTTCGTTGGGACATCCTCTGGGATCCCATACATCTCCCTATAGCAGGCCATGGCCTCAGGGGTCTCCGCCCAACTCCTATAAGATCTCATTCCTCTACGGGTGGTGATACCGGAAAAGGGATCCCCACAGAAACTTAAATAACAAATCACGAGTCTCACACTCACCTAATCTGAGTCTTTAACTTTTAGGCACTCACAGTAGCAATAACCCAAATGATAATAATTTTTTCAACAGGATCGTATTCATACCTTTTTTGCCTTGCTGGCAGGTTGTGAAGTAACAGAAGAAGTACCCCCAATTTTTTTTAGGGCCAGAGCAGGGGATGCCTGCAGTTGAACCAGTAGTAGGGACTTCTTCTTACAGTTTCAATGCGGCAGAGATGAAATCTTCTGAGGAGATTCCTTCGCCAATGTCTCCGATTAGAAAGAGTCAGATGATCACTCCTCCAACAGGGCATGACACGGGCAGTCGACCAATGGAGAGCGGCAAGCCTTCATCCAGGCCATCTCTTCAGTATGCGAGAAAGTGTTGAATAGCGTTTTGAGCTCATGGGTCGGAATTGTTTCTTCTGGCCATTTTGGGAGCTGGCTTTGGCATGATTAAGCATGTATAAGACATCCTTACTGATAGCAAAGAGGTCAGTCTGGACATTGCAAGCGCGAAGGCTTTTGTTGAGGAAGTCATTACTCTGGGCAACAAATGGAATGAGACCAAGAGCTTCCCAAATGGTGACTTTTTCAATGAGATGTTTTTGAAACCTTATGGCGAGGTCAAGTCTGAGTTGAACGAGATCTCGCGGACTCGAAAGAAATTCGTTCAGGAGAGGAATGTCACCGAGTTGGTTAACATTGAGCTAACAGAAGACCTGCGCCGTCTTGATAGGGAGGTTGTTGAGGCCAGGCAGCGTCTCGAGCTTTTGGAGGAACAAGCTGCTGCCAAGTGGACCGCCATTGTGGAAGCTCGTGCTAAAGAGGGGACTCTGATTCGCCAGGTCGAGGAGGCTGACATAAATCTCTGGAAGAAGACTCAGGAATACCAGCAATGGCAGATTCTCTGGGAAGAACTTCCCCGTGCTGCAGATGGGTTGCGGCGTTCTGCCGCATTTAAAGGAAAATTTTTGAAGAAGCGTGGCTTGGAAGCTTTGGAGGCTAAGGCCAAGAGTCTGCTGGAGGAGTTGAATCTTTGGTTGAAGACTACGTTAGACTAAGCTCCTGATTTTTTGTAACAAATTGTTTTTTTTCTTTTCTTTAGTACCTCTATGTAAAAATATTTTTGGTACTATATATACCTTTTACTTAAATTATTTTTGATGAAAATAAGCAAAAGTTGGATGAGGATGTTTGTTTGAAAATTTGACCAAAAGGTTGTCATTTTGTGAAAATCTTTTGTCAAAGGATTGTTTTGGGCATGAAAGCTAGATTTTGTGGCGAAAGCCTGGTTTTTTTTTTTTATAGCTTGAAAGTTGGATTTTGAGATGGCATGGGAGCCGAATTTTGTGGCGTAAGAGCCAAATTTTGTTTGTGGCATGGAACCCAAAGTTTTCGAGATGGCATGAAAGATGAATTTTTGGAGATGGCATGAAAGCCGAATTTTGGGGTGGCATGAGAGCAGTTTTTTTTTTTTTTTTGGATGGCAAGAAAGGATTTTGTGATGGCATGAAAGCCGAAATTTTGCGGCATAAAAGCCGAAATTTGTTTTTGGCCTGGAAGCTAGCTTTTTCTTTTTGACGTGGAAGCCAGTTTTGTTTGTTTTTGGCGGGGAAGCTGAAATTTGTTTGTTGGCGTGAAAGCCAGATTTTTTGAAAACCAAGTTTTGGTTTACTGGCGTGAAAGCCAAATTTTAGATTTTTAGCGTAAAAGCCGGGTTTTTGGATTTTTTGGCATAAAAGCAGAAATTTTGTTTTTTGCGTAAAAGCCGGTTTTTGTTTTTGGCGTGAAAGCCAATTTTTGTTTTTGGCGTAGAGGCCAGGTTTTGGTTTTAAAAAATGCAAGTATCGACTAAAAGTCGCCTCCTTGCTCAATCGTATTGCAAGTATCGATGGAATGTCGTCTCCTTGCTCATTCAGTTTGAGAGTATCGATGGAATGTCGCCTCCTCGCCAATTGGGCTGCAAGTATCGACTGAACGTCACTTCCTTGCCTTTTCAAAAATTTTGGTTTTGCGGGTATCGACTGAGTGTCGCTTCCCCACGATTTTTTGAAATTTTAGGTTTTTTGAAAATTTGGGTTGTGGATTTCAACTGGAATGTTGCATCTCTACGATTTTTGAAATTTTGGGTTGTGGATATCAACTGGTATGTTGCATCTCCACGATTTTTGAAAATTTGGGTTGTGGATATCAACTAGAATGTTGCGTCTCCACGATTTTTGAAATTTTGCAAGTATCGACAGGGTGTCGCTTCCTTGCAATTTTGAAAGTTTGGAAGTATCGAATGGGGTTCGCATCCTTCCGATTTTTGGGTTTTGCAAGTATCGACTGAGCGTCGCTTCCCTGTGATTTCTAAAAAAACCATTTTCTTTTAAAGACACAAGGGTCGTAGATTTTGACTCAAAACCATTTTTTGTTGTAAAAATCGGGGCGGACTAGGGTGGAAATTCCTAAGTCCTGATTTTTGTTTCAAACCATGAATTTTAGGTTTAAGGATCGAAAATTTTGGTAAAGTCTAGGAAGATGCTCCTAAACTTGGATTTTTAAATTTTTATTTTTTTTTAACAATGAAACTATGAAAGTAAATGTTGACACCAAAAATGTCACTTTGCCTCTTCAACATCAAGAAGCCACATGAAGCGACATCCTACTACAAACAGGCAATGCCGCTTCAAGCATCAGATCTTGTCAGAATCACTTGAAAACTGATAGATCCTTTAAGACAGCCAAAAGAGAAGTTCACATGAAGTTCCGGGCCATTCCGACATCATTTGGCCGAACTTCACTCCTCCGTCAACCAAACAGGCGCTCCTGGCGGCGGCGGAGTCGAAGACATCAAAACTTCGATCAGAGCCTATGGATGGTCTCAAAATACCTCCAAAAGGCTCCACGTCAAATTTCAGGTCATTCCGACAATGTTTGACCCGACTTCGACACTCCGAAAGAAAATCAAACCCCTCGGTGGTGAAAACCACACAGACCATTACCCATCAAACGGAGCACATGGGCGGCTTCAACATGCTTCAAAAGGGCTGCACGTCAAATTTCAGGTCATTCCGATAACGTTTGATCCGACTTTGACTCTCCGAAAGAAAATCAAGGCTACAGGCGGCGGGGCACCCCGGACAACAACATCCAAATCGGAGCTAATGGATCATCTCAAAATGACTCCAATAGGCTCCATGTAAAATTTCAGGCCAATCGGACATCGGTTGACCGCACATCAAAGCGCGACACCTTCCTCGCGGCGAAATCAAGCCTAGTAGCGACGGGACCCCAAACGGCTTCAAAATTTAAGCAAAATCCCATGGTTGCTCCTACCCACTACTCAGGAGGCTTCACATCAAATTTCATGTCAGTCAGACATCGTTTGACCTAGTTTCGACTCTTGACAAAAAACGGCAACTCTGCACGGCAAAGTCTTCGGCTTTTCCAAAAAATAGGAAACTTTGCGCTCCAATTTGCACGGCTTCTCGTTAGGTTTTCTTCAGGATAATCAAGCCAAAAAATGAGGATAAATGTCAAGAAAAATACAGGAGAAAAAAAGAAACAAAAACCTCGAAAAACAGCAACCAAAGGGGAGAAATTCCCCCATGGTCGCCGGCGACCCTGGAAATTTGGGTCGCCGGATTTCGGCCGGAAGGCCCTTTTTCCGATTCTTTTCGCGTTTCGGGAGTTCCAGCCCCTGTGATTTCCTGAAAATCTGATTTTTTATGCTCGGAAACGACTGATCTTCGTCAACATCACAGATCCGCCGTTACGAGCATGAAATCGTCATCGATCGCTCCAAGATCGTCAACCGGCTGACCAAGAAAGTGCACTTTTTGTCCGACCAATTGAGAAATCAACAAGACAGATGTCACCGGCCCGCTAGTATCAACCAATGTCTGAAGTTGCATTATCATCCGACGTCGATCAACATGAAGATCCATAATCGATCATCGCAAGAAGAATTCCAAAAGACGCGGCACGGCCCGCGACTCTTCAAATCCCCGGCGACCACTTAATGATGTTAATTGACCCAACTAAATGCTGTCATTAACTCATTATTTTGGACTGCCCAATCAGATTCAAGGAAATGGGAGTTACAAGTCAAAGCCATCATGGCATTAAAGTTATGAAACTCCTCTCATCATGGAGATTAATGGCGATTAAATGCCCATTATCTCCACCGGCCAATCACAAGCCAAGAAAAAGGAGTTACAAAATCAAGAAATAAAAACTTGTAACTCCTCCCATCATGGAGCTTTAAAGCCATCAAAGCTCATAAACACTCCTAAATGACTACCAAAGGCCTATAAATAGGAGGTCATTCCAAGAAGAACGGATCAAGAAATCCATCCGAAAAAATCAGAGAGAATTAGCCAGGAAGATCATCCAGAAGCTCTGCTACTCTGAAGAAACTCTGCTGCAACAAACATCAAAAGGTGATCGAAGTCCCTTGGGGGGCACTCCCCCCCAAGAAAAATCCTTCTCTTCTCCTATTCAACATGGCCAAGACGCGGCTCTTCAGCCCGTCTCTTCATTTTTTTATTGGGTATAGGACCTTCCCTTGGTCCTTATCCTCTAAAAAACTGAAGTCCAAGTCAAGCCAAAGAACCAAACCATCAAGTGTTCCCATCTGAAGGCTCTGAAGGAAGATGGTGAAGTCCATACATGGCTTGCGACCGTCGATTTGAACTGGTCCCCACAATCTCCTGAGAAGTCAGATTCTTTTTTTTTACTTTTCTATTGTACTTTGTATTTTCTTTAATAGACAAAAAACTCACAATTCTTGTCTTTCATTTTGATAAGATTTGTAAATCACCTATCACGACACAAAATCGCCATTCACGGCACAAAATCGCCATTCACGGCACAAATCGCCTTTCACGGCAAACAAAATGAAATCGCCTCTAACGGCATTAAAAAGAAACTCTCTTTTCTTAAATATATGTGCAATGGAATGTTAGAAAAAAGGTTGATTTCCTTTCTACTTGCGAGGGTGGGTCTCCGGACCACCATTTCTAAATTCCAAGTAGAATAGAAAATCTAGCATACCCGTACAAAAATGTAGATGCCCTTTTTTTCTCCCCCTTTCTTCCCTCCATCCGGATCCTCTCGGTGACCCCAGGGACGGATGGGAGAGGAGAGGAAGGAAAAATTCCGAGTCCATCAAGCTAGCATACCCGGTGGGACTCGTTCATTTGAGAACGCGATGCTTGAATTGTTAGGCTCCTTTCTAGTTGGTGGCCTATGTTGGATCTTGCATCGAAAAAAAAAAACATGAGATGGGATTTTTGGGAAATTTCTACCTTTGAACTTATTTCCATTCTTTCCCATTTCAAAAACAAAAAAAAATCTGATTTCTCTTTTTTGGATTCAATTTTGAGAAACTTTGATCCTCTCCTCTTTGAACTTGATAGCTCACAGAAATGTTCGCCGCTATTGTTCTTATCGAGGAATGGGCCATCTTTTCTCTTTGATGAGTCCGATAGGGATTTCCAAAAAAAAAAATCTCCTTCAAAAATTTTTCTTGGAATCAAATTTGAGAAAGTTTGGTCCCCTCCTTTTCGGATTTAGCGCTCGCAGAAATGTTTGAGCCCTTATTCGGATTGGAACACCGTTCGATCTCTTTGATGAATCCAAAAAAAAAAATCAAAAATTTTCAAAACCCACTAAGGCTGCACCAATTGTGTTCTTTGACCAAAGTGGATCTAAGAAAAGCTTTGTCCAGAGTGTGGAGGCAGCTAGACTGTTCGAGGCAAGGGTCCTCCAAATGGGTTCATTAAGTAATCCTACCCTTATATGGGGGCTGATCTGTCTACTAAGTTTCATAAGATCGAATTGAAAACCTATGTGCTCCTTTTAAAAGAAAAACTTTAAAAAAAATCGTCATTTTTGGGTTTACATCTGAGAAATCTTGGTTCACTCCTGTTCAGATTTAATGCTCGCAGGAATGTTTGAGCCCTTATTCGGATTGGAGCACCATTTGCTCTCTTTTATGAATCCAATTTTGACCTTTCAAAAACCCCATCTCGCGTCTATTCCAAGGACGCGATTTGCAACATTTGTACCTAGCGCTGCAGTATTGTGAGAACCCAACCCCTAATTTCCTAGATTAGTGTTGTTTTATTTGTCGATTAGTTTCTTTTAGTGGGATTAGTATTTGTTGGGTTGAGTTTGTGAGCTAGAATGGTTTTTCATTAGTTTTGGGGAGTTTCGAGTGCCTTTGGGATTGGTGGGACCCTTTGGGGGTTCTTTTAGTGACTTTGCGCGTGATTGGGAGGTTATTCGAAATTCCTGATAATTCTTGTTTTAGCCTCATTTGACTTATTTTGTTAACATCTACAACTTTCGTGTTCACTCCGTACCCATTCGAAGCTCCGAAAATCAGTTTTTCCAGCCCGGAGGGCAAAATTGGTCTTTTCACATTGAATCTGGACCCAAATTTTGAGATCTCAGAACCATGCCAAAATTATACTTTTTGAAAACTAGATTTTATGAGAAACATTTTTCCCTTCTTTGTCGATCGCATCCGAGGCCCACAAATAGATGTTTTACCCTTGGCAAGTTTTAAGTGTGGTGGGGCCCATACCCACCCATTATAAGATGTCTCCACTCTCTTTCTCCCTCATTTTCCACTCCCCATCGGCTGCAACTCTCCAGCTACAGTGGCAGCAACCATTCTTCTTCATTTCTTCCATTTCTCTTGCTCTAATGGAGCCTCCAAGCCACCAATCCAACGAGGGAACTCCGACAACTTCTTCTCCTTCATCTCCTCTCTTGTTTGACACCATTTTCGCGGGAAACCAAGGTGGGCAGCCCCTATTGCAAGCTTCTTCTTGTTGATTCATGACTCTAGAGGTAAAGACTCCTTCCCATTTTCCTTGGATGTGCAATGGCTTTCCCTTAGGCTCTATTTCTTAGTTTGATTTGAGCCCATTCCTTGTCTTCCTTTGTTTAACCCATTTTAGGGTTTGTTTTGGGGGTTTTTGTAGAGATTGTTGATCTTGAGCTTGAGAGGTGATTAGAGGCTTGGTTTGCTAGCTTGGGACCCAAGGCAAGTGGATGAATGGATGGTTTGAATGTTATTAAGTTTTATGAGAAAAACCTAAGTTTTATTACTTGTTCTTGATAATGTGATATATGTTTCTACACATGCTTCTTGTCATATTTCTATTGATTTCGAAAATGCATATTAATGGTTGTTTCTCTCTTGTTAAATCCCTTGGAAATATATGCATTTCATTTGGTCAAAGTTTATTCATATGGTTTTGAAATGAATGGGGTTGGTTTCTCCACCCATGTTTATGTTTACTAGCTTGCATTGATTTGAAATAGATGCTCATTTAATGAGTTTTGCTAAATCATCTATGGTTAAGGAAATGTGAATCAATAGTCTTGATTTATCTCTGGATTTTTGGCTCAAATGGAACTTGTGTATATTGGGGATTCTTCCCTTTGTTTATTGTGAAATGAGAAGAAAGGAGATGTTTAGATTTAATTTTTCATTGGAGTTTTGATGAGGATTTTAAGTGATTATGGAAGAAAAATGTTAGTGGTTTAAGTGTTGGAAAGGAGGGGAAAGAAGGAGGACCAAGGCCACTGTAGAACAGAACCTGGGTTCTGTTTTGTAGTGTACCCGGTCAACCAGGAGGGGTCCCGGTCGACCTTGTACACACTGACGAGATTTCTGGGCACAATTTTAAGTTACAACTGCCGGTCAACCAGGCCCTTGGCTGGTCGACCAGGCACAGTGGCCCGGTCGACTGGCCCAACTGGAAAACCCTGCAGAGTGTGAATTTTCACCCTGTTTAGAATGGTTTTAGGGGGGGACCTTGGCTACCATTTTTGGACTGTTTGGCCTATGTGTGAGGATGTCTTGAGCCGACACTCCTCACGGTTGTTTCGTTGGCATCGAAGTTCAATCCATTTCAATCTTGAACGGGATGGAACGACGTGATATCTTCTTTATATCTAAACAAAAGTCTTTTTCCTTGGTTATCGCGAATTCTATTCCTTTCGATGACTGAATAGGTTGCTCGATGTTTCCGGATTAACGTCATACCTAGGATGGACCGTTTATAGTCTTGATTTTTCTATCATAGCATCTAGTACTATCCATAAGCTCATTTAAAGTTTTGAAAAGCGTAAAAGTGCATAAGGAGCCCGGAATGTCTTCAAACTCAAGGAGTACCAAGTAATGACTATAATTGACATACGGGACCCCTATTCACTTAAATAGATCTTGAAATTAATATTTTTCCCGGAATTGTTATAGTTCATTGTTTCACCTCATTTCCAAGATTTGCATTATATGACTTGTTTTCCCGAAAGCATTTGAAGTTACTCTAATAACAGTTAATTGTCCCGAAATGTATTGCCCGATATGAAATGACATTGTGCCCTTGAGCACCCCCGTTTTACCCGTATATTTACTATACTTGATTTACTTGCATATGTCTCGATTGGTTTTGACCTATGAGTCGGCATCACTAAGCTTGGATAACCTTGTCAGTCTGATCCACTGACTTGGAGATCCTCCTCCCTTCCCGCCAGCTGCAGTTTGGATCCCGATACCCGGTTATTGTCGTGGTCCCGTCCCGATACCCGGTTCGCTACCGTGGTCCCGTTCCCGTATATTTATATTGTATATATGATTTGCGTTGAGTCTCCTCACCTTGTGTGACTGAGACCAACATCCCGTTATACTCTTGTCACTTCGGTGATAGAGGACTTAGCTTTTTGTGATTGTCATCTTGCCAGTTCCCGATCCCTTGGATACCCGACATGTTTTATATTGCTTATATGTTTTCCGATAAATGATTCATTTCCTTTATGAAAGTTGTTATTTAGACAAGTGTTAATATTCTCCAAAGTGAATTCAGTTATTGTTATTATGTTGTTTTTTGTTCCTTGTACACGTACATGTCTTAAATGAATGCCGGTTGGGTGAATACCCATGCTTTTACATATGCTTCAAACGGTCGATGATTTTACTTGATTTATACGATTACACATGTTTTAAATGGATACCCGTATTGTTAAATACCCATGCTTTGAAAAATGTTTCAAATGACACTTGTTTTGCCAGATCCCTAGGTTTATACATGTTTTAAATGAATACCCGAATTGTTAAATACCCATGCTTTGAAATATGTTTCAAATGACACTTGTTTTGCCAGATCACTATGTTTATACCGGTTTCAAATGAATATCCGATTTGTTAAATATCCCTGCTTTGAAATATGTTTTAAATGAACATTAGTTTTGTCAGAATTCTTTGGTTACACATTGTTTTAAATGAACACCCGGTTTGTTGAATACGTATGCTTTTACCTAAGTCCCAAATGAACGTTTGTTTGTCAAACTTCTATATTTACACATGTTTTAGACGAACACCCGATTGTCAAATATCTATGCTTTTATAGATGATGTAAATGAACATATGCTTTATTAGATTTCAAGTTTTACCCATGTTTGAAACGAATACACGTTTTGTCCGAGATTCATGATGTTTCACCCGTTTAATTATATGCAGCATTTTGATCAAATAGCATGATTTATCATATGTTTTATTCTTCAGTATATTTGTTATCTTTTCATCCACCTGCCAGACCGTCGTGTCTGACCCACTACTTTTGGTACTCAGGTTCAGATTTCTTCGTCCCGAGATGAGTGCTTGGGTTGGCTGTGGAGCCATGTTTTGCAGGTTGTTTTATCGGCTATGTCATGTAGACACATTGAGCTTGACATCGGAGCTACGTCATATTTGGGGTAGTGATTATAGCTTATTGTTGTATGGCTTTTATTAACCTTTTTCTTGGGATTCTTAATTAATGTACATTGATAATTGTAACTGGAACATATATGGGAATGTAATATCCTGTTACTGTCAGCTTTGTAATATATTGTGATAGTTTACTCCAGTCTGATATGATTCTTGATATAATAGCTATATGCTACAGGTTGAGTGCGACGCGGAATCTTATGGCCACGGACTCCGGGTTGCAATGCCACGAAAGCTTCCGCAAAATATTTAGAACGTGTTGGAATGTGTTGTCTTCACACACGCGGATCTTGGGAGAAAAATATATTTTTGTAAAATCCCATTTCGCGCCCCCGATGTCGCGGTTTGGGGGCGTGACAAGTATGCCCTACCGGGTCTACTATATTCGCGACCGACACATTTGTATCTCTAACCTTATATCATCTTACCTCGAGTGAGCCTCGTTTCTCAGTAATTTGAATTAAGGTCTACAATTGCTTCAAGCAGTCACTGAAATTCTCGCTCTGAGCCTCCTGTACTTGCGTTCAAAACAATTGTATCCTCTATGGATTTTTGCCTTCTTCACCTCGCTTGGACTGCGCCATGTTGCCTCGAGCGATTTGAAAAGACAAAACCATAGTTCTTTCCCATTTATGATCACTATATTCTTGTGATTACTAATGGACGTGGTCTTGTTTCAAAAGTTTTCCAAAACTAACAATGGCGGCTTCATTAACCATCACTTTCAATGAGAACAAGTACCAGCTCATGCTCCAAAAGAAGCAGAACAAGCACACTCATAAGCGCCCTGTTAGCTGCCGGAGCGTCACCTCCCTCGGCGAATCTCAAAACACCGGGTCGACCTCTACTCCCCAGACTATCATGTTCAGGTTGCTGGGACCGTTCCCACTTCCCATAGAGGAAACCGCACCTGCTAAGAAGCAGAAGATCGCTCCGCAACGTGTCACTGTCATGACACCAAGGGCGAACACGAAGAAGCCTGAAGCCCGTGGCAACCCCACGAAGCCTCAACCCACATAGAATCAGGTCTATCTTAAGACTTGGTCCCCAAGACCTCCACCAAAACAATGGAGGTCCCGAACATCTGCAAGGCCAGCATACCTGGCCCCTCTCAAAGAAAACTGGTTCTATCCTTTTGCATACATGAAAGAGGAGAAACCAGTCTCTTGCCTGACAAAGAAGGCAACCCATCATAAGTCGGCTTACTCCTACAAGCCAAAAATCAAATCATACATCGCCAGGCCTCTACAAGAACCTGCCAAGGCCTGCACTCCAGCAGTTCGACCCTTTATCTCAACAAGGGCCGAACTCGCAAAATTCAAAGCTTCGCTTCGACAGTCGAAGGACTGAGTCCAAATCATGTCCATGCCCAGCTTCAAAGAAGGCAGACTCGGCTGCTGCGCTTGAGGGAGTACATCCTTCATTGCTAAAGCCCAGCCAGAGCTGATAGAAGCTCAAATTGCCCGTCGCATGCGTCGCCGCATGTCGTATCGACAAAAGAGACTAGAGAAGCAAAGGACCCAGCATCCTATCCTCCAAGTCTCCCAAAAATGGGTCGGAATAGAAAGACCCGACCAAGTTGCTACTGTCCATATGGTTGGCAAAACCAGAAGACGTCAGAAGTCAACAACCAAAATTCATGTCCAACGACCGGTGACTCGCAGCATCTCCCGGACACGAAGACGCCTGGAAGAATCTTCTACTCCTTCAAGCCAAGGACAACAGAGTAATACTTCCTCAAGCTCTTCAAGAATGAGCCCAAGCTCAATCACCAGGACGATCTCCTCATTCGAATCACGAGGGATGAGCGTCTTGGCTACAAACTCTGAGCAACCTCACAATCCACCTCCTGATGAAACAACCGCACGCATCTAGCAATTGGAGCAAGGTCAGCAGAGGATTGAGGCTCTGATGGAAAATCTTCTTCTCATTTTTCAGCGTCAAGAAAACAACCAACCTCCTTCAGATAACGAGGAAAATGCAGAAAACAGTGAGTCACGCGCCCTTACCAAAAAGGACGTTGACGATATCCTCGCCAAGGCAAGAGAAGAGGATACACTGAAGGAGCATGGGATCAAGCCACCATATCCCTTATGGATGGACTCGGTCCCGTTCCCTGCAAAGTTCGAGCAACCTACTCTCCAAACATTTAAGGGGAAAGGTTAAGCTAGACAGCACGACATCCACTTCAAAATACTGACGGGAGCTATCGCGGATCAAGATGCCCTCAAGATCCGTCTCTTTGCAAGTACCCTAAAAGGTACTGCCTTCGATTGGTACTCTACTCTGCCGGAGGATTCCATCCAAAACTGAGCCATGCTAGAGACGCACTTCCTGACCCACTTCAAAGGTGAGGATCATCTTGTTACTATGGCACAACTCTGCAGCCTAAAACAGGGAGAGAATGAGCCAACTTACGACTTCATTCACAAGTGGAAGGCGATGGCATACAAGTGCTCAGATGTGCTGCCACAAGCGTCGCTCGTCGACATCTGCCGTAACAACATGAGAGCGAGAATCTGCTCCATGATTATCGACAACATATCAAAGAACCTGGGAGAACTCCTAGAAGCAGCTATGGAGGCTGAAACGGTGATCAGAAACCTCAACAGTCAGCAGTCATTAAAGAAAGAGCCGGCTACCATTACGACCTCAAAGCCAAAGAAAAAGGAGGTTCTTAATGTGCAAACCAAGTCAGTTCCTCAACAGCCAAAGAAAGCTGAAAATAAAGCTGCAGGTAAGAAACCCGAGCTCTCTGATGCCTTCAGAGAACGAGTAGAGAAAAAATACCCGTTCGATGAAGATGTCGAAGAAATCTTTGAGGCTCTTGTAGCAAATGGTAAACTCACCTTGCCTGAGCCCAAAAGACTGGGACATGTTGGCAAAAACAATGATCCTCGGTATTGTCCATACCATCAAATGATCTCGCATCCTCTCAATCAATGCTTCGTTGTGAGAGAGAAGATCAACGAGATGTGGAAAAACGGAGTCATCACCTTTGACAAAAACTATGGGTCTGCCTCAGTCAACATGGTGTCGTATGGACAAACTTCAAAATCACCAAAGGAGAAGACCACTACCTCCTTTAAGGTGATAAAGATGACCCAGACATCCCAAGAGTTGGTCCCTTATCCAACATCAGACGAACAACCTATATGGGTACATCCTGACAATATCCTCGCCAAGGCAAGAGAAGATGAAAATTGGGAGATCGTCAAAACAAAGCCTACCGTTCGACAGCGAAGGCAAGCCAAGAGACAACTCCGCAAGCTCAAGCAGCAGGAGAAAGCTCAATCAAAGCAAGAAGTCCTGGAAAAGGCAGAGACCTCTTCCGCTGCTTCACTGGGGGCAACGGAAGAATCCAAGGCTTCAAAGGTGGAAAGAAAATTCACCCTTGGTGATTTCATGCCACCTCAATTCAGAAAAGAAACTGCGCAGGGGGATCATACTCTTGCAATTCAGTGATTGGATTCTCCATAGATGGATACGAGTCCAGTGACACCGCCAGTGACACCGACGAGTGGGAGGAGTCCCTTGAAACAGGAGAATGCCTCTCCGACGAAGAATGGGTTCCCGAATCTCACCTTATGCCGGTAATCTGGTATAACCCATATAGGCAACAAGGATCTTGGTCCGATGATGAAGAAGACCAGGAGGATGTTCAAGAAAATGTTGTTGATCCAGCACCCTTCAACGCTCTAGTGGAACCCGATCATGTTGAACCACAAGGGGCATATGAAGAAGAAGATTTGGCTCCCATGCCTGATCTTGAAGAGTATGCGAGGGTCTTATAGCACCTTGCCTTAGAGCAAGAGCAAGATAATCCGGAACCGGAAGTCCCTAGAAATCAACAGGTACCTCCTCCCTCAACTCCTGAAAATGGAGAAAACTGCGGGATCGATGATCCTTTCCATCCGATGATGAGTCTGACTCCTAACAGTCCGCTCTGGGGAAATCTCCCATCAGGACAACTTGCAATGTGATAGCTCAGGATGATAGTGCCTCTGAAGCATCATCTACCGAAGACACATACTCTCCAGCTACACCTGATAGTATATCTTCCGGAGCTACATTTTCTCAGGTGACTTCCACTGAGATAACATCTTCTCAGCCTTCGTCCCCTGAAACCGTGACATCGCAACTCACAACTCTTCCGACCGATCATCCTGAAGAAAGTTCAACCGATGGAGACCTGGTCAGTTGGTCCCAGATACCTGACCTCATAAGAGAGGTCTGGACCGACAAATTACTCAATGAAGGAGAAAAGTTGCTGGATGCTGTTCAGGACTTATTCCCAGAAAATGCTCCATGTAACGTAATCACTGAGGATGGTGACTCTGTTGCAGACACATCTTCAGTAAATGAGAAGGATCAACCCTTGGATCTCAAGGACGATCTTCCAAATGAAGACCCTTCTCAAGAAGCTCTTGAAGTTGGTAGAGGCACCCATTCTGGCCGGGATTACCACAAAAACTACAACCAATCTTCTTCTTCTTATGTAAATCCTTCAGGAAAAGATGTTGTAAACGCCCCAAGTGGCAACAGTAATGAACATGCAGGCCCGAAGGAGGCTTTCAAGTACGACTTGATTGAGCACTTCAAACACATACATGCACGACTGCACATCTTTGACCTATTACGAATGTCTCCACAAACTCGTGATAGTCTCATTTCAGAACTACAAAGGCTGAATGCGGATGTCGACAAACATGCCCCACAAGTCCTACAAATTGAAATGCACTATAGGGTCAAAAAATCAAATACTCCCTCAAAGGGAGAAAAGAAGAAAGCCGAGGGATCGGGCATTGAATGCCTCTCCGTACAAAAAGCAGCAAATGCAACCATCACCTTCGGTAAGGATGACCTCCTACTAGGCGAGACAAAGCACAATCGACCCTTGTACTTCACAGGGTACATCAAAGAGATGCCAATACACAGAGTCCAGATCGACCCAGGTTCTGCACTCAACCTCATCTCTACTTCAGCGCTTGAAGAGCTGGGCATCCCACCTAGCAAGCTGAGTCACACATCTGTATCCATTTTTTGGTACGATGAGAGCGATCAAAGGACTATCGGCAAAATCAGGTTCAAGTTGCAAATCGGTGATCTTATCTCTGAAGTCACTGTGTACGCAATAAGAACCCCTTCATGCTACAACATCCTTCTTGGACGCCCCTGGTTACACGAGAATGGTGTCGTCCCTTCAACTCTACATCAATGCATAAAGTTCGTCGGCAACGACAGCTCGATACATTGAGTGTTTACAGACAAAAAGCCCTTCAAAGGCAAAGAAGTCCATTTTGCAGATGCTCAAATGTACAAAGATGAAAAAAAAGAAAAGGAGGAAGGAATAACGCCCTTTGATGAAAATCTTCAGAAAGACAAAGGTAAGGCTCCTTAGCGATCATCAGAAGAAAATAAACCTTCTGGTAAATCTGAAGAGAGAGGTCCATCTCCCTTCATTGTCTTCGTCAAATCTTCAAAGCCTTTGGTCATAACAACCAAAGCAAAGAAGACAAAGCAAAAGTCTGGGGGCAAGCTTGCTGTCTCCTTCGTGTCTATCATGCACGACACGGATTCAGAGTCAGAGCCAGAAGACAGCATGTCATCAAGCTAATCTGACACTCAACAAGTTCAGCCTGCTCTACCTCCAATGGAAACACCTGCTAACATAGAAGATCCTACGTCTGTTTCCTTTATTGTTTCTGCAACTTCAGCAGAAGATAAGCCAATCTTCTTCCACAGATCAGAAGCTTCCTCATCAAATTCCATGCTTAAACCTTTCCAAAATGAAGGTATGCCTCAACTATTTCTATATAGTCCTATGGCACAAGCTATTATGAAGAAAATGGGTTATGACACTCAAAACCCAATCGGTCTGGGACAAGGTCGTGGTATTCTCACACCATTGGAACCCGCCTCGACCAAAGGTCAACTGGAAGATTGGAGACTCTACAGTCATGTAGAAAGATCTTCACATGGGTTGGGGTATGATCCTGACGCTCCCATGAGACAGTTGACACAAATGTTGAGGAGTCGATTTGCCGACCAAGCCTCAACATCTCATGTCCTTGAAGACATTGATCTCCTTGGATATTTCTTTGAAGAGGCACCCGTCAAGGATCCGAGAAGCTCTACTAATTCGTACGGTTTCTCTGATGATGAAGAGGAATTGTCCGGTGATAAAGACATGTGGTGTTCTGACCTAGAAGAACCATTGTCTCCAAAAGAAGTACTCTACTTCAACCTAGTTTCAACAGGCGATTGGGATCACCTCATAGCAAGCCTTGAGAAGATTACCGATCCTAAAGACCCATGGCCAGAAACAAAGCCTTGGCCTGAAAATGCCCTTGAAACTCCAGAAGGTTTCGTTGAGTTGGAAGCCTCCGAAAATATTGTGGAGCAACCACCTTCGAACCTTCCAACAGAAGATCCTGTTCAAAAGATAGACTTGGGAACACCAGATAGCCCACGTCCTGTATTCATAACCAATAATACAAAGGATGATGAGTTACCCGAGTATATCTCTTTTCTTCGTGAGTTCATTGATTGTTTTACATGGTCTTACGCTGAAATGCCTGGCTTAGACCCCAAAATAGCAGTCCATAAACTCAATCTGCAAAAAGATATCAAGCCTGTCAAACAAGGCCAAAGAAGATTCCGTCCAGACGTGATGGACAAAATTGAACAAGAAGTTCAAAAACTCAAAAGTGTCGGCTTCATCCGTGAGGAACAGCATCCTGAATGGTTGGCCAACATTGTCCCAGTGACAAAGAAAAATGGGCAGATCAGGGTCTGTATTGATTATAGAGACCTAAATGGCGCTTGCCCCAAAGATGAGTTCCCGCTCCCCATACCAGAGGTGATGATTGACAACACCTGTGGGTATGAACGAATGACATTCATGGATGGATTCTCTGGCTACAATCAGATAAAGATGCATCCTGAAGATGAAAAACACACATCATTTCGGACCCTATTTGGCGTGTATTGTTACACTGTCATGCCATTTGGTCTGAAAAATGCAGGTGTAACATATCAGAGGGCTATGATGAAGATATTCCAAGATATGTAGCACAAGACGGTCGAATGTTACGTCGATGACCTTGCCGTCAAAAGCAGAAGAAAAGAAGACCACCTGAGAGACCTTCGGGAAGTCTTCCTTCGACTTCGCAAACATAAACTGCGAATGAATCCCTTGAAATGCTTCTCCGGCGTCTCATCGGGTAAGTCTCTCGGATTCATAATCCGGAAAGCTGGAATAAAACTTGACCCCATCAAAGTCAAGGCTATTCTAGAAATACCTTCTCCAAGGACCTTAAGAGAACTGAAAGAACTTCAAGGAAGATTGGCATACATCAGACGGTTCACATCCAATCTGTCAGGAAAGTGTCGTCCATTCTCTCGCTTGATGAAGAAAGGTGTGAACTTTGTTTGGGATGCTGAATGTGAAGCAGCATTTCAAGATATCAAGACATACCTAACCAAACCTCCAGTGCTGGCTGCCCCTACCACTGGAAAACCACTCATCTTGTGCACAAGAACTCTCGACCATTCTCTGGGCGCTCTGCTTGCACAAGAGAATGATGAGGGAAAAGAAGCTGCTCTATACTACCTGAACCATATGCTGGTAAGTGCGGAGCATCGCTACTCTCCAGTCGAGAAGGAATGCCTTGCAGTGATGTTCGTCGTACAAAAGCTACGTCACTACCTTCTTTCGAACACAGTCTACCTGATTTCGAGGATCAACCTCCTAAAGGTCCTTGTCACAAAAGCAGGTTCTCTCAATGCCCGACTGGCAAAATGGTCCGTCCTCCTATCACAATTTGATATCAGGTATGTACCACAAAAGGCAATCAAAGGTCAAGCCCTAGCAGATTTCCTCACAGAGCATCCGTTGCCTAAAGATTCCCCACTCAAAGATGATCTCCCAGAGGAACCTGTCTACAACGTGGAGACTTTCTCACCAAATACCTCTTGGGACATGTACTTTGACGGTGCAGCCAGAACAAATGAAAAAAGAAAACTAATCTCGGGAATCGGCATCCTCTTTGTTAGCCCCGACAAGCACATGATTCCACATGCTTTCTCGCTACTGGAATCATGCTCAAACAATGCAGCTGAATACCAAGCCCTGATTGTAGGACTGGAACTAGCCCTCGAATCTGGCAACACCATGCTGGAAGTCTTTGGAGACTCTCAACTGATCGTCAACCAAATGAATCAGAAATTTGAAGTCAAGAAGCCTGATCTGTTGCCTTACTACAACAAGGCACAATCGCTTCGTCAAAGGTTTGACATCTGTCATATCACCCATATCCTCAGAGGTGAGAACATTCGTGCAGATGCCCTGGCTGGACTTGCCGCATCCTTGGCGATCCAGGAAGGGAAAACATGCAAATTACAATGCGTCAAAAAAGGATTCTCCCTCCTCTTAA
Source organism: Cinnamomum chago (assembly GCA_038049695.1). NCBI lineage: Eukaryota > Viridiplantae > Streptophyta > Magnoliopsida > Laurales > Lauraceae > Cinnamomum > Cinnamomum chago. Next base: position 51,395,000 of record CP142462.1, read on the forward strand.
CACACACCAAGCAGTTGTTGAATGCCACCAATTGGCCGAAAGTCGGATCTCCATCCTCAAACCTCCGATCGGCGACTGGAGAGATCCGTTCATTGATTACACTATGTTTGGAATCCTCCTTGAAGATCCAAAAGAACGGGTAAGCATTCAAAGACGAGCCCCAAACTTTCATTAGGACATACCTTCAAAATTGCTTTATAGAAAATCCTTCGACGGAGTACTTCTGCACTGCTTGTCACAACAAGAGGGTGAGGAAACGCTCAAAGAAGTACATGCTGGTCTTTGTGGAGCTCATCAGGCTGGTCCTAAGCTCTATGATCAGATAAAAAGGCTAGGATATTATTGGCCTACCATGGTAGCTGACGCCATGCAATTTGCTAAACGTTGCCGCCAATGCCAAGTTCATGGAGACTATGTTCATATACCTCCAGAATGGCTACACCCCACAGCAATCTCATTGTCGTTCGAAGCTTGGGGTATGGACATCATAGGTCCTATCTCTCCCCCGTCAAGCAAAGGTCATCGCTTCATCTTCGCCGCTAAGGATTATTTCTCCAAGTGGTCAGAAGCATTTGCGCTCAGCGAAATGAAGACCTCATCAGTCATTCAATTCTTGCGCATCAACATCATTTGTCATTTCGGCATACCTAAAAGATTCGTTCATGATAACGGACCGCAATTCCGGGATCACCGATTCTACAGGTTTTGCGACAAGTACAAAATCCAGAGTTGTCCTTCGACTCCGTACAATCTGGCAACAAATGGACTAGCAGAAGCCTTCAACAAGACACTCTGCAAAGTTCTCAAGAAAATGGTCTCTAGTCACAAAAGAGACTGGGGAGATAAACTACCTGAAGCTTTGTGGGCTTATCGAACCACCGCTCGAGGGCCAACCCATAGCACACCGTTCTCTTTGGTTTATGGATGCGAAGCTGTTGTCCCTTTAGAAGTACAAATTCCTTAAGGGTATCTTTGCAAAATGACATGACGCAAGAAAGCAATGTCAAATTGAGACTCCAAGAACTGGACAATCTCGACGAAAGATAGCTCGAAGCCTTAAAAAGCATTGAGTTGTACCAAGCGCGCATGGCAGGATCTTTCGACAAGAAGGCCAGGCAACGCACCTATAAAAAGGGCGACTTGGTTCTTGCAGTAAAAAGGCCAATGGTTTTCGCCCACAAATCCAAAGGCAAACTCGAACCAAAATGAGAGGGACCCTTCGTCATTGACAAAGTCTTCTCCAACGGCGCATACGCACTTCTAAACATGGAAGGCGACAGATGTATGCTGCCCATCAACGGCAAGTTCTTGAAGCGGTACTTCCCTTGAAGACTTACGCCATTGGGTCAAAGCAGTGCTTCCACGGCTAAAGCCTATCCTCAGGTACTCGCTCGTCAAACCCACTTCTTTTAGATTTTTCATCCTTATGTTGAGATTTCTAAAATTCAAAACAATGCTTACTTTCATAGTTTCATTGTTTAAAAAAAACAAAAAACAAAAATCCAAGTTTAGGAGCCTCTTCTCAGACTTAACCAGATTTTCGATCCTTGAACCCAAAATTCATGGTTTGAAACAAAATCAAGACTCAGGAATTTCCACCCTAGTTCACCCGGACTTTTACAACAAAAAATGATTTTAAGTCAAAATTTACGACCCTCGTGTCTTTAAACAAAAAAAAATGGTCTTTTTCTAAAACCGTAGGGAAGCGACGCTTAGTTGATACTCGCAAAACCCAAAAATCGGAAGGATGCGAACCCCATTCGATACTTCCAAATTTCAAAATTGCAAGGAAGCGACACTTTGTCGATACTTGCAAGATTTCAAAAATCATGGAGATGCAACATTCCAGTTGATATCCACAAACCCAAAATTCAAACAAAAAACCGAGGTAAAAAAAAAAAAAGACCTCAAATTTCAAAAATCGTGGGGAAGCGACATTCAATCGATACCCACAAAACCAAAATTTTTGAAAAAAGCAAGGAAGCGACGCTTAGTAGATACTTGCACCCAAATTCGCGAGGAGGCGACATTCCATTGATACTTGCAACCGAATGAGCAAGGAGGCGACATTCCATCGATACTTGCAAAACCATTCAACAGGGAGGCGACTTTTAGTAGATACTTGCATTTTTTGAAAACCAAAAATTCGGCTATAAATGCCACAAAATCGGCTATAAATGCCAAAACCCAACTCTCATGCCAAAAATCGGCTACCAACACCATAAATGCCACAAAACCAGACTTTCACACCAACAAAACAAAACTTGGTTTTCAAAAAAAATTGGCACTTGTGCCAAAAATCGGCTATCAACGCCACAAAATCGGCTATAAACGCCACAAATTCTGCTATAAACGCCACAAAAAAATCGATTATAAACGCCACAAAATTTCGGCTTCCACGCCGAAAACAAATTTCGGCTTCTATGCCAACAAAAAAAACAAAACCGGCTTCCATGCCATCCCAAATGTTGGCTTTCATGCCATTTCAAAAAAGAACTTCGGCTCCTACGTGACAAAATTCGGCTCTCATGCCATTTCAAAAATTGGCTTTCATGCCATCTCAAAAAAATAATTTGGCTCCCATGCCATAAACAAAACTGACTTCCATGCCATCTCAAAATTTCGGCTTCCATGCCGACCCAAATTTTGGCTTTCATGCCATCTCAAAACTTTGGCTTCCATGCCATCTCAAAATTTTGGCTTTCATGCCAAAACAACCATTTGACAAAAGATTTTTCACAAAATGACCAACTTTTGATCAAATTTCCAAACAAACATTCTCATTTAACTATTGCTTAAATTTATCACAGAAGAATTTGAGCAAAAGGAGGGAATACAAAAAAAGAAATGCTAAAAAAATGTGTCCAGAAGCACTACAAGAAAAAGAGTACCAAAAAATATGTGTGTATACACGGGTACCAAAAAAAAAAAAAGAAAAAAAAAGTTTATTACAAGAATCAGGAGCTCAGTCTCACATGGTCTTCAACCAAAGGCTCAACTCCTCAAGCAGACTCTTGGCCTTAGCCTCTAAAGCTTCCAGGCCACGCTTCTTAAAGATCTTCCCATAGAATGCGGCAAAATGCCGCGATCCGTCTGCAGCACGGGGAAGCTCTTCCCAAAGATTCTGCCATTGCTCGTACTCTTGAGTCTTCCTCCGGAGGTTGCTCTCAGCCTCCTCGACTTGGCGAATCAGAGTCCCTTCTCTGGCATGAGCTTCCACAATGGCAGCCCATTTTGCAGCAACTTGTTCCTCCGATAGCTCAAGACACTGCCTGGTCTCAACGACCTTTCTATCAACACGACGCGGGTCCTCTGTCAGCCCGATGATAGCCAACTCGATAATGTTCCTCTCCCTAACGAATTGCTTCCGAGTCTGCGAGATCTCGTCCAGCTCAGACTTGACCTCGCCAATAGGCTTCAAAAACATCTCATTGAAGAAGTCGCCACTTAGGAAGCTCTTGGTTTCATTCCACTTGTTCCCTAGAGCTATGACTTCATCAACGAAAGCCTTCGCATCTGCAATGTCAAGGCCGACTGCTTCACTATCAGCAAGGATGTCCTGTATATGCTTAACCATGCCAAAGCTAGCTTCTAAATGGCCAGAAGAAAGAGTTTCGACCCATGAGCTCAAAACCCTCTTCAACACTTTCTCCGCATACTCAAGAGATGGCCCTGACGATGGCTCGCCCCTCTCCATTGGTCGACTACCCGTGTCATGTCTTGCTAGAGGAGTGATCATTAAGCTCTTTCTAACCGGAGAAACTGGCGAAGATCTGCTCAGACGATTTCATCTCTACCGCATTAAAACTGGAAGAAGAAGTCCCTGCTTCTGGTTCAACTGCAGGCATCCCCTGCTCTGGCACTGAAAAAGACGGAGGAAATTCTTCTACCGCCTCACAATCAGCCAGCAAAACAAAACAAAAAGAGGTATGAATATGATCCTGTTGAAAAAACCAATATCATCAGGGTTATTGCTACAAATACCTTCTTCGACGATAGGCAAAATACTTTCTGCCTCCATAAGTTCATCTGAAGCGTCGTCAAAGGCCGCATCCATGGATGGCTCAAAATCGTCAAGTCAGCTGACAAGAAAACAAACAACATGTTAGCATATGACAGCACAGACGAGAAAAGAAAACACAAAGAAGTCATACCAGGTGAAGATTCTGGAATCACTCCAAAGTCCCTCGGTTCTTCTTCAGATGCTGTAGCCGGATCCGTCATTGCCTCATCGGCTGGAACCTCAGGCATCATCAAGTCCTCATCTTCCACTAAAAAAGGGAGAAAAGGCAAATCAAAACAAGAAAATCTAAAAGAAAGAAACAAAAAGGGAAGAAAAGAGGAATCATACCTTCATCAACGGTTTCTTCCTCTCGGCTCCTCTTTTCTAGAGGCTCATCTGTTGGAAACTAGGAGGGCCTTCCAGATAGGTTTCAAAAACTTTTGACCAACTTAATGCAGGGATCAATTATCTAGAAGGTAACAAACCCAATCCAGGATGCAATCCCTCAAACTCATAAATCATGTACAGCAATATATCCTATCTAGAAGATAGAAAACAGCACCTAAACATGCAACCACGAAATCTACAGCATACAAGGATGTAGATATACCTTTGGAGCTTAGTTGTGCTCTAATGGAGAATTTGAATTCTTTCTTTGATGATGAACACCTTCACTATCCAAGTTCAGAATCTCCAACACCTTTTGATCTTCCACGCTATGACCCGTATTTGATCTCTTTTCTCAAGAAGATGGTGGAATCTTCAAGAGAAAACCTAACTAGTAACTCTAAGGAACTAAATGTGAAAAAGAAGAGAACTTAGAGAGGAAGAGAACTTGTACAACACTTGCACAAAGGGGCTGGAATTGCTCTATGTATTATGGACGTCCAAGAGGGGTTTGTTCCTCTTTATATAGCCCTCCATTCCACCTCTTTTCCTATTTGAAATAGAAGTTTAACTCCCATTACAAAATAGTAAACTTCTCCCTTGCTAGTAGCCATAGAAGTCCCACTTCCACAACAATTAGTAGCTTTCTCCTTTCTAATTAAAATAGAAGTCCTACTTCCATTAATAATTAGTAACTTACTATTACCACTATTAGAAGTCTCACTTCAAATAGAAATAGTAACCTTCCTTTCAGAGTTCAAGTAGAATTAGTATCTTTCTAATAATTTGGGCTAGCGTGGAGACCACTAGGGATTCCTTAGAAAGCTGGCTCCAACTGGGACACGCGACCCCACATCTCATGTGCAATCCGGGCCCACAGTTAATTGCAAATAACTCCACTATATAAATGCAATTGCACTCCAGTCTTAGGAATAAATTACGATGAAGACCCTAAACTTCCACAATACCACAAGTAGGCCCCTCCATCTATATCCATGGATCAAATGGACCTGTCCACCAAATTAGATCCATATCTTATTATCCTTGAGCCCCAATTAATTATAATGATCATTTGGTACCGATCCAATTAACTCTTAACTGGAATGGGTGCGCACTTACCAATGATAAATCCATTAATTGGCACAAGGGGATATTAAAGATAGATTCCATCTTGACCATTGAATCCTGGAATCTATCTTGTCAGACTGTCTTGACCATCACTCAAGATAGATTTCAGATCTTGTCAGACTACCACGTACCCAAATCACCGAGGTGTTGACCTACAATTGGCCTCACTCATTGGTGACTCAAAGCAAATGAGTAGATAGAAACTTGAGTTCATTAATGTCTCAGGATTATGAGCCTATTGCTAGGGAAATATGAGAGCAGACCTTAAAATAAAGACAGTGTATATAAGGTGCTTCTCATGGTCCTTCAATACATCCAATATACCAGCACCATGATCCGGAATCTTACATTCCGATGATCGAGACAAATCACACTATCTCATAGTGATCAAAGCGCTACAACCTTATCAGATGAGATGCCCAATCTCATCACTGGTTGTGAAGATATTTAAGTATAAGATTTGCAATACATGTCTCCTGTATGTGGATCTCATCCATACACATGTATTACATCTAGTACACTTGTGGACTCCGGTTCATCTCATGAACCATTATGTCGTTCGTATTGGTTATGTGCAAGTATATAATTAAACACCATTCATCTCATGAAAAGAAAGCATGATTGTATTGATAAATAAAGAAATGAATCAATTTATTACATCATATACTTGGTATTGAGACCATAAAACTAACAATCTCCCACTTGGGCTCAATCCCAATCAGGATTGCATCTCATGCCCATCCCGTCTACATGCTGCTCAAAGACTATGGTGGTCAAAGGCTTAGTAAAGGGATCTGCCAGATTGTCCGCAGAAGCTATCTTGGTGATTACAATATCACCTCTCTGCACAATCTCTCTGACCAAGTGATGCTTCCTCTGTACGTGCTTTTGGCTTTTATGGCTCCTGGGTTCCTTGGACTGAGCGACTGCCTCGCTACTATCACAGTAAACTGTGAGCGGTTGTCGTGCCAAAGGTACCACACCAAGTTCCAAAAGGAATCTTTTGAGCCATACTGCTTCCTTAGCTGCTTCACAAGCCGCTACATATTCAACCTTGTTAGGAATTTTCTAGATTGCAATTTGATGGATGCATTTCATTCTAGCATCATTTGATTTACACACTTGCATTGGTTTTAAATAAACTTGAAATCTTGTTTTTATTCATGCATTGCTTTTAAGTTTTGTAAAAGTATTGATTTATGCATGATTTGTCTTTTTATCTTGGATGCATTTGTTTTAGAAAAGAGTTTTCTAGAAATCAAGCAAGCCTTTGTTTTAAAAGTTTTGAATCTTTTTAGGCTTTTTATGTCATGTTTTAAAAACCATTAGAATCTTTAAAACATGTTTTCCAAGCTTGATTTAGTGGCCAAAAGGTCCCCCAAAGCTAAACCTTCAAATATGCAAAAGTTGCATTTTTTGTCAAAGGGAGGCTGTCCCGGCAGTGTCGCCGGTCGACCGAGATACAGGTCTCGGTCGACCGAGACAACTGGAGGTAAAATCTGCAGTTCTGAACTGAAACCTCCAACGGTCAGAAATCTGACCGTTGTGCCTTCCCGGTAGACCGAGACCTCTTTGCCGGTCGACCGAGGACTAGCCGTTGGCAACTTTTTGCTATAAATATGAGTTCTTTCCCTTGCCAAAAGTTGGGAATTTTAAGCCCCTCCTTGAGAGGTATTGAGGCATATCAAAAGGGAAAAGAACCAAGGGATGAAGGGGATGATTAGGAAAGCTAAAGCTTGGATTAATGAAGTTAAACCACCAAGTAGGCTCTTCCTTCCTTAATCATATGTTTTCATGCTTTGTTTTATTTTTGGTAAATCATTTCTAGCATGTTAAACTATGTTTGTGTTGTGTCCTTAACATGTTTTATGTTTTGAGTTGATTTATTGTTTTGGATACAACATCATATGATTCAATCCAAGTAGTACTTAACTTTGGTAAATCTAAGTAGATCATGTTAATAGAAAAAACTTTGAAATCATATGTAACATGATCCATATACTTGGTTGAATCTTTGGTTGTTGTTTTCCATCATAAGAACATCTCTTTCAAAACTAACTTATGTTTTGGATTCAACTTCTTTACAAATCATATGTTTTCATGTTTTGTTTTATCATTGGTAAATCTTTAGTAACATGATAATATATGATGTGTTGTATCCTTAGCATGTTTTATAATTTGAATTGATCTATTGTTTTGGATGCATCACCATTTGATTCAATACAAGTAGTACTTAATCTTTGGTAAATCTAAGTAGATCATGTTAATGGAAACATCTTTGAAATTAGATGTAACATGATTCATATACTTGATTGAATCTTTGGTTGTTGTTTTCCATCATAAGAAAATCACTTTCAAAACTATCTTATGTTTTGGATTCAACTTCTTTACAAATCATATGTTTTCATGTTTTGTTTTATCATTGGTAAATCTTTGTAACATGTTAATCTATGATTTGTTGTATCCTTAGCATGTTCTATATTTTGAATAGATCTATTGTTTTGGATACATCACCATTGATTCATCAAAGTAGTACTTTATCTTTGGTAAATCTAAGTAGATCATGTTAATGAAATATGTAACATGATTCATATACTTTGTTGAATCTTTGGTTGTTGTTTTCCATCATAAGAAAATCTCTATCAAATGTATCTTATGTTTTGGATTCAACATCTTTACAAATCATATGTGTATTATTGTTTTAAAGTTTCACAACTTGCATCACTTTGATAGGTAAATCATTTTCAAGTTGTATTTATAATTACATATGATTTGTCCCCTCTTTTCAATCAAATCTATTTTTATGTTTTGAGCTTCATTGGTGATTTGATTGACATCCCTATGCATCACATGTTTAGAGCTAATCCATTTCATACAACTTGTGTAACTTTGATATCATTAACAAGTTGTTACTTTTAACATGTGATTGCATTATTTCCTCAATCATAAATGTTTTTGAGCTAAAACTTTCAAAAGCCTTAGGCATACATTTATGAGCTTTCATTTTCAAAATGATTGAGGACCACACACACACACTTCATATACTTTCATCTTTGCATTCATAGTGTGAGTGTGTATTAGATTTTCACTTCCATATCCGCCTATTTAAGAGGCATTGTAATGAGCTTAATAGAATCTCCATCAAGTGTATGTAAGACACTAACTTAGTGAGATAACCAACCTTGTGGTTGAAGAGGTTATTGCTTAGCCTATAAAAGCATGATGTATAGGTTGATGTTAAGCCTTGAAAAACATCAATGTAAAGGTTATTGCTTAGCCTTGGAAAGCATATTGTAAAGGTTATTGCTTAGCCTATTGAAAAGCATAAATAGTGGAAATCCGGTGGGGTGTTGGTTCACAAGCCGGTAGTGGATGTAGGCATTGAGGCCGAACCACTATAAATACTTGTGTGATGGTGCATGCTTTGTGGTGATTGTTTTCTTTAAGCTTCCGCATTTTGTTTGATAATCATCACTTGTGACTAGTTTGTTTTAAAGAAGTTAAAATTGTTAAAATTGGTCATAGAAGATGCTCACCCTATTCACCCCCCCCCCTCTAGGGTTCGGATCCCCATGGACTTACAAGTGGTATCAGAGAGTGTCACGCCCCCGAACCGAAACCTCGGGGGCGGGAATGGGATTAAGCATAAAATATATTTCACTTCTCCCAGGATCCGCGTGTGTGAAGACAACACATTCTGAATATTTTGCGGAAGCATTTGTGGCGTTGCGACCCGAAGTCCGTGGCCATCGGATTCCGCGTCGCACTCAACCTTTAGCACATAGCTATTATATTAAGAATCATATCAGACTGGAGTAACCATCACAATAAATTACAGAGCTGACAGTAACAGGATGTTACATTCCCATATATGTTCAAGTTACAATTATCAATGTACATTAATTAAGAATCCCAAGAAAAAGGCTAATAAAAGCCATACAACAATAAGCTATAAACTACTACCCAAATGTGACGTAGCTCCAATGTCAAGCTCAATGTCTACATGACATAGCCGACAAAACAACCTGCAAGGCATGGCTCCACAGCCAACAAAAACACTCAACTCGGGGCGAAGAAATTTGAACCTGAGTACCAAAAGTAGTGGGTCAGACGCGACGGTCTGGCAGGTGGATGAAAAGATAACAAATATACTGAAGAATAAAACCTAAGGTAAATCATGCTATACGATCAAATGCTGCATATAATTAAACGGGTGCAAAGTCGGGAATCTAGGGGAAAATCTGTATTCATTTCAAGCATGGGTAAAACATGAATATCTAATAAAACATGTGTTCGTTTACATCATCTATAAACATAGATATTTGACAATCGGGTGTTCATCTAAAACATGTATAAATATAGCGGTATGGCAAACAACGTTCATTTGAAACTTAAGTAAAAACATAAGTATACAACAAATCAGGTATTCATAGCAGTCTAGCAAAACCAATGTCCATTTGAAACCTATGTAGAAATACGGATATTTAACAAATCGGGTGTTCATTTAAACATATTTCAACGCATGGATATTTAACAAACCGGATATCGTTTAAAACAGGTATAAACGTAGGGATCTGGCAAACAAGTGTCATTTGAAACATATTTCAAAGCATGGATATTTAACGAATCGGATAATCATTTAAAACAGGTATAAACATAGGAGTCTGGCAAAATGCGTGTAGTTTAAAACATATTTCAAAGCATGGATATTTAACAAATCGGTTATCATTTAAAAACAGGTATAAACATAGATATCTGACAAACCAAATGTCCTTTAAAGCAAGCTTGGGTATTTAACAATTCGGGTATTCCTTTAAAACATGTGTAATCATATAAATCTAGCAAAATCATTGATCGTTTGAAACATATGTAAAAGCATGGGTATTTAACGAATCGGATAATCATTTAAAACAGGTATAAACATAGGAGTCTGGCAAAATGCGTGTCGTTTAAAACATATTTCAAACCATGGATATTTAACAAATCGGTTATCATTTAAAAACAGGTATAAACATAGATATCTGACAAACCAAATGTCCTTTAAAGCAAGCTCGGGTATTTAACAATTCGGGTATTCCTTTAAAACATGTGTAATCATATAAATCTAGCAAAATCATTGATCGTTTGAAACATATGTAAAAGCATGAGTATTTAACGAATCGGGTAATCCTTTAAAACATGTGCGGGTACAAAGAACAGAAGACCATACAATAATAACTGAATTTACATTGGAGAATATTAGCACTTGTTTAAATAAAAACTTTCATAAAGGAAACGAATCATTTATCGGAAAGCAAGTAAGCAATATAAAACATGTCGGGTAACCAAGGAATCGAGAATAACAAGGTGGCAATCACATAAAGCTAAATCCTCTATCACTAAAGTGATAACAGTATAACGGGACGTTGATCTCAGTCACACAAGGTGAGGAGACTCAACGTAAATCATATATACAATAAAAATATACGGGAACGGGACCACGGTAGCGAACCGGGTATCGGGACGGGACCACGGTAATAAACCGGGTATTGGGATCCAAACTGCAGCTGGCGGGACGGGAGAGGGATCTCCAAGTCGGTGGATCAAACCGACAAGGTATCCAAACTTAGTGATGCCGACTCATAGGTTAAATACCAAATCGAGACATATGCAAGTAAATCAAGTACAAGTAAATAAATGAACGGGGCAAGAATACTCAAATGCATAACTTTCATTTCATGTCGGGCAATGCTCTTTGGGACAAGTCAATGTTACTAGTGTAACTATCATGCTTTCGGGAAAACAAATCATGTAATGTAAATCTTGGAAATGAAGAAATATAATGGACTATACCATTTTGGGAAAGATATAGATTTTTAGATCTATTTGAGTGAATAGGGGTCCCGTATGTCGATTATGGAAATGACTTGGTACTCCTTGAGTTTGAAGACATTCCGGGCTCCTTATGCACTTCTACGATTTTCAAATGCACAACATCAAGTTGAAAACTCTTAATCACATACTAGTTTTCATTGGTTCAAATATACACTTCACTTTTCAATCTTTTATCACTAAGATAAGTATACCAAATGGATTCCTTGCTTCAAGAGCTTTCCAACGGTATATAGAACTTCCAAATCCGATATGGGAATCAAAAGTTATAGGCGTTTCAAAGTGGCTCTAGCTGCAGCCAGAATGACTTCGCGCTCGAGCGCACTGATGCGCGCTCGAGCGGACAGTCATTTTTGCTGCCCGAGCTGCAGTCAGAATGACTGCGCGCTCGAGCACACGGATGCGTGCTCGAGCGGACAGTCATTTTTACTGCCCGAACTGCAGTCAGAATGACTGCGCGCTCGAGCGGGCAGTCATTTCTGCTGTCCGGGAATGGCTATTCTGGCCCTTTTCTCCTTATCTCCAAAACATGTATTCTTCCCACAATAGGCCTTCTTGCCTCCTAATAACAACCATTAAATCTCTTCAAACAAACATATAAAACCTTCATCAAGAACTCCAATAAACATTACAACTAAGCACCTTCTTCTTCACATTCAATACCAAAGAAAAAGAAGAAACTCCAACATTCACCAGGGTTCATTGGAGCCATAAACAAGAGGTAAAATAAAAGCATTAAATCACATTTCCATGACAATAGATGAGTTAAAAAAAAACGTTCATGAGCATTTATTTCACAATGAATGCAAGCTAATAAATATGAATATGAATATCAAAACCAACCACCTTTTCATAAAACCATTAAATGATCAAACTATCATTTCAACCACTTGCCTCAAGTCCAAGCTAGCTGTACTAAGCCTCAAATCACCTCTATGGCTCAAATCCAAGCTACAATCAAAAACCCCCAAACCAACCCTAAAATGGGTTAAACAATGAAATGACAAGGAAACCTTTCAATAATCAAAGTGGAGCTTCTCTAAGGCTAGAAGATTACAAATCTAGAAGATGAAGAAGAACACTTACTTGGAAGGTCCTCTAATGGACAAGGTAAGCTCAAAGGAAGTCTTGTGATGGAGGGTTCTCTTCACAAATGGTATCAATGGATAGCTTGCAAGATGAGGAAGAAGAAGGTGGTCTCCATTTCTTGATTGATGAACTATTGGTGTGGCTTGGAGATGGAGAAGCAAGAAGAAGAAGAGAAGCACAAGGGAAAACCCTAGGCTGCTGGTTTGTGCTGGAAAATGAAGAATGGGGTGCAATGAAGGGGATGGGTTCCTCTTATAAGCAAGTGAGTTTTGGGTCCCACAACTTAAAGAACTTGGGTGGCTGAAATCATCTAATTCGGGACCTCGGATGGATTCGACGAAGAAGGAAGAAATGATCGTCGAAATATCTAGTTTCCAAAAAGTATATGTTTCATGGATTTTGAGAATATCGAGTTTTGGGTACAGATTTGGTGTGCAATGACTGTTTTGCCCTCAAGGCCAAGAAATCGGGTTTCGGGTTCTCAAATGGATACGGGATCAACATGAAAGTTGTAGGATTCCTCAAGATGAATGCAACGGGCCAAAAACACAATACGAAACAAATCGGGAAAATCTCACAAGTAAATGCAAAGCCGAAAAGGGAACCCCCAAAGGGCCCCACTAGCTACTAAAGCACTCAAAAGCCCAAAACTAGAAGAAAAACCATTCTAGCTCACAAACTCAACCCAACAACTACTAATCCCACTAAAAGAACTAATCCACCAATAAAACAACACTAATCCAAGAGATTAGGGGTCGGGTTCTCACAGAGAGGGTTACTCCATTTTAGGGCTTAACAACCCGGAGTTGATCCTTGCTAGATTTGAACCCTAGTGTTGTGATTCATTGCATATCTTTTTAAAGATTTCCACTATGGTTGAAAATGAATTTTCCCTAGCCTCTTTGCACCACTCTAAGACTTTCTCAAGTTATATCTTCTAGAGTTGGTGAGTCCTCAAAGTGATCTTTCAAGGACAACCTTTTCAAGGCTTTAGGTGAATTTTCAAAGGTAGACTATTTGAGTAACCTTAGGCCTTGATCCCACTCGACCAACCTTTTCTTTTTAGTTATATCTATTTGTTGGTCATGATACATTTGCATTTTGTTTCTTTTTAGTCACATCTTTTAAAATGCAATGTTTCTTTGTGATCATTTGATTTTGTCTTCATGAACTTTTATAGTTATATCTCATGGTTTTCAAAATCCTTTGATTGCAACCTTTTCATGATGGATTTGCATTTTGGTCATATAGTTATATCTCTTGTAGTGCATATCTATTCATGATCAATTGATTGTGATTACAAATGCTTCCATAGCTAGATTTTTCATGATCAATTGATGTTGGAAAATCATTTGATGTATGTCATAATTAGATCCTTTTTGCATATCAAATGATTTGAAGCTATTTAAGTTTTCCATTGATTTTTCAAAGTTATATCTCTTGGTATGGAAACTTTGTGAGTGTCTATTGTTTTACAAATTGAAAACTTTACAATAGTACACTTCTTGTTTTTCAAAATCACTTGCTCTTAATTCTATAAATGATTCTTTGTTGGAATTTCATACATTGAAGTGATTTGAAAAACTTTGGAAAATGTTCTAAGCTTTATTAGTTATATTTATTGAAGCATTTTCCTTGAATTTATTTCCTTGTGCCTAATTATGATTGTATCATTTGAAAGGAAATATTTTTTACAAACAATTTGCATCTTTGCTCATTGAGTTACATTCTTTATGCAAATTGATTTTGTTGTCTTACATTGCATGGTTGGATATGATTTCATTGATTTGCATGTTTGTGCCTATTTTGGTATATAGTTTCTTTAATGCAAATTAATGAGTGTTTATGTGCTTTATAGTAAAATCTTGTATTTGAGCTTTTTAAGTGCATTTGTGATTTAATGTACTAAGTTCATTTGGTATAGACCTCATATCCTTTTTCATTGCATTGTAAGCTTAGTACATTTGCTAAGAGTGGAGATGTTACATGATAGATTGATTCTTTTAACTTCATACCTTCTTGTGCTTAAATAGTTATATTCTTTTTGATGAATGGTATGAGTTAGATCTTGAGTGTTGATTAATCCTCTCTATGCAAATGGCAAATTGTTCTATGTATGGTAGTGATATTTATTATATTTGTTGAAACCATACTAGAACTCAAATCCATCCTCTATGCTTTCTAGTCATTTCTTTTTGGATGGTTATGATGTTGATTCATGTATTTTCTATAAGTGATATCATCCTAATACATGTTTCAACTTCATAGTAGTGATCTTGCTCATATGAAACTCTTTGAAATCCATTCCTCATATTTCTATGTGTTTGATGGATAACTTAGATGTTGAATTCATATGATTTAGTCACTTTTAAATTGCATGCATTTCAAAGTTATATCCTTTTGCATTGCAATTTATCTTGTTCATCACTATGCTCAATAGTTATATTTTTAAAAGTGATGAATATGCATTTATGATGCTTGATGGAATTTTGTCACATTCTTGCTCTTTATCATGTTATCAAATTCAATTGGATTCAATTGGTATAATGTTTGATTGATTTGATTTCTTGTGGTGTGATAAACCTTGTGTGCATTGGATTGAACTTGAAAAGTAATATGATTGTTCCATGTCACACACCATTAGCATCATAATGTTCATGTTGCCACCTCCTTTGCTCATATAGGTATATCTCATGACCACCATGTTTATGTGTTCATAATATTGGTTGGTTATTAGTTGAGGCTGGCTTCATGTTTGAATTTCATTTCACTCAATTTGCACTTTAATAAGTCATATTTATTGATTGAATGAAATGATTTTCAAAATCTTACATAGCATTTGATTTTCATAAGTAATATTGATTGATGCTATGTTTGAGTAAACCCCATATCATGGATAGCTCTAATTTGGATTTCTCATGATAGTTATACTTTTAAATCCATTTTAGAGTGATTGATTTATTAAGTCATATCCTAAATCTCAATTGGTATTCTTTGTTTGTCCAATTGATATCCATGATTGCTTTTCTCATTAGACCTAGCTCTCTTTTGGTAATTTGATCATATGAGCCTTATAGTTAAATGAATCTAATCATTTCCTTGAAGTTGACCCTCATTTGGTTAACCATCTTCTTCTTGCATCTAATAGTTAAATCTTTGTCAAAAGTTTGACAAAAGAAGAGAATGGATTGAGGGGGAGTGTAAACCTTCATAGGAAGTATTAGTTTTGATCAAATTTACCCTTGGATTGCCTTTGAGCCCTTAGAGACTACTACCTCACATGATAGCCTGTTATGTATTTCATTTTCAATTTCATTTGTTAACAGGTGCTACTAAAGGTATTTTCTTTGTTTCATGTGTGTAGATACCTTTGCAATTTAATGGCAAAGGGGGAGAAATTATGCAAGTTCTCAAAAGGGTAAAGAGAATGTCCAAGCTTCCTAAGGGGAGAGTTGTGTATGATCTTCTACAAGGGGAGAGAATACATACCTTGCCAAAGTGAGAAAGAGGCATGGTCAAAGGTGTAAGTCCACGAGGATCCGAACCCTAGAGGGGGGGTGAATAGGGTGAGCTCCAATTATGACCAATTTTAACAATTTTAACTTCTTTAAAACCAACTAGTCACAAGTGATGATTATCAAACAATATGCGGAAGCTAATATAAGCAATCACCACAAAGCAAGCACCATCACACAAGGATTTATAGTGGTTCGGCCTCAATGCCTACATCCACTACCGGCTTGTGATCCAACACCCCACCGGATTTCCACTATTTATGCTTTTCAATAGGCTAAGCAATAACCTTTACAATATGCTTTCCAAGGCTAAGCAATAACCTTACATTGATGTTTTTCAAGGCTTAACATCAACCTATACACTATGCTTTTATAGGCTAAGCAATAACCTCTTCAACCACATGGTTGATTATCTCACTAAGTTGTGTCTTTAATACACTAGATGGAGATTCATTTTAGCTCATTACATTGCCTCTTAAATAGGCGGATATGGAAGTGAAATACAAATACACACTCACACTATGAATGCAAAGATGAAAACAAATGAAGTGTGTGTGTGTGTGATCCTCAATCATTTTGAAAAATGAAAGTTCATAAATGTAAGCCTAAGGCTTTTGAAAGTTTTAGCTCAAAAACATTTATGATTGAGGATATAATGCAATCACATGTTAAAAGTAACAACTTGTTAATGATATCAAAGTTACACAAGTTGTATGAAATGGATTAGCTCTAAACATGTGATGCATAGGGATGTCAATCAAATCATCAATGAAGCTCAAAACATAAAAATAGATTTGATTGAAATGAGGGGACAAATCATATGTAATTATAAGGACAACTTGAAAATGATTTACCAATCAAAGAAGGCAAGTTGTGAAGCATTAAAACAATAATACACATATGATTTGTAATGATGTTGGATCCAAAACATAAGATACATTTGAGAGAGATTTTCTTATGATGGAAAAACAACAACCAATGATTCAACAAAGTATATGAATCATGTTACATATTTCATTAACATGATCTACTTAGATTTACTAAAGATAAAGTACTACTTTGATGAATCAATGGTGATGTATCCAAAACAATAGATCTATTCAAAATATAACACATGCTAAGGATACAACACATCATAGGTTAACATGTTACTAAGATTTACCAATGATAAAACAAAACATGAAAACATATGATTTGTAAAGAAGTTGAATCCAAAACATAAGATACTTTTGAAAGTGATTTTCTTATGATGGAAAACAACAACCAAAGATTCAACCAAGTATAGGAATCATGTTACATATGATTTACCAAGTTTCTTTCATTAACATGATCTACTTTGATTTACCAATTCAAGTACTACTTGGATTGAATCATATGGTGTTATATCCAAAACAATAAATCAATTCAAAACATAACACATGTTAAGGACACAACACAAACATAGTTTAACATGCTAGAAATGATTTACCAAAAATAAAACAAAAGCATGCAAACATATGATTAAGGAAGGAAGAGCCTACTTGGTGGTTTAACTTCATTAATCCAAGCTTTAGCTTTCCTAATCATCCCCTTCATCCCTTGGTTCTTTTCCCTTTTGATATGCCTCAAATCCTCTCAAGGAGGGGCTAAAAATTCCCAACTTTTGGCAAGGGAAAGAACTCATATTTATAGCAAAAAGTTGCCAACGGCTAGTCCTCGGTCGACCGGGAAGGCACAACGGTCAGATTTCTGACCGTTGGAGGTTTCAGTTCAAAACTGCAGAAATTACCTCCAGTTGTCTCGGTCGACCGAGACCTGCCTCTCGGTCGATCGGCAACACTGCCGGGACTGCCTCCCTTTGACAAAAAATGTAACTTTTGCCATTTCAAAGTTATTTCTTTGGGGGACCTTTTGGCAACTAAATCAAGCTAGGAAAACATGTTTTAAAGATTCTAATGGATTTTAAAACATGACATAAAAAGCCTAAAAAGATTCAAAATTTTTAAAACAAAGGCTTGCTTGATTTCTTGAAAACTCTTTTCTAAAACAAATGCATCCAAGATTTAAAAACAAATCATGCATAAATCAAAACTTTTACAACTCTTAAAAGTAATGCATGAATAAATCAAGATTTCAAGTTTATCTTAAAACAATGCATGTGTGTAAATCAAATGATGCTTGAATGATAATGCATCCATCAAATTGCAATCTAGAAAATTCCTAACAATCTCCCCCTTTGCAATTTGATGGCAACACACTCACCACTGAAAATACACACTTAGTCTTCAGCTCCCCCTCAGCTGGACAAGGCTTGAAATCTTCTTGGATGCTTCTCTTAGCTTGAGCTCTTTTCTTCATTCTTCATGATGCTTGGTGCTTGATCATTCTTCAATCTTTCTTTCTTTAGCCAAGCATCTTCTTTAGCTTCCAAGCTTTCTTTCTTCTATTAGCTCTCCCCCTTTGACCATGCCTCTTTCTCCTTTTGGCAAGGTATGTATTCTCTCCCCTTGTAGAAGATCATACACAACTCTCCCCTTAGGAAGCTTGGACATTCTCTTTACCCTTTTGAGAACTTGCATAATTTCTCCCCCTTTGCCATTAAATTGCAAAGGTACCTACACACATGAAATAAGGAAAATACCTTTAGAAGCACCTGTTAACAAATGAAATCGAAAATGAAAAACATAACAGGCTATCATGTGAGGTAGTAGTCTCTAAGGGCTCAAAGGCAATCCAAGGGTAAATTTGATCAAAACTAATACTTCTTATGAAGGTTTACACTCCCCCTCAATCCATTCTCTCCTTTTGTCAAACTCTTGACAAAGATTTAACTATTAGGTACAAGAAGAAGATGGTTTAACCAATTGAGGGTCAACTTCAAAGAAAGGATTAGATTCATTTAACTATAAAGCATATATGATCAAATTACCAAAAGAGAGCTAGGTCAAAAGAGAAAAGCAATCATGGATATCAATTGGACAAACAAAGAATACCAATTGAGATTTAGGATATGACTTAATAAATCAATCACTCTAAAATGGATTTAGAAATATAACTATTAGGAAAAATCCAAATTAGAGCTATCCATGAAGCAATGGGGTTTACTCAAACATAGCATCAATCAATATAACTTATGAAAATCATATGCTATGTAAGATTTTGAAAATCATTTCATTCAATCAATAAATATGACTATTAAAGTGCAAATTGAGTGAAATGAAATTCAAACATGAAGCCAACCTCAACTAATAACCAACCAATATTATGAACACATAAACATGGTGGTCATGAGATATACCTATATGAGCAAAAGAGGTGGCAACATGAGCATTATGATGCTAATGGTGTGTGACATGGAACAACCATATTACTTATCAAGTTCAATCCAATGCACACAAGTTTTATCACATTCACAAGAAATCAAATCAATCAAACAATATACCAATTGAATCCAATTGAATTTGATAACATGATAAAGAGCAAGAATGTGACAAAATTCCATCAAGCATCATAAATGCATATTCATCACTTTTAAAGATATAACTATTGAGCATAGTGATGAACAAGGTAAATTGCAATGCAAAATGATATGACTTAGAAAAGCATGCAATTTAAAAAGTGACTAAATCATATGAATTCAACATCTAAGTTATCCATCAAACACATAGAAATATGAGGAATGGATTTCAAAGAGTTTCATATGATCAAGATCACTAATATGAAGTTGAAACATGTATAAGAATGAAAACACTTAGAAAATATACATGAATCAACATCATAACCATCCAATAAAAATATGACTAGAAAGCATAGAGGATGGATTTTAGTTCTAGTATGGTTTCTACAAATGTAATAAATAACACAACCATACATAGAACGATTTGACATTTGCATAGAGAGGATTAATCAACATTCAAGATCTAACTCATACCAATCATCAAAAAGGAATATAACTATTTAAGCACAAGAAGGTATGAAGTTAAAGGAATCAATCTATCATGTAACATCTCCACTCTTAGCAAATGTACTAATGCTTACAATGCAATGGAAAAGGATATGAGGTTTAAACCAAATGAACTTAGCACATAAAATCACATATGTACTTAAAAAGCTCAAATACAAGATTTTACTATAAAGCACATAAACACTCATCAATTTGCATTAATGAAAACCTACCAAGATAAGGCACAAACATGCAAATCAATGAAACCATATCCAACCATGCAATGTAAGACAACAAAATCAATTTGCATAAAGAATGTCACTAAATGAGCAAAGATGCAAATTGTTTGTAAAAATTATTTCCTTCCAAATGATATAATCATAATTAGGCACAAGGAAATAAATTCAAGGAAAATGTTTCTATAAATATAACTAATAAAGCTTAGAACATTTTCCAAAGTTGCAATCAAAGGATTTTGAAAACCATGAGATATAACTTTAAAAGTTCATGAAGACAAAATCAAATGATCACAAAGAAACATTGCATTTTAAAAGATGTGACTATAAAGAAACCAAATGCAAATGTATCAAGACCAACATATAGATATAACTAACAAGAATAGGTTGGTCTAGTGGGATCAAGGCCTTAAGGTTACTCAAATAGTCTACCTTTGAAAATTCACCTAAGGTCTTGAAAAGGTTGTCCATGAGAGAACACTTTGAGGACTCACCAACTCTAGAAGATATAACTTGGAAAAGACTTAGAGTGGTGCAATGAGGCTAGGGAAAAAACATTTTCAATCATAGTGGAAATCTTTAAAAGGATATGCAATTAAAACACAACACTAGGGTTCAAATCTAGCAAGGATCAACTCCGGGTTGTTAAGCCCTAAAATGGAGTAACCCGCTCTGATACCACTTGTAAGTCCACGAGGATCCGAAACCTAGAGGGGGGGTGAATAGGGTGAGCTCCAATTATGACCAATTTTAACAATTTTAACTTCTTTAAAACCAACTAGTCACAAGTGATGATTATCAAACAATATGCGGAAGCTAATATAAGCAATCACCACAAAGCAAGCACCATCACACAAGGATTTATAGTGGTTCGGCCTCAATGCCTACATCCACTACCGGCTTGTGATCCAACACCCCACCGGATTTCCACTATTTATGCTTTTCAATAGGCTAAGCAATAACCTTTACAATATGCTTTCCAAGGCTAAGCAATAACCTTACATTGATGTTTTTCAAGGCTTAACATCAACCTATACACTATGCTTTTATAGGCTAAGCAATAACCTCTTCAACCACATGGTTGGTTATCTCACTAAGTTGTGTCTTTAATACACTAGATGGAGATTCATTTTAGCTCATTACATTGCCTCTTAAATAGGCGGATATGGAAGTGAAATACAAATACACACTCACACTATGAATGCAAAGATGAAAACAAATGAAGTGTGTGTGTGTGATCCTCAATCATTTTGAAAAATGAAAGTTCATAAATGTAAGCCTAAGGCTTTTGAAAGATTTAGCTCAAAAACATTTATGATTGAGGATATAATGCAATCACATGTTAAAAGTAACAACTTGTTAATGATATCAAAGTTACACAAGTTGTATGAAATGGATTAGCTCTAAACATGTGATGCATAGGGATGTCAATCAAATCATCAATGAAGCTCAAAACATAAAAATAGATTTGATTGAAATGAGGGGACAAATCATATGTAATTATAAGGACAACTTGAAAATGATTTACCAATCAAAGAAGGCAAGTTGTGAAGCATTAAAACAATAATACACATATGATTTGTAATGATGTTGGATCCAAAACATAAGATACATTTGAGAGAGATTTTCTTATGATGGAAAAACAACAACCAATGATTCAACAAAGTATATGAATCATGTTACATATTTCATTAACATGATCTACTTAGATTTACTAAAGATAAAGTACTACTTTGATGAATCAATGGTGATGTATCCAAAACAATAGATCTATTCAAAATATAACACATGCTAAGGATACAACACATCATAGGTTAACATGTTACTAAGATTTACCAATGATAAAACAAAACATGAAAACATATGATTTGTAAAGAAGTTGAATCCAAAACATAAGATACTTTTGAAAGTGATTTTCTTATGATGGAAAACAACAACCAAAGATTCAACCAAGTATAGGAATCATGTTACATATGATTTACCAAGTTTCTTTCATTAACATGATCTACTTTGATTTACCAATTCAAGTACTACTTGGATTGAATCATATGGTGTTATATCCAAAACAATAAATCAATTCAAAACATAACACATGTTAAGGACACAACACAAACATAGTTTAACATGCTAGAAATGATTTACCAAAAATAAAACAAAAGCATGCAAACATATGATTAAGGAAGGAAGAGCCTACTTGGTGGTTTAACTTCATTAATCCAAGCTTTAGCTTTCCTAATCATCCCCTTCATCCCTTGGTTCTTTTCCCTTTTGATATGCCTCAAATCCTCTCAAGGAGGGGCTAAAAATTCCCAACTTTTGGCAAGGGAAAGAACTCATATTTATAGCAAAAAGTTGCCAACGGCTAGTCCTCGGTCGACCGACAAAGAGGTCTCGGTCGACCGGGAAGGCACAACGGTCAGATTTCTGACCGTTGGAGGTTTCAGTTCAAAACTGCAGAAATTACCTCCAGTTGTCTCGGTCGACCGAGACCTGCCTCTCGGTCGACCGGCAACACTGCCGGGACTGCCTCCCTTTGACAAAAAATGTAACTTTTGCCATTTCAAAGTTATTTCTTTGGGGGACCTTTTGGCAACTAAATCAAGCTAGGAAAACATGTTTTAAAGATTCTAATGGATTTTAAAACATGACATAAAAAGCCTAAAAAGATTCAAAATTTTTAAAACAAAGGCTTGCTTGATTTCTTGAAAACTCTTTTCTAAAACAAATGCATCC
Source organism: Cinnamomum chago (assembly GCA_038049695.1). Classification (NCBI taxonomy): domain Eukaryota; kingdom Viridiplantae; phylum Streptophyta; class Magnoliopsida; order Laurales; family Lauraceae; genus Cinnamomum; species Cinnamomum chago. The sequence continues at coordinate 51,417,884 of CP142462.1, forward strand.
AAGATTTAAAAACAAATCATGCATAAATCAAAACTTTTACAACTCTTAAAAGTAATGCATGAATAAATCAAGATTTCAAGTTTATCTTAAAACAATGCATGTGTGTAAATCAAATGATGCTTGAATGATAATGCATCCATCAAATTGCAATCTAGAAAATTCCTAACAAAAGGGGGAGAGCAAATAGAAGAAAGAAAGCTTGGAAGCTAAAGAAGATGCTTGGCTAAAGAAAGAAAGATTGAAGAATGATCAAGCTCCAAGCATCATGAAGAATGAAGAGAAGAAAAGAGCCCAAGCTAAGAGAAGCATCCAAGAAGATTTCAAGACTTGTCCAGCTGAGGGGGAGCTAAAGACTAAGTGTGTAATCTCAGTGGTGAGTGTGTTTGCCATCAAATTGCAAAGGGGGAGATTGTTAGGAATTTTCTAGATTGCAATTTGATGGATGCATTTCATTCTAGCATCATTTGATTTACACACTTGCATTGGTTTTAAATAAACTTGAAATCTTGTTTTTATTCATGCATTGCTTTTAAGTTTTGTAAAAGTATTGATTTATGCATGATTTGTCTTTTTATCTTGGATGCATTTGTTTTAGAAAAGAGTTTTCTAGAAATCAAGCAAGCCTTTGTTTTAAAAGTTTTGAATCTTTTTAGGCTTTTTATGTCATGTTTTAAAAACCATTAGAATCTTTAAAACATGTTTTCCAAGCTTGATTTAGTGGCCAAAAGGTCCCCCAAAGCTAAACCTTCAAATATGCAAAAGTTGCATTTTTTGTCAAAGGGAGGCTGTCCCGGCAGTGTCGCCGGTCGACCGAGATACAGGTCTCGGTCGACCGAGACAACTGGAGGTAAAATCTGCAGTTCTGAACTGAAACCTCCAACGGTCAGAAATCTGACCGTTGTGCCTTCCCGGTAGACCGAGACCTCTTTGCCGGTCGACCGAGGACTAGCCGTTGGCAACTTTTTGCTATAAATATGAGTTCTTTCCCTTGCCAAAAGTTGGGAATTTTAAGCCCCTCCTTGAGAGGTATTGAGGCATATCAAAAGGGAAAAGAACCGAGGGATGAAGGGGATGATTAGGAAAGCTAAAGCTTGGATTAATGAAGTTAAACCACCAAGTAGGCTCTTCCTTCCTTAATCATATGTTTTCATGCTTTGTTTTATTTTTGGTAAATCATTTCTAGCATGTTAAACTATGTTTGTGTTGTGTCCTTAACATGTTTTATGTTTTGAGTTGATTTATTGTTTTGGATACAACATCATATGATTCAATCCAAGTAGTACTTAACTTTGGTAAATCTAAGTAGATCATGTTAATAGAAAAAACTTTGAAATCATATGTAACATGATCCATATACTTGGTTGAATCTTTGGTTGTTGTTTTCCATCATAAGAACATCTCTTTCAAAACTAACTTATGTTTTGGATTCAACTTCTTTACAAATCATATGTTTTCATGTTTTGTTTTATCATTGGTAAATCTTTAGTAACATGATAATATATGATGTGTTGTATCCTTAGCATGTTTTATAATTTGAATTGATCTATTGTTTTGGATGCATCACCATTTGATTCAATACAAGTAGTACTTAATCTTTGGTAAATCTAAGTAGATCATGTTAATGGAAACATCTTTGAAATTAGATGTAACATGATTCATATACTTGATTGAATCTTTGGTTGTTGTTTTCCATCATAAGAAAATCACTTTCAAAACTATCTTATGTTTTGGATTCAACTTCTTTACAAATCATATGTTTTCATGTTTTGTTTTATCATTGGTAAATCTTTGTAACATGTTAATCTATGATTTGTTGTATCCTTAGCATGTTCTATATTTTGAATAGATCTATTGTTTTGGATACATCACCATTGATTCATCAAAGTAGTACTTTATCTTTGGTAAATCTAAGTAGATCATGTTAATGAAATATGTAACATGATTCATATACTTTGTTGAATCTTTGGTTGTTGTTTTACATCATAAGAAAATCTCTATCAAATGTATCTTATGTTTTGGATTCAACATCTTTACAAATCATATGTGTATTATTGTTTTAAAGTTTCACAACTTGCATCACTTTGATAGGTAAATCATTTTCAAGTTGTATTTATAATTACATATGATTTGTCCCCTCTTTTCAATCAAATCTATTTTTATGTTTTGAGCTTCATTGGTGATTTGATTGACATCCCTATGCATCACATGTTTAGAGCTAATCCATTTCATACAACTTGTGTAACTTTGATATCATTAACAAGTTGTTACTTTTAACATGTGATTGCATTATTTCCTCAATCATAAATGTTTTTGAGCTAAAACTTTCAAAAGCCTTAGGCATACATTTATGAGCTTTCATTTTCAAAATGATTGAGGACCACACACACACACTTCATATACTTTCATCTTTGCATTCATAGTGTGAGTGTGTATTAGATTTTCACTTCCATATCTGCCTATTTAAGAGGCATTGTAATGAGCTTAATAGAATCTCCATCAAGTGTATGTAAGACAGTAACTTAGTGAGATAACCAACCTTGTGGTTGAAGAGGTTATTGCTTAGCCTATAAAAGCATGATGTATAGGTTGATGTTAAGCCTTGAAAAACATCAATGTAAAGGTTATTGCTTAGCCTTGGAAAGCATATTGTAAAGGTTATTGCTTAGCCTATTGAAAAGCATAAATAGTGGAAATCCGGTGGGGTGTTGGTTCACAAGCCGGTAGTGGATGTAGGTATTGAGGCCGAACCACTATAAATACTTGTGTGATGGTGCTTGCTTTGTGGTGATTGTTTTCTTTAAGCTTCCGCATTTTGTTTGATAATCATCACTTGTGACTAGTTTGTTTTAAAATTGTTAAAATTGGTCATAGAAGAAGCTCACCCTATTCACCCCCCCCCCCTCTAGGGTTCGGATCCCCATGGACTTACAAACCTCAAAAGTGGAATCAGCGGTACATTCCTGTTTTATACTCCTCCAGCTGATGGCTCCTCCGCCAAGCATAAACACATAACCAGAGGTGGATTTTCTGGAATCCTTATCTGACATGAAGTCAGAATCTGTGTATCCGACTGGAATCAGCTCATCACTGCCGTAAATCAACATGTAATCTCTAGTTCTTCTCAAGTACTTTAGGATACATTTTACAGCAGCCCAATGGTCAGGGCCTAGGTTAGACTGATATCTGCTGACTAAGCCCATTGCATGACAGATATCCGGTCTAGTACATAGCATAGCATACATGAGGCTACCAACAGCCGAAGCGTGTGGATTTGCTCCTTTTCCTCGGGGTCTTGGGACCCTGATCCTTGGAAATGTGCACTTCATGCCTAAAAGGTGTGACACCCTTCTTGGAGTCCTACATAGCAAATCTTACCAGTACCATATCTATGTAAGCAGTTTGAGATAAGCCAATCATCTTATTTTTCCTGTCTCGATGGAGTTTGATCCCTAGGATGTAACTAGCTTCTCCCAAGTCATTCATATCAAAAGTCTTTACTAACCAAACAACATTCCTATATCTTTCCCAAGGAGAAGGATGTCGTCGACATATAAAATCAGAAAAACTACCCTGTCACCTTCATTTTTCATGTACACACATGACTCATCCGGATTTTGACTAAAACCAAATGACTTGATTGCCCAGTCAAAACGGATGTTCCTGCTTCGGGATGCCTGCTTCAGTCCATAAATGGACTTCTGCAGCTTGCAAACTCTTTGCTTTTGGTTACTTGCTATAAAACCGTCTAGCTGCATCATATAGATGTCTTCCTCAGGATGGCCGTTGAGAAACGCCGTCTTGACATCCATTTGCCAAATCTCGTAATCGAGATGAGCCGCAATGGATAAGAATATCCGGATGGACTTGAGCATGGCTACCGACGAGAAGGTTTCCTCATAATCGATACCCTCTTTCTGAGTATACCCTTTCGCAACAAGCCTGGCCTTAAAGGTCTCAACTCTTCCATCTGGTCCTCTTTTTCTCTTGTAGATTCACTTGCACCCAATAGGTTTGATATTGGCAGGCAAGTCCACAAGTGTCTAGACCTTATTAGAGTACATAGACTCCATCTCAGCTTTCATAGCATCTTGCCAATGTCCCGAATCTATGTCATTAATTGCTTCATCATAGTTACAGGGATCCTGTTATAGTTCTTCCGGGATTGCCTCGTAAGACTCTCCCAAGAACGAGAACCTATCAGGGGGCTTGATTATTCTCCCACTACAACGAGGCACTGGTGTAACTACTGGGTCAGGTAGGGGCGGTTCTTCCTCAAGTTCGGTCATACTTGGATTTGGAATTGATTGTTCTTGAATCTCTTCCAAGATCACCTTTTTAAAAGATTTCTGGTCCATCATATAATCTTCCTCCAGAAAAACCGCATTGGTGCTTACCAGCACTTTCTGCTCTCTGGGATTATAGAATAACCAACCTTTAGTTCCTTTAGGATATCCTACAAATGTGCATACTTCCGACTTCGTTTCCAACTTATCCGTCTTTACCTTCAGCACGTGTGCCGGACAACCTCAAATGTGTAAATGTTGTAGACTAGGCTTTCGCCCAGACCATAACTCCCGGGGAGTCTTAGGTACAGACTTAGATGGTACGAGGTTTAGTATGTGCATCGCAGTATCCAAGGCATATCCCCAAAAGGATATAGGTAATCCTGAGAAACTCAACATAGACCTAATCATATCTAAAAGAGTCTGGTTCCTTCTTTCCGCTACTCCATTCTGTTGAGGCATACCAGGAGCAGACAACGGAGATAGAATCCCATTTTCTGATAAGTGCGCCATAAAATCACCAGAGAGATATTCCCCTCCTCGATCTGATCGAAGAGTCTTGATACTTTTACCTAATTGCTTTTCCGCTTCCACTCGAAACTCTTTGAACTTTTCAAAAGCCTCGGACTTGCGGTGCATAAGGTATATGTATCCATATCTTGAGTAGTCATCTATGAAAGTGATGAATGTTAGGAATTTTGTAGGTTGCAATTTGATGGATGCATTTCATTCTAGCATCATTTGATTCACTCACATATGCATTGATTTATAAAGACTTGAAATCTTGTTTTATTCATGCATTGCTTTTAAGAGTTGTAAAAGTTTTGATTTATGCATGATTTGTTTTTAAATCTTGGATGCATTTGTTTTAGAAAAGAGTTTTAGAAAATCAAGCTAGCCTATGAGTTTTAAATCTTTCAAAATGTTTTAGGCTTTTTATGTTCCATGTTTTAAAACCCTTAGAATGATTTAAAACATGTTTTAAAGCTTGATTTTATGGCCCAAAAAGTTTCACAAAGAAAACCTTCAAATATTGTAAAGTTGCAATTTTTGGCCACTGCAGTGTCGCCGGTCGACCGGCGCAGAGGTCCCGGTCGACCGGGAACACTGCAAGGCAAAAATGGCCTGGCGCACCAACGGTCAGAAATCCGACCGTTGTGTGATCCCGGTCGACCGAGACCTGTTTCCGGTCGACCGAGGACTAGCCGTTGGGCACTTTTTGCTATAAATATGAGTTCTTTCCTTTGCCAAAAGTTGGGAATTTTAAGCCCCTCCTTGAGAGGTTTTGAGGCATATTCAAGGGAAAAGAACCAAGGGATGAAGGGGAGCATTAGGAAAGCTAAAGCTTGGATTAATGAAGTTAAATCTCCAAGTAGGCTTTACTTTCCTTAATCATATGTTTTCATGCTTTATTTTTTTTTTGGTAAATCATTTCTAGCATGTTAAACTATGTTTGTGTTGTGTCCTTAACATGTTTTATGTTTTGAGTTGATTTATTGTTTTGGATACAACACCATATGATTCAATCCAAGTAGTACTTAATCTTGGTAAATCTAAGTAGATCATGTTAATGAAAGAACCTTTGAAATTATATGTAACATGATTCCTATACTTGGTTGAATCTTTGGTTGTTGTTTTCCATCATAAGAAAATCACTTTCAAAACTATCTTATGTTTTGGACTCAACTTCTTTACAAATCATATGTTTTCATGTTTTGTTTTATCTTAGGTAAATCTTTAGCAACATGATAAACTATGATGTGTTGTATCCTTAGCATGTTTTACACTTTGAATAGATCTATTGTTTTGGATGCATCACCATTTGATTCAATCCAAGTAGTACTTTATCTTTGGTAAATCTAAGTAGATCATGTTAATGAAATATGTAACATGATTCATATACTTGGTTGAATCTTTGGTTGTTGTTTTTCCATCATAAGAAAATCTCTTTCAAATGTATCTTATGTTTTGGATTCAACATCTTTACAAATCATATGTGTATTATTGTTTTAAAGTTTCACAACTTGCCTTACTTTGATAGGTATATCACTTTCAAGTTGTATTTATAATTACATATGATTTGTCCCCTCTTTTCAATCAAATCTATTTTTATGTTTTGAGCTACATTGTTGATTTGATTGACATCCCTATGCATCACATGTTTAGAGCTAATTAATTTCATACAACTTGTGTAACTTTGATATCATTAACAAGTTGTTACTTTTAACATGTGATTGCATTATTTCCTCAATCATAAATGTTTTATGAGCTAAAACTTTCAAAAGCCTTAGGCATACATTTATGAGCTTTCATTTTCAAAATGATTGAGGACCACACACACACACTTCATGTACTTTCATCTTTGCATTCATAGTGTGAGTGTGTATTAGATTTTCACTTCCATATCCGCCTATTTAAGAGGCAATGTAATGAGCTAAATAGAATCTCCATCAAGTGTATGTTAGACACTAATTTAGTGAGATAACCAACCTATGGTTGAAGAGGTTATTGCTTAGCCTATAAAAGCATAGTGTATAGGTTGATGTTGAGCCTTGAAAAACATCATTGTAAAGGTTATTGCTAAGCCTTGAAAAGCATATTGTAAATGTTATTGCTTAGCCTATTGAAAAGCATAAATAGTGGAAATCCGGTGGGGTGTTGGATCACAAGCCGGTAGTGGATGTAGGCATTGAGGCCGAACCACTATAAATACTTGTGTGTTGGTGATTGCTTTGTGGTGATTCTTTTGTTAGCTTCCGCATCTTGTATGATAAATCATCACATGTGACTAGTTTGTTTTAAAGAAGTTAAAATTGAGTAAAATTGGTCATAATTGAAGCTCACCCTATTCACCCCCCCTCTAGGGTTCGGGTCCCCATGGACTTACAATGAAGTACTCATATCCTCCTCTGGCTCTGACATTAATGGGTCCACACACATCAGTATGCACTAATTCCAATAAATCTTTGGCCTTATTGCCCTTGGATGAAAATGGTCTTTTGGTCATTTTGCCTTCCACATAGGACTCACAGACAGGCATTGGTTCTATAACCAATGAAGGCAAGATACCATCTTTCACTAGCCTGTCAATCCTATTTAGGTTTATTTGACCTAGCCTCAAGTGCCAAAGTTTTGTTGGATTAGATAAAGGTGACCTTCTCTTTGATGATGGCCTATTGCTTATTTCGGTATCATGTATCTCATACATTGTCGGAGTTAACAGATAAAGTCCATTGGTTACCTTGCCAGAACATATAAAAGTACCGTTCCTCTTTATGACAACTTCAGTACCAAAAGTAATAGAATAACTTTTATTCACCAAACTAGAAACTGAAATTAAATTCCGTCTTAAAGACGGTACATATAGAGTGTCTGACAAAACCAACTTATTATCTTGAAAACATAAAGTAATAACTCCTACTGAGACCGCATCCGCCTTAGCATCAGATCGTAGGTTGACAATGATTTCGCCGTCACTGAGTATCATGGTTTCCCAAAACCCCTGCAACGAATTGCATATGTGATTAGTTGCCCCGGAGTCCACACACCAAGATTCTGAAGTACCAGTTGCAAAACTAACTTCAGAAACGAGTTACTCAATCATACTTGAGGTCTTCTTCTTAGACAGATAATCTGGACAATTCCTCTTCCAATGTCCTATCATACCACAATGAAAACACTTTCCTTTTGTCCCTGACCCCTAAGCCTTGCCAACACCACCATTAAGACCATTCTCCACCTTAGGACCCTTCAGAATTGATTTCTTCTTGCCTTTCCGCCCTTTACCTTTCGGTTTGGACTTGGCAAATGAATTTTCTGTCATCAGGGCAGTTGGCTTCTTCTTCATAATCCCTTCAGTCACCACCAGCTGGCTAGAAAGCTCAGCTAGAGTCAAATTCATCTTATTCATATTATAGTTGACCTTGAAATTGTTGAATGACTCTGGTGGTGATTCAAGGATTATGTCAATCTGCGATTCTACATCAATCGCAGCCCCCAGTACATCTAACTCATTCAATGAGTCCATCATTTTCAACATGTGGTCATGTACTGGTGTACCTTCAGCCATCTTGGTGCTTATAAGCACCCTCAGCAGCCTATCTAGCAGGTCTGCCCTGTTCTACAAACATCTCCTTTAAGTTTGATATAATATCATATGCAGTCTTAAAAGATTGATGTTGGTATTGCAAAACACTAGACATGGATGCCTGTATATAACATCTGGCCATCTCATCGTCTTTGGCCCACTTGGTGTAAAGTTCCTTTTCTTCCTGTGATGCTTCCGGCAATGGCTCGTCTAGGGGGGTTTGGTAAGGACATATTTATATCATGAAGCTGTCAGGACTATATCCAGGTTCCGTTTCCAGTCTACATAATTAAACCCCACCAACTTATTCTGGTTGAGGACGGTCGCAAGTGGATTGAAAATATTTGAATTCATGCTTGTAATACTGTAGCATATAACCATACATTCAATTAATGAATTTAAATGACATTAGGGTTTAGTATTCTACCAAATTTATATGGAATCCTCATAACCACTAAATTCAGAATACATCGGAATCCCAATCCCCGGGGTATGCCTCCTTGGGGAGTGCAAATACCACCTAGATTGGTGCGGATCAAAGTTGGTCATAATCAGAATTAAGACTAACTTTCCATGATTCCCTTCATTCATTATTATCTATATATCTCATACCAAATAATGAATGACTCCCTATTAGCTTCGGTTTCTAAAATAAATGAGGCAAATCCTTGGGGATACGACGTCATTATTTTAGTTAAGTGTGACCCACCAACTAGCATTGCATGACAACCGTTGCGAGCAGCTCCTCCTTGGGGAGTGGGCCCGTCTCACCAACACTATCCATAGGAGATCTATATCTAGTAACCAGACAAGTAAAGGCCCTCCGTGGGGAACGGCCATTCTCAAGATGGCGCTAGGCTAATACTTTCCTTACAATGGACCTATGGTGGAAAACCATGGGGATTTCTAAATATAAATGCCCCGCTCCCACTTAATATTTTAGAATTGAGGATTTCCTTGTAAGGTATTAGGGCCCACATATATACATATGAACATCAAATCATCTCATGATATGATCAAAGATTGATTCCAAGTCAAGTTATTTTAAGGAAAGTCCAGTTTCTAAATTAGTGTTACCAATGTGTCCATCTCATGGGTCATCAGCACTGATTAGAACTCTTTCCAAAAATTAATTTGATTTGACCAATTTTAGTAACTTGCTATGTTTGGATCAGATTTGGAAATATTCTAAATTAAGCATGCATCCATAAATAGAAATTGCAAAAAAAAATAGAAACTAGTCCTCTCCTCCACATGGCCCTAGCGGAATAGACTTCTTGGACTTCTAGACTTTCCAAAACTTCTGGAGTTCATCAAACTCTTTGGGCAACTCCAAAACTCTTTTGGTAATCTTCAAACTCTTTGAATAGGAGTCCAACTCCGCTTTCCTTCTTCGTCTCGGACATGATCAGAATTTACAAATTTAGAAAAATTACATAAATTCCTATGCCTCAATTATGAGACTTACATGGTAATCTAAACATGGAAATAAAATGAGCTATAGGGAAATTCATCATGCCTTGCCCTTTCACGGGAAACCAAGGAAACCATGATGCCCTTTACACTTAGCCTTAAATAAACCAATAACCATAAATAGAAAGCTAAAGACTTGTGGGCCACATGGAGAGGACATGATCGTCTTCAAGTTAGTATCTCATACAACCATACAAATTACAAAAAACAGGCTGCCAAATAATGCTGGAAAAATAGGATGTACGAGAAGACCCGAAACTGAAAAAACAGTTTCTGCAACATGCTGTGTAGAAGGCTCGGTTGACCAGCCATGGGGCTCGGTCGACCGACCTGCAAGTTAGCTGGTGGACCGAGCACGGAGCCAGGTCGACCAGACTAACGAAAACCTGCAATATGGGTTTTCTGTTTCGTGTCCATTCTTCCCCAAATCACTTCCAAAGTGTTCCAATGGGTTCCTACCATCCTTCCATCATTATTAAACCCTTTTGTGAATATCCAAACATGAATCTACTATCAAACCAAGTAAATTCATCAAAATCGATCCTTACATAGCCCTTGCTTCATCTTCTTCGTATCTCATTCAAAGACAAGAACAAGCTTACTGATCTAACATGATTAGAGATGAGGTATGGCTCTGATAACAATTGTTGTAAACTAGGTGGGCCTTCCAGATAGGTTTCAAAAACTTTTGACCCACTTAATGCAGGGATCAATTATCTAGAAGGTAACAAACCCAATTCAGGATGCAATCCCTCAAACTCATAAATCATGTACAACAATATATCCTATCTAGAAGATAGAAAACAGCACCTAAACATGCAACCACAAAATCTACAGCATACAAGGATGCAGATATACCTTTGGAGCTTAGTTGTGCTCTAATGGAGAATTTGAATTCTTTCTTTGATGATGAACACCTTCACTATCCAAGTTCAGAATCTCCAACACCTTTTGATCTTCCACGCTATGACCCGTATTTGATCTCTTTTCTCAAGAAGATAGTGGAATCTTCAAGAGAAAACCTAACTAGTAACTCTAAGGAACTAAAGGTGAAAGATAAGAGAACTTAGAGAGGAATATAACTTGTGCAACACTTGCACAAAGGGGCTGGAATTGCTCTATGTATTATGGACGTCCAAGAGGGGTTTGTTCCTCTTTATATAGCCCTCCATTCCACCTCTTTTCCTATTTGAAATAGAAGTTTAACTCCCATTACAAAATAGTAAACTTCTCCCTTGCTAGTTGCCATAGAAGTCCCACTTCCACAACAATTAGTAGCTTTCTCCTTTCTAAGTAAAATAGAAGTCCTACTTCCATTAATAATTAGTAATTTACTATTACCACTATTAGAAGTCTCACTTCAAATAGAAATAGTAACCTTCCTTTTAGAGTTCAAGTAGAATTAGTATCTTTCTAATAATTTGGGCTAGCGTGGGGACCACTAGGGATTCCTTAGAAAGCTGGCTCCAACTGGGACACGCGACCTCACATCTCATGTGCAATCCGAGCCCACAGTTAATTGCAAATAACTCCACTATATAAATGCAATTGCACTCTAGTCTTAGGAATATATTACAATGAAGACTCTAAACTTCCTCAGTACCACAAGAGGCCCCTCCATCTATATCCATGGATCAATTGGACATGTCCACCAAATTAGTGAAAGAAAGTGTGATTCAGATCTGAACTCCTTTTGAGAAAAGAATTCTATGGCTGGAATTTTAAAACTTTTAGCCAGGATCCGAATTAGAAAGCAAACCAGCCATGGAAATCACACCATAACACCATGCAATCATAATCAACTTGTGTGAAAACAAATAAGATACATAGGAGAACATATACCTGATGATATGAAGACTTAGAATCTCTGAAACAAAGTATGCAAAGGGGCTGAAATCAGACTGCAATCAAGCAATGAGTTGCTGGGATTTCCTGCAGCAATTTTCCTTTGTAGTCTTCTCCTCTATTCCCCTTTCTTCTAATCTGATTGGTTAGTGTTGGTGGGAACACAACCAGGTTTCCTTCTTCTTGTTTTCCTTGATTTTATGTGAGAAGACCAGACCTGATATGGTCTTTCTCCAAGAGGAAAAACGTGGACCAACAAGAACTCCTCTCTTTGTGCAAGACAACTATGGACGTCCAAAGGGGTGGCTGGCTGTTCTACCTCTCTTCCACACCCAAAGGGTTTCTACTCTCCTTTTTAATGCTAATTCACGCCCAGGGGGAGGATACCCAGCCATATATATAAAAAGGGAAAACCCTTTTAGAAAGATCTTTCCTTAAAGAATAAGGAAACCAAGAGTTACTAACCAAAAAGGAAACCACCCTATTTGGACGTCCAGCCCCCCTTTCCATCTTGTTTAGTTTCTAAATTAAATTAGAATGCTACAAAACTTAAGGAGAACTTGCACAAAAAGAAATCCTTCCAAATGATAGGACCTACACAACCTTGGGACCCACATAGTAGGGACCACATTGGTTGGCCCACACAAACTATGGTCTATGCACCAAATAATTTTTTCTAGAGTTGTAATTCATGTATGCCATCATGGGCCTATTTGAATTTACACTCAAAATTATTTCTCCACACATTTAAACAATTTAGGAAACCTTGCCAATCTAGGAAAGTGGCTAGAGAAGGGACCAAAAGACATATTTGCCCTTGGCTCCCAAAATGACCAAAATGTCCATGCTAACCCCATAGCAACATCAAGATCATTTTAACCCTAACTCATTCCACTAAAGAGTTATGGTTGCACTCCAGGGACAAATATTAAATTGCAATTAAAGCTCATCATAGACTGACGATTGTCTTTGACCTACCAAGTACAATGACCACAATGCCCCTCTATGTAACATCCATAATCAAGTAGGTTAACCGATGTACTATCTACCTTCTTGATTACATCTTAACCTTAGAACTTCATACCCTTGACTTAATCATCATCCGGATATCATTCTCTTGATCCAGGGAGCGACCCACAAGTTCAATATCCATATGGAACATCCATATACTAAGATCTTAGATTCTGATGATTAATCGGATAATTCTAAGGGGACGATCATTCCATCACATGATGGCATAGATTCCATATTGCATTTGCACGTCCCAACTAATCAAGCCCGAGTACCCAAAACACAGAGCTGTTGACCCATGAAAAAGGATCTCACCCATAGTGAATTAAAGCACTAGAACTCGACTTCGTCAGTTCATCCACAAATGCTCAAGATTAAGAGCACTGGTCACTCAGTAGCATGAGGTGATTTGATCTCTCTCTGTGATAGTACTATTTTAGAGATCACACCTTCAGGTGGTCCTGTTCAATGCATGACACATGCACTAATGAGATAAATCCGGGAAAGACCTCCCGTGACTAAGGTAAGTCACCCTGAACACAGGAGAGTTTCTCATTATAACTTATACCAAGATGAAGTGCCCAACTCCACCTCTCAGTTATGAACAAATTAGTTGTTTCCAGTATCCATGACTCAGACCTTTCTGTGTGCAGCCACTACACACCCAAGTCATTTACTAGAAAACAATGGGCCTTACACAACCATACATATACACAAGTAATAAGAGAAAGATGTCATTCTATTAAATAACCAATAAATATCCAGTTACAGAGATGAGAGTGCAGTCAGTGGGCTTTAGGGCATACACCAATCCCAACAATGTCCCACTTGCACTAAAGATCACTACGACCTAACCTAACTCCCATAGACTCAACATGTGAAGAAAACACTTTCTCAGTAAGAGTCTTAGTGAATGGGTCAGCTAAGTTATTTGCTGAGGCAATCTCCTCTACCACTATTTCTCCATCCTGGACGAATTCCCGGATCAAGTGGTACTTTCTCTGAATGTGTTTGCCTTTCTTGTGATTCCTGGGCTCTTTGCAGTTAGCTACTGCTCCAGTATTGTCGCAGTACATGACAATCGGTTTTTGCACTGCAGGAACAACTCCTAATTTCAATAGGAATTTTCTGAGCCATACTGCTTCCTTCGCAGCTTCCGATGCCGCCACATACTCTGCTTCCATGGTAGAATCAGCAGTACAATCTTGCTTGACACTTCTCCATGATATAGCCCCTCCTGATAGAGTAAAGACGTATCCCGAGGTGGACTTTCTGCCATCTACATCCGACTGGAAATCAGAATCTGTATACGCCAGTGGCGTTAGATCATCTGCTCGGTAGGTTAGCATATAATCTTTCGTTCTCCGAAGATACTTGAATATATGCTTAACAGCTGTCCAGTGCATAGGTCCAGGGTTTGATTGATATCTACTAACCATGCCAACGGTAAAGCAGATATCTGGTCTAGTACACAACATTGCATACATGAGGCTTCCAACAGCTGATGCATATGGTACTCTCCTCATGCTCTCTATCTCCTCTGGTGTCTTCAGACATTGATTCCGAGATAGTGGTACTCCATGTCTAGAAGGTAGCAAGCCCTTCTTGGAGTCATGCATGTTATACTTGACCAATATCTTCTCAATATACGAAGATTGGGATAAGGCTAACATCTTGTTCTTGCGATCTCGCAAAAGCTTGATCCCTAAGACATAGCTTGCCTCACCCAAATCCTTCATCTGAAATTGAGATGATAACCAAACCTTTGTAGACGACATTATGCCAACATCATTTCCAATGAGTAATATGTCATCCACATATAGGACTAAAAATGCAACTGCGTTTCCACTCCCTTTCTTATACACACATGGTTCATCAATGTTCTGATCAAAGCCAAAGGATTTGACTGCCTGATTAAACTTGATGTTCCATGCCCTAGATGCTTGCTTAAGTCCATAAATGGACTTCTTAAGCGTACAGACCATGTTCTCTTGGCCACCAGCAATGAATCCCTCTGGTTGAATCATATAGATGCATTCGTCAAGACTTCCATTAAGAAAAGCTGTCTTGACATCCATCTGCCATATCTCGTAGTCATAATGACATGCGATGGCTAAGAGAATCCTAATGGATTTAAGCATAGCCACTGGTGAAAAGGTTTCCTCATAATCGATACCCTCTTTCTGAGTATATCCTTTCGCCACCAGTCTTGCTTTGAAGGTTTCAACCTTCCCATCCACTCCTCTCTTTCTCTTGTAGATCCACTTGCACCCTATGGGTTTGATCCCTTCAGGTGTATCCACAAGTTCCCAGACTTGATTGGAATACAGAGAATCCAATTCAGATTTCATCGCTTGCTGCCACATGTCAGCATCTATATCCGTTACTGCTTCATCGTAACTAGTAGGATCCTCAACCAGATCCTCGGAGTCTGTCATAAAAGACACTCCTAGGTATCTATCTGGTGGTCTAGAAATTCTCCCACTACGACGAGGCTCCGGAGTATTAAAAGGAATGTCTTGATTTTCTACAGTCTCAGGATCTGGCACAGGTGTTGCAGGAGCTTCTGAAAGAATCTCCTCAAGTGTTTCTTTACAACCAAGCTCTTGGTGCATCATGCAATCATCCTCCAAGTATCTAGCATGAGTGCTGATAAACACCTTTTGCTCCTTTGGATGATAAAAGATGCCTCCTCTCGTTCCCTTAGGATACCCAATGAAGTAGCACATTTCAGATCTGGGTTCTAGCTTGGTAGCTTTATCATTCAGTACATAGGCTGGACAACCCCAAATGTGGATATGTTTTAAACTTGGTTTTCGTCCTGTCCACATTTCTTGAGGTGTCCTAGGTACTGATTTAGAAGGTACCAGATTCAAAATGTATGCTGCTGCTTCTAGGGCATATCCCCAAAATGATATGGGTAGGGTTGCATGACTCATCATGGACCTTACCATATCAAGAAGGGTACGGTTTCTTCTCTCTGCTACACCATTTTGCTGGGGTGTACCCGGTGCAGACAACTGAGACACAATCCCATGTTGTGTGAGGTACTCCTTGAACTCACCCAGGAGGTACTCGCCACCTCGATCAGATCGAAGAGCTTTGATATGTTTACCTAGTTGTAACTCCGCCTCAGCCTTGAATTGTTTGAACTTATCAAACGCTTCAGACTTGCGTCGCATTAGGTACACATATCCATACCTAGAGTAATCATCGGTGAAGGTGATGAAATACTCATAACCTCCTCTAGCTAGTTTGTTCATAGGACCACACACATCAGTGTGAACCAATTCTAACAACTCCTTTGACCTCAGTCCCTTTGCAGAGAATGACCTTTTGGTAATCTTTCCCATGAGACAAGATTCGCACTGAGGTAAAGGTTCGAGATCTAATGAGCTCAAAAGCCCATCCTCTACCAACCTCTGAATCCGTTTTAGGTTAATGTGACCCAAACGTAAGTGCCAAAGATAAGTGTCATTTGTCGAAGATACCTTCCTCTTATGGGAAGCTGAGCTTTCTAGTTGTACATTGTGCAGTGAGGGAGCAATAGGATATATATAAAATAAGTTATCATGCATTCTACCGGAACATATAATATTTCCATCTCTACTGATATCAACACCAGAATGGAAAGAAACTGAATAATTAAATTCAATCAGTCTGGAAACTGAAATTAAATTCTTCCTTATGTCCGGAACATAGACAACATTGTTTAAAACTAATATCCTATCATGCGGAAAATGTAAGGTAACAACTCCCACTGCAACAGCCCATATCTTTGCTCCATTTCCAACTCTAAGATCAAATTCTCCTTTCTCAAGCCTTTTCATTATCTGAAACCCCTACAATGAATTGCAGATATGATTAGTGGCTCCAGAGTCTATTATCCATGAATCAGTAGAATCAACCACATGACAGGTTTCAATGTAATAGGAAAGCGATATACCTTTCTTATCTGAGCTTAGGAGCTTGGGACAATCTTTCTTCCAGTGACCTTTGAGGCCGCACTTGAAGCATTTCCCTTTGGGCTTTTCACCTGTACCTCTGTCCTTTTTCCCAGCATTGCCCTTTTCTGTCCTTTTCCCTTACCCTGCTTCTTCTTGAACTTTTTCCCTTTCGGGTTGAGT
The DNA here is from genome assembly GCA_038049695.1 of Cinnamomum chago. Lineage (NCBI taxonomy): Eukaryota > Viridiplantae > Streptophyta > Magnoliopsida > Laurales > Lauraceae > Cinnamomum > Cinnamomum chago. Next base: position 51,434,710 of record CP142462.1, read on the forward strand.
TTAGAGGAAGACTGGGAAAAGTGAGCTTGGCCTTTAGGCTTCATGATGGCCTCTGCCGCCTGGAGTTCTTTCATTAACTCAGAGAGAGTCATGTCCAACTTGCTCATGTTGAAGTTGAGCTTGAACTGGTTGAAAGAATCCGGTAGAGTTTCGAGAATCATATCGGTCTGACTCCCTGCATCAATCTCAGCCCCTAGGATCTCAGCTTCATTGAAACAATCCATCATCTTGAGCATGTGCTCTCTGACAGGTGTTCCCTCAGCCATCCTAGTATTCATGATTGTCCTTAAAGCAGCTTGCCTAGCTGGCCTGCTTTTGTCTGCGAACAACTCAGACAAGGACAACATGATATCAGAAGCTGTGTCCATTTGCTCATGCTGCGTTTGCAACACGATGGACATGGAAGCAAGCATGTAGCATTTGGCCATGCTATTCGCCTTTTTCCATTTCTTTTCAGCCTCTATCTGGTCATCTGTAGAATAATCATCAACGGTAGGACAGGGTTCCGACAGAACATACTTGTACTCCTCAGCGGTGAGTACTATGTTAAGGTTTCTTTTCCAGTCTACGTAATTTGGGCCAGTCAATTTGTTCTCACGCAGAATACTCATCAACGGGCTAAAAGAGTCCTTCCCCATCTCTCTGGATATATAACAGGTTATAATTAGACAGGCAGTATATATGTAACATGTATATGGTGCTTGTAATAAAAGGAAAAACATGCACAAGACTTTTTACATTATTTAACCCTAGTAATAATGTATCAGTGTCTCAACCTCCTCATAGACCCTCCATCGAAGGGATGGCCGAGCCTACAGTCACGTTGAGTTAAGGTCTGCTTATTTGGATCATCACTGTCTGGATACGCATACCCAGTGATAGTCCAATCACTGATTGGTTTGGCCTCATATGACAAATAACACTAACTCCTAGGGAGAGGTTATTACCGTCTTATGTCAAGTGTATTACCATCTCTTATGAACGTTCCCAGAATGTCTATGACTTAAGTCCTCCGAAGGGAAGTGACTTTAATCCAATCTTGAAGTGATCTTTAGTAAAGAGCTCCACCGAAGGGATGGCCGCTCCCACCAACGCTTCATTGACATTCTATAGAAGTGATCTTTAGTAAAGAACTCCACCGAAAGGATGGCCGCTCCCACTAACACCTCATTACGAATATTCACATTAGTTCACCCACTAACCCATCGAAGCAATCTTTAGTAAAGAACTCCACCGAAGGGATGGCCGCTCCCACTAACACTCCAATGAGATAGCATGAACCGAAAATGGAAGGCCGTGGGGTTTTTCCAAACCCCTCTCCCACTTGATTATTTAACACTTTTGATCGTTACTCAAACCTTGTTTAAATCTAGCAAACTTGGTTAACAATTTTCATGACTCAATTGCTTAAGTCATCAAAAAATAACCTTTGCTTTAAAACATATTGAGTAGAGATCTTGGGACCAATGGGTATGGGCCCACTAAGGTAGCAACATATTAGATTTTAGTTTGGCCTCTTTTGGAAACTTAGGGTACCAAGATAAACTAAACCCTATCCAATTTTAAACCTTAGACAAATAGAAGGTGCTGGTCTAAGACCCGTTTAAAATAACTTGCCAAACTAAAAACAATCCAAAAATAGAAAGTTGCCAATTTTAAGAACCTAGTGGTGGCCATGTTTCTAGGTGATAAACATAGCAATTATATAAAGCATTCAACCATGCATTCCATATATAAAGCTAATTAAAAGAATGTAATCCTTGATGGCTCCCTGCTCTTCGGACTTCAAATCCTTTTCCAATTAGGAAACTTGGTAAAGAGTCCTTCTTGCGCTAGGAAACCTCCGTTGCCTTCGTCACCATGGGACCCGGTTTGTTGCAAACTTCCTTGCTTGAAACTTTCCTTTTGTTGCTTGTTACAATAAATTAAATTTATACAAGCAAACCCATGAAAAAACAAAAACCCAAAATTACATTGGAGATACCTATGCTTTTCAAGAAAGCTTACATCAAGACTAGTTGAAATATAAACAAGGAAATAATTACAACTTCCTATGATTGCTAACCGCGCAATCGTACACTTTCCAACTAATAAAAAACATCCAAATCCACACACATACATGCGAACCATCAAGGATGCAATTATATGGCAGCAAACAAAGAGGTTAGTGCATACAAAGTGCTATGTACAGCACTATATAGTGATCTGAAATTATTCCAGCACCTTGGAAAAAATTCCTGCACACTTTCATGTAGTAATCAGCAATCTGAAATTGTTCCAGCAACATAGAAACAATTTCTGCACTCCTAACATGTAGTGGACAGCAATCTGGAATTATTCCAGCAGCATGGAAAAATTTCTGCACTATGTTTATGCAGTAAAAACCATCCTAAAGGGTGCCACCATGCCCTTTTCCAATCTAGGAATGATATCCACACAACATGGGATCATGATTAATCATGGTGTGGCTCTGATACCAATGAAAGAAAGTGTGATTCAGATCTGAACTCCTTTTGAGAAAAGAATTCTATGGCTGGAATTTTAAAACTTTTAGCCAGGATCCGAATTAGAAAGCAAACCAGCCATGGAAATCACACCATAACACCATGCAATCATAATCAACTTGTGTGAAAACAAATAAGATACATAGGAGAACATATACCTGATGATATGAAGACTTAGAATCTCTGAAACAAAGTATGCAAAGGGGCTGAAATCAGACTGCAATCAAGCAATGAGTTGCTGGGATTTCCTGCAGCAATTTTCCTTTGTAGTCTTCTCCTCTATTCCCCTTTCTTCTAATCTGATTGGTTAGTGTTGGTGGGAACACAACCAGGTTTCCTTCTTCTTGTTTTCCTTGATTTTATGTGAGAAGACCAGACCTGATATGGTCTTTCTCCAAGAGGAAAAACGTGGACCAACAAGAACTCCTCTCTTTGTGCAAGACAACTATGGACGTCCAAAGGGGTGGCTGGCTGTTCTACCTCTCTTCCACACCCAAAGGGTTTCTACTCTCCTTTTTAATGCTAATTCACGCCCAGGGGGAGGATACCCAGCCATATATATAAAAAGGGAAAACCCTTTTAGAAAGATCTTTCCTTAAAGAATAAGGAAACCAAGAGTTACTAACCAAAAAGGAAACCACCCTATTTGGACGTCCAGCCCCCCTTTCCATCTTGTTTAGTTTCTAAATTAAATTAGAATGCTACAAAACTTAAGGAGAACTTGCACAAAAAGAAATCCTTCCAAATGATAGGACCTACACAACCTTGGGACCCACATAGTAGGGACCACATTGGTTGGCCCACACAAACTATGGTCTATGCACCAAATAATTTTTTCTAGAGTTGTAATTCATGTATGCCATCATGGGCCTATTTGAATTTACACTCAAAATTATTTCTCCACACATTTAAACAATTTAGGAAACCTTGCCAATCTAGGAAAGTGGCTAGAGAAGGGACCAAAAGACATATTTGCCCTTGGCTCCCAAAATGACCAAAATGTCCATGCTAACCCCATAGCAACATCAAGATCATTTTAACCCTAACTCATTCCACTAAAGAGTTATGGTTGCACTCCAGGGACAAATATTAAATTGCAATTAAAGCTCATCATAGACTGACGATTGTCTTTGACCTACCAAGTACAATGACCACAATGCGCCTCTATGTAACATCCATAATCAAGTAGGTTAACCGATGTACTATCTACCTTCTTGATTACATCTTAACCTTAGAACTTCATACCCTTGACTTAATCATCATCCGGATATCATTCTCTTGATCCAGGGAGCGACCCACAAGTTCAATATCCATATGGAACATCCATATACTAAGATCTTAGATTCTGATGATTAATCGGATAATTCTAAGGGGACGATCATTCCATCACATGATGGCATAGATTCCATATTGCATTTGCACGTCCCAACTAATCAAGCCCGAGTACCCAAAACACAGAGCTGTTGACCCATGAAAAAGGATCTCACCCATAGTGAATTAAAGCACTAGAACTCGACTTCGTCAGTTCATCCACAAATGCTCAAGATTAAGAGCACTGGTCACTCAGTAGCATGAGGTGATTTGATCTCTCTCTGTGATAGTACTATTTTAGAGATCACACCTTCAGGTGGTCCTGTTCAATGCATGACACATGCACTAATGAGATAAATCCGGGAAAGACCTCCCGTGACTAAGGTAAGTCACCCTGAACACAGGAGAGTTTCTCATTATAACTTATACCAAGATGAAGTGCCCAACTCCACCTCTCAGTTATGAACAAATTAGTTGTTTCCAGTATCCATGACTCAGACCTTTCTGTGTGCAGCCACTACACACCCAAGTCATTTACTAGAAAACAATGGGCCTTACACAACCATACATATACACAAGTAATAAGAGAAAGATGTCATTCTATTAAATAACCAATAAATATCCAGTTACAGAGATGAGAGTGCAGTCAGTGGGCTTTAGGGCATACACCAATCCCAACAATTAGATCCATATCTTATTATCCTTGAGCCCCAATTAGTTATAATGATCATTTGGTACCGATCCAATTAACTCTTAATTGGAATGGATGCGCACTTACCAATGATAAATCCATTAATTGGCACAAGGGAATATTAAAGATAGATTCCATCTTGACCATTGATTGTTCCCGCAGCTCTACTACCACGTACCCAAATCACCAAGGTGTTGACTTACAATTAGCCTCACCATTGGTGACTCAAAGCAAATGAATAGATAGAAACTTGAGTTCATTAATGTCTCAGGATTATGAGCCTATTGCTAGGGAATTATGAGAGCAAACCTTAAAATAAAGACAGTGTATATAAGGTGCTTCTCATGGTCCTTCAATACATCCAATGTACCAGCACCATGATCCGGAATCTTACATTCCAATGATCGAGACAAATCACACTATCTCATAGTGATCAAAGCGCTGCAACCTTATCAGATGAGATGCCCAATCTCGTCACTGGTTGTGAAGATATTTACGTATAAGATTTGCAATACATGTCTCCTGTATGTGGATCTCATCCATACACATGTATTACATCTAGTACACTTGTGGACTCCGGTTCATCTCATGAACCATTATGTCATTCGTATTGGTTATGTGCAAGTATATAATTAAACACCATTCATCTCATGAAAAGAAAGCATGATTGTATTGATAAATAAAGAAATGAATCAATTTATTACATCATATACTTGGTATTAAGATCATAAAACTAACATCATCAACATCCCCAACATCTCTTCCGCAGTGGTGAGAGGGACTTCGTGTCGTCTCTTATTATGGCGCTGCCCTCTCTTCCTCTTGCTTCTATGGGTTGGTTTACTTGAAGTACCCGCCCCACTGTCAACATCAGGAGCTTCGCATGATTCCTCACCAGGTTGTCTACTCTTTCCAGTGGACTCCATGGAAGCCTTCGTTAATTCCGCTTGCATCCAAGCGTCGATCTCGGCTTCCTCCTCTTCGAGCTGATCCAAGACCTCACTAGGTATCTCTTGTACAGCTCCTGGTCTGATGATGTCCTGCTCATTGAGAAAGCGGATCTTATGCTTCTCTCCGAAAAGGAAAGCCAGAACTTCCTCTCGACGGACTCCATTTGATCTGCCAAGACCCTTCCCGGGAGATTGCTTGACATCAAGCTCCTTCTTGGAAAGCCCCCGGTACACAGAAAAGCTTTCTGTAAACCATTTCGCGAAGCCAGCAGTCTGGAAAGTGGGCAACTCAGGATAAGAAATCATGGCAGTAGTGTCCTCCGCACTATAAAAGGTCCATGCATTCCTCCCGTCCTGCAAACCTCCAAAGCGCTTCACCATGCTCGAATGCGCTCCAACAACGCCTTGAGAGAAGCCTAACTACAACGCGAAACGCGAAGGAACATATGGCTTGATATCAACAAAAAGATGTCTCTAGTATACCATCGTACCAACACGTATGTTAAAAAGCCACCCCTTTTCTGCATTGGTTAAAGAGTAATGTCTTCCCGACCCCGCCCTGATGGAATCACGGGAGGCACCAAAGTCAAAAGCCTTCTTCCGCAAACCCGGAGAAAGCTTCACTGAAGAGTGCTCGATCTCGACGTCCCTGAACCGTTGGATCCTCAAACGGGCAGACAAAAGAGATTTGGAGACGGTTGTCCCTCTAGCCAACCGAATCATGAAAGGGTCATCATCCTGCTAAACTCCTAAGCGATGGAAGCCGGGACAGTGATACACATACCACGAATAGAAAATATGGGCTGAAAATACCCTGTTCATAGGGAGCCCAAGCCGAACCAAGAAAGCAGCAGCCTGCAGTTCGATGCACAAGTAGGAGTAAAGAGCTGGCACCAAAGCCAACCGCTCTCCGAACTCCATCTGACAAGCCGGAAAAATACAATGTGGCCTGATGTGAGTTCCATCTCCTCCAGCGAAAACAGCCTCACCCAACCAATAAGTGAGGTAAATAGCGAGATCTCTTCGCAGTGCAATGTCAGGACAAATGGCGTTTGTACTCCCGAAGAACTTCTTCAAGTCATCTCGTATAACGGAAATCTTCTTCGAACCTGGGTTCTTAGCCTTAGCATCTTGGGCCATACCATCAGAAGACTCTCCGCCGTCAAAGAAGTTGGAGCTACAATTCTTCCAACTGCTACATCGGACTTTCGAGCTCTCCTTCTCCTTCAAAAAATCATAGAAGGTAACAAGCTGAAAGTACAGGAGCCTGAACTCCTCAGACTGCTCCTCAAGAACATTATCGATAGGCATAAACTCCTCATAGAGTTTGCCAAGGATAGGCAACCCGGTGATGACGCTTAATTCCTTCAAAGTAAAACCAATTTCACAGTTCGTCACAATGAAGGTGTTGGTTTGTGGAAAGAATGACTCCATCGGAGAAAACCATGGTCTTCCGAAAAGCGCGAACCGCGTCGAAGATCCCGGCCTCCTTCAAAATGGCTCCGCCAACCTATAGGGTGTGATCAGTCCATGATTCCCAGCTCAAATCAGCACTGAAACGGCCACGAAGTCGAAAAGGCTTCACCCAACTACTGCCGTCACCCAGAAAAATGCCAAGGCCAACTGGTCTCAAGTTGACCACCGAATGGTCAGAACCTTGGTAGCCACTGGAGGGCATCAACATGTCCATACGGACAGGTGACTTCTCCGCATATCCGGAAAGGCCGCCAACAAAAACCCCGGTCATTATCACATTGGTCCTCTTCACCCAGCTTGGAGGATCCTCCCTCTTGGGACACGTGGGAGAAAGACTCATGATCGATACAGTCTGATCAAAAGTCGACCGGGTAGAAATAGTTCTCTCCTCACCATCAGTTGTGTAAGAGAACTGAAAACATCTCCTTTGGCACGTCAAGTCGTCAGGGATTGCATCGCCAAAGAAGAAGGTAGGCTTGGGCACAATGCTCTGATTGTCCATGACCCAAGAACGGTTGCTTACCATAATCCTGTAAAACTCCTCATCCTTGAGAGTGATCAATCGTTGTCTCATCTCATCGCGGTTGAAGGAGTCACACTCTTCCAAGTTCTTCTCCACAAACTGGACCTTCTCCCAAGCCTGCTGTACGACCACATTAGGAGACCTGGTAGACCGATGAGGTGCATCAGTAACAGGCTCTTTGCCCTTGTTCGTTCTAGAGGAACTACTTATAAAAGATGAAAAAGAAAAAAATCAATCATCAAAGTGACAGAATTTTGCTAAAAAAAATTCTAGCGAAAGTTTGGCATAGTTCCTGGAAAATTCCGAAGAAAAGGGAAACATCCCGACAAAGATAGGAAGCTTAAAGATGAGCTCAACGAAGCATCCTCAAAGAAGGTTTGAACTCAAACATTGCTGCGAGATCAAACCAATTATCAAATCTCCGCAAGCTTGAAGAAGGGCTCAACATCGCTGCGAGCTCCAAACTTCAAAACTTGCAAAGCTCCTCAAAATCCAGCAAGATCGGGAAAGGGCTCACATTGCTGCGAGCTCCAAATCCCAAAACTTGCAAAAGATTTCCAGGTATGCATCACCATGCTCCCAATCAATTTACTAAAAAGCATGCATCCAAAAAATCATCATGCATTAGATGCTAGGAAAACTTTAACCAAAGTTTAATCAATTCCAACCCAACTTGGTCAAAACCAATCAAACTTTGTCAAAGTCATAATTCACGTTGACTTGACCTAGAGATTCTAGCCTTTTATCTTGATGCATTGAAAAAAAAAAAGAGGAGGGAAAGAAAGAAAATATGCACGAACATCTTGGAATGCATAAAACCTCATCATCATGGTGCATAAACCTCATTATCATGGTGAGCAAAAAAAGAGAAGCAAAAAAAAAGGGGAGAGAGAAGTTTCAAAAAATAAAAAATTTTGGACAGCAGGCCGTGGCCCACTGCCACGTGGCAATACGGCCAGGTCTGTACGGACCTGTCCGTACAGCCAAGGAAAAGAAAAAAAAACGTCAAAAAAAAAAAAAACACGTGAAAAAAAGAAAAAAATGAAAAAGAAAACACGTGGAGGGAAAATAAAAGGAATGAAAAAAAAGAAGGAGAAAGAAAAGAAAAGAAAATGAATTTTACATCTACATGGAATTTCTTGTGGAAGAAGAAAACTTACTTGAAGCCATTGATGGAAAAGGAGAAGAAAAACTTGAAGATCTTTGAAGAAGAAGAAGAACTCTTGATCTTAGAGCACTCTTGCAAAGAAAGAAAGCAAAGAAGCAAAGATCCAATCACCTCTTGCTTTTATAGAAGAGAGCAAACCAAAAGAGGAAACAAGGAGAAAAGAAAGGAGGTAAGTGCTAAAAATTAGCAACCTTCCCAAAAGAAAGGAGATTTGAGATATTCTCTCCCAAAGAGAAGATTCTTTGAGAAATTTTCTCCAAAAAGAAAGGGAATGAGAAATATTCTCTCCCAAAAAAAGATACTTTGAGAAAATCTCTCCCAAAAGAACGGAAACTTGAGAGATTCTCTCCAAGTAAGAATATTTTTAGATATTCTCTATCCAAAAGAGATATTTTTAGATGTTCTTTACAAAATGACACCATGTGAGATCTAAGCCATCTTTAAAAGCTTAAGGTCCCATGGGCTAGCCCACATGAGTTAGGTTTGACCACCTAGGCACTAAAAGGGGTTTCCTTTCAAAAAAAACTTCCTCTTACCAAGAGCATACAAAATGGTTCCATGCCTCTTTTGAGTCGATTGAACCATTCAAAAAAAAAAGCCTCATGAGTTTCCAAAATTTCAAACCATCCAACCTCATATACCAAAATGAGTCAAAATCTTGAAATTGACATTCCACAAAAACCAAATCTGACACCCCAACTTGCCACATACAGTTTGTTAGGTCACAAGCTCAAAACCAAATATGACCGCCCAACTTGCCACATACAGCTTGTTGGGTCACAAGGTCAAAACCAAATCTAACCCCCCAACTTGCCACATACAGCTTGTTGGGTCACAAGGTCAAAAAACCAAAAATCCTTCTTGATCGCCTGATGCACCAAATAAAGCCCTTAGGTTCACAAGATCAAAAGGAAAACCCAAAATCCAAAACCCAAATCCAACCCCCTAATGTCATTTTCAAAACTTTGCCTTGAGATGGTACGTGATCCCTCTCACCACCATAAAATCCCCTTGGAAACCCAAAAGGCTATTAAAAAAAATGCTCAAAGACTCTTGGTCAAATCGAAAGCTCTCCTTCAAGTTTCTCTTCGAGGCACATCGACTCCAAAAGTTATTCGTTGCTGTACCTCGAGGGGGCATTTGTTGACACCAAAAATGTCACTTTGCCTCTTCAACATCAAGAAGTCACATGAAGCCGCATCTTACTACAAACAGGCAATGCCGCTTCAAGCATCAGATCTTGTCAGAATCACTTGAAAACTGATAGATCCTTCAAGACAGCCAAAAGAGGAGTTCACATGAAGTTTCGGGCCATTCCGACATCATTTGGCCTAACTTCACTCTTCGGCAGCCAAACAAGCGCTCCTGGCGGCGGCGGAGTCGAAGACATCAAAACTTCAATCAGAGCCTACAGATGGTCTCAAAATACCTCCAAAAGGCTCCACGTCAAATTTCAGGTCATTCCGACAATGTTTGACCCGACTTCGACGCTCCGAAAGAAAAATCAAATCCCTCAGCGGCGAAAACCACCAGGACCATTACTCATCAAACGGAGCACATGGGCGACTTCAACTTGCTTCAAAAGGGTTGCACGTCAAATTTCATGTCATTCCGACAACGTTTGACCCGACTTTGATCCTCCAAAAGAAAATCAAGGCTACCAGCGACGGGGCACCCCGGACCACGGCATCCAAATCAGAGCTAATGGATCATCTCAAAATGACTCCAATAGACTCCATGTCAAATTTCAGGTCAATCGGACATCGGTTGACTGCACATCAAAGCGAAACACCTTCCTCGCGGTGAAATCAAGCCTAGCAGCGACGGGACCCCAAACAGCTTTAAAACTCAAGAAAACGCCCATGGTTACTCCTAGCCACTACTCAGGAAGCTTCACGTCCAATTTCAGGTCATTCCGACATCGTTTGACCTAGTTTCAACTCTTGACAAAAAAATAGCAACTCTACACAGCAAAGTCTTCGGCTTTTCTAAAAAATAGGAAACTTTGCGCTCCGATTTGCACTGCTTCTCGTCAGGTTTTCTTCAGGAGAATCAAGCCAAAAAATGAGGAAAAATTGCAAGAAAAATACAGGAGAAAAAAGAAACAAAAAGCTCGAAAAACGGCCGACAAAGCGGCGACCAAAGGGGAGAAATTCCCCCATGGTCGCCGGCGACCCTGGAAATCCGGGTCGCCGGATTTCCGCAGGGAGACCCTTTTTCCGATTCTTTTCGCGTTTCGGGAGTTCCAGCCCCTGTGATTTCCTGAAAATATCATTTTTGATGCTCAGAAACGATTGATCTTCGTCAACATCACGGATCCGCCGTTAATAACATGAAATCGTCATTGATCGCTCCAAGATCGCCAACCGGCTGACCAAGAAAGTGCACTTTCTGTCCGACCGTTCGAAAAATCAACAAGACAGATGTCACCAACCCGCTGGTATCAACCAATGTCTGAAGTTGCATGATCATCCGACGTCGATCAATATGAAGATCCATCGTCGATCATCGCAAGAAGAATTCCAAAAGACGCGGCACAGCCCGCGACTCTTCAAATCCCCAGCGACCACTTAATGCTATTAATTGACCCAACTAAATGCGGTCATTAACTCATTATTTTGGACGACCCAATCAGATTCAAGGAAATGGGAGTTACAAGTCAAAGCCATCATGGCATTAAAGCTATGAAACTCCTCTCATCATGGAGATTAAAGGTGATTAAATGCCCATTATCTCCACCGGCCAATCATAATCCAAGAAAAAGGAGTTACAAAATCAAGAAATAAAAACTTGTAACTCCTCCCATCATGGAGCTTTAAAGCTCATAAACACTCCTAAATGGCTACCAAAGGCCTATAAATAGGAGGTCATTCCAAGAAGAACGGATCAAGAAATCCAACCGGAAAAATCAGAGAGAATTAGCCAGGAAGATCATCCAGAAGCTTTGCTACTTTGAAGAAACTCTGCTGCAACAAACATCAAAAGGTGATCGAAGTCCCTTAGGGGGCACTCCCCCCCCCCCCCAAGAAAAAGCCTTCTCTTCTCCTATTCAACATGGCCAAGATGCGGCTCTTCAGCCCGTCTCTTTGTTTTTAATTGGATATAAGACCTTCCCTTGGTCCTTATCCTCTAAAAAACTGAAGTCCAAGCCAAGCCAAAGAACCAAAGCATCAAGCGTTCTCATCTGAAGGACGTTGGCGAAGTCCATACATGGCTTGCGACCATCGATCTGAACCGGTCCCCACAATCTCCTGAGAAGTCAGATTCATTTTCTTACTTTTCTGTTGTACTTTGTATTTTCTTTAAGAGACAAGAAACTCACAATTCTTGCCTTTCATTTTGATAAGATTTGTAAATTGCCTTTCACGGCACAAAATCGCCTTTCACGGCAAACAAAATGAAATCGCCTCTAACGGCATTAAAAAAAACTGTCTCTTTTCTTAAATATATGTGCATTGGAAAGTTAGAAAAAAATGTTGATTTCCTTTCTACTTGCGAGGGTGGATCTCCGGATCACCATTTTTGAATTCCAAGTAGAATAGAAAATCTGGCATACCCGTACAAAAATGTAGATGCCCTTTTTTTTCTCCCCCTTTCTTCCCTCCATCCAGATCCTCTCGGTGACCCCGAGGACGGATGGGAGAGGAGAGGAAGGAAAAATTCTGGGTCCATTAGTAAACATTGTTTTGAGAGTTTTTTTTTTTTTTAGAAATTTCAACATAAGGATGAAAATTCCAAAAAGGGGTGGGTTTGACGAGCAAGTACCTGGAAATAGGCTTTGACCATGCAGATATTGCTCTGGCCCGTTGGAGGAAGTCATCAAGGGTAATATAGCTTCAAGAACTTGTCGTTGATGGGCAGCATGCATCTGTTGCCTTCCATGTTTAGAAGAGCGTATGCGTCGTTGGAGAAGACTTTGTCAATGACGAAAGGTCCCTCCCATTTTGGTTCGAACTTGCCTTTGGATTTGTGGGCGAAAACCATTGGCCTTTTTACTGCAAGAACCAAGTCACCCTTTTTGTAGGCGCGTTGCCTGATCTTCTTGTCGAAAGATCCTGCCATGCGTGCTTGGTAAAGCTCAATACTTTGTAGAGCTTTAAGCCGTCTCTAATCGAGATTATCCAGCTCTTGGAGTCTCAATTTGACATTGCTTCCTTGCGTCGTCTCATTTTGCAAAGATACCCTTAAGAAAGGAATTTGTACTTCCAAAGGAACAACAGCATCGCATCCATAGACCAAAGAGAATGGTGTGTTATGGGTTGGTCCTCGAACGGTGGTTTGATAAGCCCACAAAGCTTCAGGTAGTTTGTCGGCCCAGTCTCTTTTATGACTAGAGACCATTTTCTTAAGAATTTTGCAGAGTGTCTTGTTGAAGGCTTCTGCTAGTCTGTTCACTGCCGGATTATATGGAGTCGAAGGACAACTTTGGATTTTGTACTTGTTGCAAAACCTATAGAATCTGTGATCCCGGAATTGCGGTTTGTTATCATGGATGAATCTTTTAGGTATGTTGAAGCGACAGATAATGTTGGTGCGCAAGAATTAAAGGACTGATGAGGTCTTCATTTCGCTGAGCGCAAATGCTTCTGACCACTTGGAGAAATATTCCGTAGCGGCAAAGATGAAGGGATGACCTTTGCTTGATGGGGGAGAGATAGGACCTATGATGTCCATACCCCAGGCTTCGAAAGGTCATGAGATCGCTGTGGGAAGTAACCATTCTGGAGGCATGTGGACATAATCTCCATGAACTTGGCACTGTCAGCAGCGTTTAGCAAATTGCATAGCGTCCTCTACCACGGGAAGCAAATAATAAAATAATCTTTTTATCTGATTGTAGAGCTTATGACCAGCTGATGAGCTCCACAAAGACCAGCATGTATTTCTTTGAGAGTTTCCTTAGCTTCTTGTTGTGACAAGCCGCGTAGAAGTACTCCGTTGAAGGATTTTCTGTAAAGCATTTTTGAAGGAATATCCAAATGAAAGTTTGGGCCTCGTTGTTGAATGCTTACCCGCTCTTTTGGATCTTCAGGTAGGATTCCGAACATAATGTAATCAGTGAATGGGTCCTTCCAGTCGCCAATCGGAGGTTTGAGGATGGACATCCGACTTCCAACCACTTGGTGGCATTCAGCAACTGCTTGGTGTGTGTTAAAAGGAGGGAGAATCCTTCTTTGACACACTGTGATTTGCAAGTTTTCCCCTTTTTGGATTGCCATAGATGCGGCAAGTTTTCACCTCTAAGCACTACAACAAACTGCACATTTCCCGACACTATTTACCGATGCAGTGAAAATTAGCGTTGGCAAAAGTCTTATTTCCGACGCATATTTGGACTGTGTTGGCAAAAGTCACGGAAATTGCTACTTTTACCGATGCAAGTAAGACTGCGTTGGCAAAAGTTGTGGTAGCCACATTGACGCCAACAAAAAAAATCCCCTAAAAGAGAGGGAAAGTTTTGCCAACATGTGTTTTTCTAATAGCAACGCGATGATGCGTTGGCAATTATCTTACCTACTGGCGACGCAAGATGTGCGTTGGGAAAGCTCTGAGTTTTTATTCGCACCATTGCCAACGCATTATTGCGTCCACAAAACCCCATCTATGACAAACTTACATTTCCCGACACTATTTTCCGACGCAGTGAAAACTTGCGTTGGCAAAAGTCACAAAGAATTGCTACTTTTACCGACGCAAGTAAGATTGCGTTGGCGAAAGTTGTGAAAAAACTTTCTCGACACTATTTGGCGACGCAGTGAAAATTGGCATTGGTAGAAGTCATTTTTTCAGTGCATATTTGGACTGCGTTGGCAAAAGTAACAGAGAATTGCTACTTTTACCGACACAAGTAAGACCGCGTTGGCAAAACTTGTGGAAAACACAAATTGGCTCCAATAAAGATTTCCCCCAAAAGAGTGTGAAAGTTTTGCCAATGCGTGTTTTCCTAATGGAACTTGGGACCCAATTGTAAGAATTATAATGTGGAATCACCTCAGGCATATGGTACATGAGCCCATCTCTTAGAAACAAAAGTGTGGGACCCAATTTTAGAAATTTGAACAAGGACCCATCTTGATAGGAGTTGTATGGGCCCAATTTTTATAATTGTGAATATGGGGCCTACTTTATTGTTGGTAGGAGTGCCGGGGTTCCAACTAAACTTCTTGGAGTTCTAGAATTCTAAAATGCTCTTGGAGGGACTAGCATTTTGGGATTCTACCTTTTTGTCATTTGAGAATTTTGACTGCCTTGAATACTGGGAATCCCATTAAAAGAACATTGTATTTCTCACAAGAATTCTTGAATCCACAGACAGTCTAAATTTTCTATCATAAATGTTTGTAAAGAAATGCTTAAACACTTAATGTCACGCCCCCGAACCAGAACCTCAGGGGCGGGAAATGGGATTAAAGCATAAATGTATTTTACTTCTCCCAGGATCCGCGTGTGTGAAGACAACACATTCCAACACATTCTGAATATTTTGCGGAAGCATTTGTGGCGTTGCGACCCGAAGTCCGTGGCCATCGGATTCCGCGTCGCACTCAACCTTTAGCACATAGCTATTATATCAAGAATCATATCAGACTGGAGTAACCAATACAATAAATTACAGAGCTGACAGTAACAGGATATTACATTCCCAAATATGTTCAAGTTACAATTATCAATGTACATTAATTAAGAACCCCAAGAAAAAGGCTAATAAAAGCCATACAACAATAAGCTATAAACTACTACCCAAATGTGACGTAGCTCCGATGTCAAGCTCAATGTCTACATGACATAGCCGACAGAACAACCTGCAAAACATGGCTCCACAGCCAACAAAAGCACTCGTCTCGAGACGAAGAAAACTGAACCTGAGTACCAAAAGTAGTGGGTCAGACACGACGGTCTGGCAGGTGGATGAAAAGATAACAAATATACTGAAGAATAAAACATAAGATAAATCATGCTATTCGATCAAATGCTGCATATAATTAAACAGGTGCAAAGTCGGGAATCTCGGGGAAAACCTGTATTCTTTTCAAGCATGGGTAAAACATGAATATCTAATAAAACATGTGTTCATTTACATCATCTATAATCATAGATATTTGACAATCGGGTGTTCGTCTAAAACATGTATAAATATAGTGGTTTGACAAAACAAACGTTCATTTGAGAGTTAGGCAAAAAAATAAGTATACAACAAACCAGGTATTCATAGCAGTCTGGCAAAACCAAAGTCCATTTGAAACATATGTGAAATACGGATGTTTAACAAACCGGGTGTTCATTTAAAACCGGTGTAACCAAAGAAATCTGACAAAACTAGTGTTCATTTAAACGTGTTTCAAAGCATGGATATTTAAACAAATCGGGTATCATTTAAAACATGTATAAACATAGGAATCTCACAAGCCAAGTGTCATTTAAAACAAAGCACGGATATTTAACAATTCGGGTATTCATTTAAAACATGTGTAATCACATAAATCTAGTAAAACCATCGATCGTTTGAAACATATGCAAAAGCATGGGTATTCGCCCAACCGGCATCCATTTAAAACATGTGCGGGTACAAAGAACAGAAGACAATATAATAATAACTGAATTTACATTGGAGAATATTGTTAGGGATTTTGTATTTGCAATTTGATGGATGCATTTGTACTTTAGCATCATTTGATTTACACACACTTGCATCGTTTTAGAAAACCTTGAAATCTAGTTTTATACATGCATAGCTTTTAAGATTTGGAAAAGCTTTTGTTTTATGCATGTTTTGGTTCTAAACTTGGATGCATTAGTTTTAGAACCCAAACTCTTTTGAAAACCTATTTCCTTGTGCATTACATTTGGAAAATCATCTTGTGAATTTAGGTTTGAGCTTTGCATACATTCATTACAAAAAGAATCATTTTTGTATGCATTTTCATTTGAAAAGAGTTTTATCAAATCAAGCTAGCCTTTGGTTTTAAACTTTTGAATCATTTTAGGCTTTGTGTTTTTCATGTTTATAAACATCTTAGAATGTCTTAAAACATGTTATTTAAGCTTGATTTAGTGGCCACCAAAATTCCCAACCAAAATTACTTTAGAAAAATACATTTTTGGGAAAACAGGACCTTTAGCGGCGGAAAAACCACTTTTAGCGGCGGTTTCTGTGTCCGCCGCTAAAAGCAGTTTTTCAAACGGTCATTTTTTTGCCCGTTGTGTGATCCCGGTCGACCGAGACCTCTTTGCCTGTCGACCGAGGACTAGCCGTTGGCAACTTTTTGGCTATAAAGTCCATTCTTTTCCAACCTTTTTCAAGGCTTGATACTTGAACCTTTGAGACCATTTTGGAGCCAAAGAAAGGGGAAGAAGTTGGAAAGGTTAGAAGGCTATTTGGAAATCAAACTCATGAGTTTTTAAAAGGTACACCTTTATAGTTATTTTGATTTCCATTCAAATGAAATCCATGCATGTTCAAATCCTTTGTATTTTCATTTATGCATGATTTCAAGCCCTTAAAGAGTTGTTTAGCAAACTCAATATCTTTCTTGGTAAATTAGATTGGTTTGCAAACTCTCTTGTCCTAATCACATGTGTTCTTAGTCTTTATCATTCATACAACTTGTTTGTCTCATTTCTTCAAAGTTGTTTGAAACTTTTATGTGATTAGTTTTCTCTTCAATCATCATTTTATAAGCTTTGATTTTAAAATACATCATGCATTCAATTAAGAGATTCATTGTAGAAATTGATTGAAGAAACACACTCATACACTTGTGCACACACTTTAGCATATTTGGGTGTATGGTTGTAATTTGTATTACACTTTCACATTAGCCTATTTAGAGGCAATTTCATTGAGCCTTAAATTGTAATCTCTTAGAGTGTTGTGTAAACACTTTTTTAGAGAAATCTTGATTTGTAAAGGTTATTGCTTAGCCTAAGAAAAGCATTGTGTAAGGTTATTGCTTAGCCTAAGAAAAGCATCTTGTAAGGTTATTGCTTAGCCTAAGAAAAGCATTTTGTAAAGGTTATTGCTTAGCCTATAAAAGCACATTGAGAGGTTGTTGTTTAGCCTAGAAAAACAACATTGTAAGGGTTATTGCTTAGCCTAGTAAAAAGCATACATAGTGGAAATCCGGTGGGGTGTTGGATGCACAAGCCGGTAGTGGATGTAGGCACGTTGGCCGAACCACTATAAATATTGTGTTGTGGTGATTGCTATGCGGTGATTGTTTTGTTTAGCTTCCGCATATTGTATGGTTTATCATCACTTGTGACTAGTTTGCTTTAAGAAGTTAAAATTGGTTTAAATTGGTCACAATTGTAGCTCACCCTATTCACCCCCCCCCCTCTAGGGTTAGGATCCCAAGGACTTTCAATTGGTATCAGAGCCAAGTGCTCTATCCCTTAGGATCAAGTGTTTGGAACTCTTGATTAGGTGTAAAAACCTAGAGTTAAAATCCTAGAGTTGTGCTTATTTGAAAATCATTAGAATGGACTCCACTATGCTAGACCTTGTAGATTCTTCTAGACCCCTCATTCTTCCATCTTATGGAGATTCAAACTCTAAATTAAATGAATATCAATTTGATTCAAAAGAGGAAGAAAATGAGTATGATGAAGATGATCTTCAACAAGCCTATAATGAATTATATACATTATCTTCAAAGCTTGATAAAAGAAACAAAAGTTTAAGAGAAGAATCTATGAATCTAACCAAAGAGCTAAACTCTTCAAAAGATGAGCTTAGAGAGAAAGAAGAAGTGATAAAATGCCTAGACTCTAAGTTCATGATCTCTTTAAATAATCTATCTAACATTCAAGATGAACTAAAAGAATTAAAGATGGATTATGATAATGTCAACAAGGAAAATTTAATTCTAAGAGATCAAATAAAAAGGCAAGACAAAGACTTTAACAATTTAGAAGCCAAGTTGATTAAAAGTAAGTTAAAAACCCAAGAGCTTGGATCTAATGTTGTTAATGAACTAAAGCTTGAATTAAAACTTGCCAATGAAGAGCTAAGCAAATATAAGGAAATTGAAAATGAACTTTCAAAAGTTAAAAATGAAAATTCAATCCTTATAACCAAAGTCACTCAACTTGAAAGCTATAAACAAAAGTATGAGTGCAAGTTTACCCAAAGTGAAGATAGACTTAAAAAATTATTTAAATTGGGTAAACCTCATGGAGATAGGACGGGTCTTGGATTTAATAGGAATATGACATATGACCCTAAATTCACCAACACTTTTGTGAAAGGTGAGTCCTCATTCTCTAGCACTCTTTCTCCTTTGCCCAAAACCAAATGTAATTTTTGTGGCATTGAAGGGCATTTTATGTTTGAGTGCAAACTAAGAAGAAGAAGCCATGTGTCTAAACCCATCTTTGAACTCAAGAAGGTAGAATCAAAATCTATGAAGGGTAAGACACGAAAAATCAAGGAAAACTCCAAAAAGACTAAACAAGTTAAATCTTTTAAAATGGAGTCTCCTAAGATGATTCTAAAAAGCTTAAACAAGTTAAACCAAGCTTGGAAGAATCTAAGAATAAAAAGCTTCTCAACATATCTCCCTTATATCAACCCATGAAAGAACTTTTGAAGAAAGTTGCTAAGTTAAATCTAAAATTCAAAAGTCAAGTAAAGGGAGAAAATAAGAAGAAAAGAAAAGTGAAACAATCCCCTAAGAAACAAACCCACCAACTTCAAAAGACTAATCACCAATCTAAGCTAAATTTAGTCAAATCTAAATATCATGGTGATAAGTTAAAATTGAAAATTTATCAAGTTAAATCTCCTATAGTTGGTGAGAAGTCCAAAATAGACCTCAAAGTTCAACCCTCCCAAGACCTTAGGTGGACTCCTAAAGTTATTTACCTAGACAAACCTTAGGGTCTTGAACCTCATTGACCAACCTATTCTTTATAGTTAAATCACTTTGTTGGTCATGTTGCTTTGCATTTTGTTCTTTCTTAGTTACATCTATTAAAATGCATTGTTTCTTTATGATCAATTGATTTTGTTTTCATGCACCATTCTAAGTTACACTTCATGGTTTTCAAAATCTTTTGATTATAATTTCATCATGTTTGATTTGCTTTTTGCACTCATATGTCTTGCATTGCATTTCATTACATGATTAATTGATTGTGTTTTTAAAAGCTTTCATAGCTAATTTATTCATGATCAATTGTTGTTGAATCATTTGTGTATATGTCATAGTAAGATTATTTGAACAAATGATTTGAATCAATTCAAGTTTTCCATGGATTTTTAAGTTATATCTTTTAAAATACAATGTTGAAAATTGATCTTCAAAATCATTCTTTTATGCTCATTGTTGGACTTTGTTTTTCAAAATGATTTGAAGATTGTTTGAATGGAAATGCCTATAACATCATTAGTTATATTCATCAAAGCATGTTCCATGTTCTCATTTCCTTTTCTTTTGGTTTCATTATCTTAGAATTGGAAATGTATGTTGTTTGCATCCTTGCTTATTTATTTACATTCTTTTTATATGCAAATGACTTTTGGTTCCATGTATGGTTGTGATCTTAGTTTTATTTGTAGAAACCATACTAGAACCCAAATCCATCCTCTATGCCTTATAGTCATATCTTTATGGATGGTTATGATGTTGACTCATGTAGATTCTATTGTTGTCATCATTATACATGTTTCAACTTCATAATAGTGTTCTTGATCATATGAACCTCTTTGAAATCCATTCCTTGTATTTCATAGTTATATCTCTTGTTTGATGGATATCTTAGTGTTGAATTCATATGATCTAGACACTTTGGAAATTGCATGCATTACAAAGTAATATCCTTTTGCATTGCAATTTACCTTGTTCATCACTATGCTCAATAGTTATATCCTTAAAAGTGATGAATATGCATTTATGATGCTTGATGGAAGTTTGTCACTTTCTTGCTCTTAATCATGTTATCAAATTCAATTGGATTCAATTGGTATATTGTTTGATTGATTTGATTTCTTGTGAATGTGATAAAACTTGTGTGCATTGGATTGAACTTGATAAGTAATATGATTGTTCCATGTCACACACCATTAGCATCATAATGTTCATGTTGCCACCTCTTTTGCTCTAATAGGTAAATCTCATGACCACCATGTTTATGTGTTCATAATATTGGTTGGTTATTAGTTGAGGTTGGCTTCATGTTTGAATTTCATTTCACTCATTCTTGCACATTAATAGTCATATTTAATGTTTGAATGAAATGATTTCAAAAACTTTCATAGCATATGATTTTCATAGTTATATTGTTTGATGCTATGTTTAGTAAACCCCATTGCATCATGGATAGCTCTAATTTGGATTTATCTTAATAGTTATACTCTTTACAACTCCATTTTAGAGTGATTGATTTAATAGTCATATCCTTAAATCTCAATTGGTATTCTTTGTTTTTTTTCCAATTGATATCCATGATTGCTTTTCCCATTGACCTTGATCTTTTGGTAATTTGATCATATTGTGCTTTTTAGTTATATGAATCTAATCCTTTCCTTGAAGTTGACCCTCATTTGGTTAAACCATCTTCTTCTTGCATCCAAATAGTTATATCTTGTCAAAAGTTTGACAAAAGAAGAGTGGATTGAGGGGGAGTGTAAACCTTCATAGGAAGTATTAGTTATGATCAAATTCACCCATGGATTGCCTTTGAACCCTTAGAGATAACTTCCATACATGATAACCTGTTATGAATTTCATTTTCGATTTCATTTGTTAACAGGTGCTACTAAAGGTATTTTTCTTATTTCATGTGTGTAGGTACCTTTGCAATTTAATGTCAAAGGAGGAGAGAGTTCGAGAGTTCAAGTACTCGAAGATCTCCTATCCATCAAAGGGGGAGAAAGAATTCAAGTTCTCAAAGGGTGAAGAGAATGTCCAAGCTTCCTAAGGAGAGTTGTGTATGATCTTCTACAAAGGGAGTGAATGCATATCTTGCCAAAGGAAGAGAGAGGCATGGTCAAAGGGGGAGAGCAAATAGAAGAAAGAAAGCTTGGAGCTAAAGAAGATGCTTGGCTAAAGAGAGGAAGTTGGAAAGAAAGCTTGAAGAATGATCAAGCTCCAAGCATCAAGAAGATTGAAGAAAAGAGCCCAAGAGCCCAAGCTAAGAGAAGGAGCATCCAAGAAGATTTCAAGACATGTCTAGCTTAGGGGGAGCTGAAGACAGAGTGTGTAATTTCAATGATGAGTAAGTTGCCATCAAATTGCAAAGGGGGAGATTGTTAGGGATTTTGTATTTGCAATTTGATGGATGCATTTGTACTTTAGCATCATTTGATTTACACACACTTGCATCGTTTTAGAAAACCTTGAAATCTAGTTTTATACATGCATAGCTTTTAAGATTTGGAAAAGCTTTTGTTTTATGCATGTTTTGGTTCTAAACTTGGATGCATTAGTTTTAGAACCCAAACTCTTTTGAAAACCTATTTCCTTGTGCATTACATTTGGAAAATCATCTTGTGAATTTAGGTTTGAGCTTTGCATACATTCATTACAAAAAGAATCATTTTTGTATGCATTTTCATTTGAAAAGAGTTTTATCAAATCAAGCTAGCCTTTGGTTTTAAACTTTTGAATCATTTTAGGCTTTGTGTTTTTCATGTTTATAAACATCTTAGAATGTCTTAAAACATGTTATTTAAGCTTGATTTAGTGGCCACCAAAATTCCCAACCAAAATTACTTTAGAAAAATACATTTTTGGGAAAACAGGACCTTTAGCGGCGGAAAAACCACTTTTAGCGGCGGTTTCTGTGTCCGCCGCTAAAAGCAGTTTTTCAAACGGTCATTTTTTTGCCCGTTGTGTGATCCCGGTCGACCGAGACCTCTTTGCCGGTCGACCGAGGACTAGCCGTTGGCAACTTTTTGGCTATAAAGTCCATTCTTTTCCAACCTTTTTCAAGGCTTGATACTTGAACCTTTGAGACCATTTTGGAGCCAAAGAAAGGGGAAGAAGTTGGAAAGGCTAGAGGGCTATTTGGAAATCAAACTCATGAGTTTTTAAAAGGTACACCTTTATAGTTATTTTGATTTCCATTCAAATGAAATCCATGCATGTTCAAATCCTTTGTATTTTCATTTATGCATGATTTCAAGCCCTTAAAGAGTTGTTTAGCAAACTCAATATCTTTCTTGGTAAATTAGATTGGTTTGCAAACTCTCTTGTCCTAATCACATGTGTTCTTAGTCTTTATCATTCATACAACTTGTTTGTCTCATTTCTTCAAAGTTGTTTGAAACTTTTATGTGATTAGTTTTCTCTTCAATCATCATTTTATAAGCTTTGATTTTAAAATACATCATGCATTCAATTAAGAGATTCATTGTAGAAATTGATTGAAGAAACACACTCATACACTTGTGCACACACTTTAGCATATTTGGGTGTATGGTTGTAATTTGTATTACACTTTCACATTAGCCTATTTAGAGGCAATTTCATTGAGCCTTAAATTGTAATCTCTTAGAGTGTTGTGTAAACACTTTTTTAGAGAAATCTTGATTTGTAAAGGTTATTGCTTAGCCTAAGAAAAGCATTGTGTAAGGTTATTGCTTAGCCTAAGAAAAGCATCTTGTAAGGTTATTGCTTAGCCTAAGAAAAGCATTTTGTAAAGGTTATTGCTTAGCCTATAAAAGCACATTGAGAGGTTGTTGTTTAGCCTAGAAAAACAACATTGTAAGGGTTATTGCTTAGCCTAGTAAAAAGCATACATAGTGGAAATCCGGTGGGGTGTTGGATGCACAAGCCGGTAGTGGATGTAGGCACGTTGGCCGAACCACTATAAATATTGTGTTGTGGTGATTGCTATGCGGTGATTGTTTTGTTTAGCTTCCGCATATTGTATGGTTTATCATCACTTGTGACTAGTTTGCTTTAAGAAGTTAAAATTGGTTTAAATTGGTCACAATTGTAGCTCACCCTATTCACCCCCCCCCCCCTCTAGGGTTAGGATCCCAAGGACTTTCAAATATTAACACTTGTTTAAATAACAACTTTCATAAAGGAAACGAATCATTTATCGGAAAGCAAGTAAGCAATATAAAACATGTCAGGTATCCAAGGAATCGAGAATTGGCAAGATGGCAATCACAAGAAGCTAAGTCCTCTATCACCGAAGTGACAAGAGTATAACGGGACGTTGGTCTCAGTCACACAAGGTGAGGAGACTCAACGTAAATCATATATACAATATAAATATACGGGAACGGGACCACGGTAGCGAACCGGGTATCGGGACGGGACCACGGTAATAACCGGGTATCGGGATCCAAACTGCAGCTGGCGGGACGGGAGAGGGATTTCCAAGTCGGTGGATCAAACCGACAAGGTATCCAAGCTTAGTGATGCCGACTCATAGGTCAAAACCAATCGAGACATATGCAAGTAAATCAAGTACAGTAAATAAACGGGTAAAACGGGGGTGCTCAAGGGCACACTGTCATTTCATATCGGGCAATACATTTCGGGACAAATAACTGTTACTAGTGTAACTTCAATGCTTTCGGGAAACAAGTCATGTGATGCAAATCTCGGGAAATGAGGAAATATAATGCACTATACCATTTCGGGAAGAATATTGATTTCAAGATCCATTTAAGTGAATAGGGGTCCCGTATGTCGATTATAATAATTACTTGGTACTCCTTGAGTTTGAAGACATTCCGGACTCCTTATGCACTTTTACTATTTTCACAACTTAAAATGAGCTTATGGGTAGTACTAGATGTTACAATAGCAAGAATCAAGATTATAAACGGTCCATCCTAGGCATGACATTAATCCGGGAACATCGAGCAACCTATCCAGTCACCGAAAGGAATAGAATTCGCGATAACCAAGGAAAGGCTCGTGTTTAGATATAAAGAAGATATCGCGTCGTTCCATCCCGTTCAAGATTGAAATGGATTGAACTTCAATGCCACCGAACCAACCGTGAGGCGTGTCGGCTCAAGACATTCTCACACATGGTCCAAACAGTCCAAAAAGGGTAGCCAGGGTCCCACCTAAAACCGAGAATTAGTGCCTAGATCATCACCATTCTTTCTTTTTAGTTCCCTAGTCTTAGAGACCTTAGATTAGGGTACAATTGGTCTTAACACTAAGGTATATACCCCTAGGACTCATAGAAAGCCCAAAGGTTTCAAAAAAAAAAAAAAACAACATCAAATTTCACCGGACTCAAACTGAGTCCTCTGATCGATCGGACCGATCGGTCGAAATTTCTGTCTCAGTGCATTAAAACAGTTCAACGTTATCCCAACGTGGCTTTTGCCAGGCAGACCGCATCGCTCGAGTGAACAGTTCAACGTTGTCCTCTTTCTCTTCCTTTCCTTCCAACACATAAACCACTAACATTTTTATTCCATATTCACTTAAAATCCTCATTAAAACTCCAATGAAAAATTAACTTTAAACACCTCTTTCTTCCCATTTAACAAAAAACCAAACCAAAGGAAAGAATCTCCAATGTATACAAAGGTCCAATTGAGCCAAAAATCTATGGATACACAAAGTCTATTGATCACATTTCCATCACAATAGATGATTTAACAAAACTCATTAAATGAGTATCAACTTCAAGTCAATGTAACTAATAAACATAACCATGGATGGCCAAACCAATCCTATTCCTTATAAAACCATATGAGCAAACTTGACCAAATGAAATGCATACCTCTCCAAGAGATTAACAAGATAGAAACAACCATTAATATGCAAGTTTCGAAATCCATATATAAGTGACAAGGAGCATATGTGCAAGCATGTATTCAATGATCAAGAACAAGAAATAAACTTAGGGTTTTCTCATAAAACTTTGATAACATTAAAACCATCCATTCATCCACTTGCCTTGGGTTCCAATCTAGCAAATCAAGCTCCTAATCACCTCTCAAGCTCAAGATCCACAATCTCTACAAAAACCCCCAAAACAAACCCTAAAATGGGTTCAGCAATGAAATGACAAGGAAACCTTTCAATAATCAAGGTGGAGCTTCTCTAAGGCTAGAAGATTACAAATCTAGAAGATGAAGAAGAACACTTACTTGGATGACCTTCAAATGAGAAGAACAAGCTCAAGGGAGGTCTCTAGGTTGGGAGATTTCTCCAAAAATGGTATCAATAGGGAGCCATGGTGAAGAGGAAGAAGAAGATGGTCTCCATTTCTTGCTTGATGAACTCTTGGTGTGGCTTGGAGATGAAGAAGCAAGAAGAAGAAGAGAAGCACAAGGAACCCTAGGTTCAGCTGGCTGTGCTGGAAAAATGGGGAATGGGATGCAATGAAGGAGATGGGTTCCTCTTATAAGCAAGTGAGGTTTGGGTCCCACAACTTAAAGAACTTGGGTGGCTGAAATCATCTCTTTCGGGACCTCGGATGGATTCGACGAAGAAGGAAGAAATGATCGTCGAAATTTCTAGTTTCCAAAAAGTATATGTTTCATGGGTTTCAGGAATATCAAGTTTTGGGTACAGATTTGGTGTGCAATGACTGTTTTGCCCTCAAGGCCAAGAAATCGGGTTTCGGGTTCTCAAATGGATACGGGATCAACATGAAAGTTGTAGAGAATAACCAAATAAGTCAAATGAGGCTAAAACAAGAATTATCAGGAATTTCGAATAATCTCTCAATCACGCGCAAAATCACTAAAAGAACCCCCAAAGGGTCCCACTAGTCACAAAGGCACTCCAAATTCCCCAAAACTAATGAAAAACCATTCTAGCTCACAAACTCAACCCAATAAACACTAATCCCACTAAAAGAAACTAATCCACAAATAAAATAACACTAATCCAAGAGATTAGGGGTCGGGTTCTCACACTTAAATCCTAAACCCTGCATCAAATTTATATAGTATCGTTAATGGATGAACCATATTCATATGCAGCACTCCAATGAAAACTAATTCGTGATTCTTTCATCTTAAACTACTAGTTTGTACAAGTTTGAACTTTTTAAAGTATATTAAATGATCACTTAAGTCTACTTGTATGAGAAAATGATTCTAGATTATTTAATTGTCTTTTGATTGACAATAAAATCAAATCAAATCTTATCTTATGATTAAGCGACTTGGGCTGGGCCATCTCGGGCTCAACTTGGGCTCTACTGAGCCTAGGCCCTAGATTAAGTGATGGAAAGCCAGAAGCTCATCCTGGCCCAAATGAGTAATGCAAGAAGTTTTATGATTCATCCAAATAAGTGATAGAAAGCCCAATTCATCATGGGCGGCAGGCTTGAGCTAGAAATATGTAAGGTGGGCTACACTTAAGGGCCATGCACTTAAGGGCCTCTGTTTCTAAAGTTGGGTCTCTGATTATGGTTTATCCTGGCCCGGTCCATAAACACCGCTGGTGAATTAGAATTTAGAGGGATCAAAAGTCAAAGCCCTAAACCCTATCAAGAACCGGGAATACACTACAACAATTTTGCTTTTTTGCGATGCCAAAAAAGCGTCGCAAAATAATATAAAAAGCGTCGCAATAAGTTAATTGCGACGCAAAAAACTAAGCGTCGCAGAGGGGTCGCAAATAATGGGGTCACAAAAAGATTAGCTACGCTAAAGACTGCAGCGTGGCAATAAGAGAGTATTTGCAATGGTTTCAAAGTGTTGCTAATTACGTACCAATTGCGACGTATTATAAACGTCGCAAATAATGATTTATTTGCAACGGTAAAATTGCGTCACAAATAATTTATATTCGCGACGTATTATAAACGTCGCAAATAATGATTTATTTGCAACGGTAAAATTGCGTCACCAATAATTTATATTTGCGACGATTCTAAAAGGCCGTTAATAAATTATTAAAGGCGACGCTCATATAAAGTTGCAAATAAATTTTTTTTGCGACGCTTATGTGGTGTGATAAATAATATTTATCTTGTTACATTTAATTATTTGCAACGCAATAAAAGCGCCACAAATAATAATTTCTCAAAAAAAATATTTTTTAATATTTTTAAAATAGATATATTTTTCCTGATTTTATACCCAATCAATACAAATATAATCTCATCATCCATTCACAAGTCATCCATTCACAAATCTTTAATGCAAAGTCACCATTAGGTCATCACAATCATATATCTCTAAGTTGCAATTCAGGTATGAAAATAACACTCCATCGATGTAAAAACATAAACTAAATTAATTCATTGAATTTGAGTGCAACGAATCAGTTGTCCTCATCACAAATTCTTACTGAATGATATTGATAAAATTCTGTTAAACATAAATCTATATAATAGTTGATCTCAATATAACATAGAAACAATAACTGAAAGGCGATCTTCCATATGTATAACGGAGAGACAACGAACAATTTCCACGATAAAATATAATATCCTCAAATTGATCTACGTCATCCAAACCGGTCCAAAAAATGTTGCTTGTTCTTATTTTCTCTTCATCTCCCATTTCGATCTGTCACGCCCCCGAACCGAAACCTCGGGGGCGGGAAATGGGATTTAAGCATAAATGTATTTTACTTCTCCCAGGATCCGCGTGTGTGAAGACAACACATTCTGAATATTTTGCGGAAGCTTTTGTGGCGTTGCGACCCGAAGTCCGTGG
Organism: Cinnamomum chago; assembly: GCA_038049695.1. Lineage (NCBI taxonomy): Eukaryota > Viridiplantae > Streptophyta > Magnoliopsida > Laurales > Lauraceae > Cinnamomum > Cinnamomum chago. The sequence continues at coordinate 51,462,939 of CP142462.1, forward strand.
CCATCGGATTCCGCGTCGCACTCAACCTTTAGCCCATAGCTATTATATCAAGAATCATATCAGACTGGAGGAAACCATCACAATAAAAATACAGAGCTGACAGTAACAGGATATTACATTCCCAAATATGTTCAAGTTACAATTATCAATGTACATTAATTAAGAATCCCAAGGAAAAGGCTAACAAAAGCCATACAACAATAAGCTATAAACTACTACCCAAATGTGACGTAGCTCCGATGTCAAGCTCAATGTCTACATGACATAGCCGACAAACTAACCTGCAAAGCATGGCTCTACAGCCAACAAAAGCACTCAACTCGGGGCGAAGAAATCTGAACCTGAGTACCAAAAGTAGTGGGTCAGACACGACGGTCTGGCAGGTGGATGAAAAGATAACAAATATACTGAAGAATAAAACATAAGATAAATCATGCTATTCGATCAAATGCTGCATATAATTAAACGGGTGCAAAGTCGGGAATCTCGGGGAAAAACCTGTATTCGTTGCAAGCATGGATAAAACATGAATGTTTAATAAAACATGTGTTCATTTACATCATCGATAATCATAGATATTTGACAATCGGGTGTTCGTCTAAAACATGTATAAACATAGCGGTATGGCAAAACAACGTTCATTTGAAACTTAAGTAAAAACACAAGTATACAACAACCCAGGTATTCATAGCAGTCTCGCAAAACCAATGTCCATTTGAAACATATGTGAAAATACGGATATTTAACAAACCGGGTGTTCATTTAAAACAGGTGTAACCAAAGAAATCTGACAAGACTAATGTTCATTTAAACCTATTCCAAAGTATGGATATTTAAATAAATCGGGTATCATGTAAAATAGGTATAAACATAGGAATCTGGCAAAACAAGTGTCATCTAAAACATATTTCAAAGCATGGATATTTAACAAGTCGGGTATTCATTTAAAACATGTATAAACCTGGGGATCTGACAAACCAAATGTCATTTAAAACAAAGTACGGATATTTAACAATTCGGGTATTCATTTAAAACATGTGTAATCATGTAAATCTAGCAAAATCATTGATCGTTTGAAACGTATGTAAAAGCATGGGCATTCAACCAACCGGCATTCATTTAAAACATGTGCGGGTACAAAGAACAGAAGACAATATAATAATAACTGAATTTACATTGGAGAATATTAACACTTGTTTAAATAACAACTTTCATAAAGGAAACGAATCATTTATCGGAAAGCAAGTAAGCAATATAAAACATGTCGGGTATCCAAGGAATCGGGAACTGGCAAGATGACAATCACAAAAAGCTAAGTCCTCTATCACCGAAGTGACAAGAGTATAACGGGACGTTGGTCTCAGTCACACAAGGTGAGGAGACTCAACGCTAATCATATATACAATATAAATATACGGGAACGAGACCACGGTAGCGAACCGGGTATCGGGACGGGACCACGGTAATAACCGGGTATCGGGATCCAAACTGCAGCTGGCGGGACGGGAGAGGGATTTCCAAGTCGGTGGATCAAACCGACAAGGTATCCAAGCTTAGTGATGCCGACTCATAGGTCAAAACCAATCGAGACATATGCAAGTAAATCAAGTACAGTAAATAAACGGGTAAACCGGGGGTGCTCAAGGGCACACTGTCACTTCATATCGGGAATACATCTCGGGACAAATAACTGTTACTAAAGTAACTTCAATGCTTTCGGGGAAACAAGTAAATCAAGTACAATAATTAAACGGGTAAAACGGGGTGCTCAAGGGCACACTGTCGTATCATGTGATGCAATGCACTTCGGGACAAATGACTGTTACTAGAGTAACTCCAATGCTTTCGGGAAAACAAGTCATGTAATGCAAATCTCGGGAAAAGAGGTGAAACAATGAACTATAACAATTTCGGGTAAAAATATCGGTTTCAAGATCTATTTAAGTGAATAGGGGTCCCGTATGTCGATTATAACAATTACTTGGTACTCCTTGAGTTTAAAGACATTCCGGGCTCCTTATGCACTTTTACTATTTTAAAAACTTAAAATGAGCTTATGGGTAGTACTAGATGTCACAATAGCAAGAATCAAGATTATAAACGGTCCATCCTGGCATGACATTAATCCGGAAACATCGAGCAACCTACTCAGTCATCGAAAGGAATAGAATTAGCGATAACCAAGGAAATAGACTTGTGTTTAGATATAAAGAAGATATCGCATCGTTCCATCCCGTTCAAGATTGAAATGGATTAACTCCGATGCCACCGAACCAACCGTGAGGCGTGTCGGCTCGAGACATTCTCACACATGGTCCAAACAGTCCAAAGAGGGTAGCCAGGGTCCCATCTAAAACCAAGAATTAGTGTCTAATCAACACCATTCTTTTCTTTTAGTTCTCTAGTCTTAGAGACCTTAGATTAGGGTATAATTGGTCTTAACACTAAGGTATATACCCCTAGGACTCATAGAAAGCCCAAAGGTTTCCAAAAAAACACAATATCAAATTTCACTGGACTCAAACTGAGTCCTCCGATCGATCGGTCGAAATTTCTGTACCAGAAATGTACAGGGTCCGATCGATCGGCTGAAAAAGCCTTACAGTTAAAAGTCAGTCCGATCGATCGGTCTGAACGTCCGATCGATCAGACCTGGGCGCAGTGCAGGTCCGGGAACTTGATTTTTTTTTCCTTTTTGTTTCCTTTCCTTCCAACATATAATCAATCACATAGAATTATACATAAGGAGACTTAAACACATGTTTCCAAGACATTAAAATGAGCTAAAGAGCTCCTCATTTCAAGTTCCTCCATTTCCATCCTTTCCATTCACAATAAATCTCAAAAGTGGAGAAAACTCATTCATGTGAAACCATTTGAAATCTTGACACTATGATACATACATTTCCAAGAGATTAACAAGGGAGAAATAACTCATCAATAAGCACATCTTGAAATCAATATTAATCATATTAAAGACAACTATTAAAATCACCAAAACCATTAATGAATCAAGATTTTCTCACAAAACATGTTAATAATCAAAACAATCCATTCATCCACTTGCCTTTGACTCTAATCAAGCAAATCAAGCTCCTAATCACCTCTCAAGCTCAAGATCCACAATCTCTACAAAAACCCCCAAAACAACCCTAAAATGGGTTAAACAATGAAATGACCATGAAACCTTTCAATAATCAAGGTGGAGCTTCTCTAAGGCTAGAAGATTACAAATCTAGAAGATGGGAAGAATCACTTACTTGGATGACCTTCAAATGAGAAGAACAAGCTCAAGGGAGGTCTCTAGGTTGGGAGATTTCTCCAAAAATGGTATCAATGGGGAGCCATGGTGAAGAGGAAGAAGAAGATGGTCTCCATTTCTTGATTGAGGAACTATTGGTGTGGCTTGGAGATGAAGAAGCAAGAAGAAGAAGAAGAAGTTGCAAGAAAAGCCCTAGGCTCAGCTGGAACAATGGAGAATGGAGTGAATGAAGGAGATGGGTTCCCCTTATAAGCAAGTGGGGTTTGGGTCCCACAACTTAAGGGACTTGGGTGGCTGAAATCATCTAATTCGGGACCTCGGATGGATTCGACGAAGAAGGAAGAAATGATCGTCGAAATATCTAGTTTCCAAAAAGTATATGTTTCACGGATTTCGAGAATATCGAGTTTTGGGTACAGATTTGGTGTGAAAAGACTGTTTTGCCCTCAAGGCCAAGAAATCGGTTTTCGGGTTCTCAAATGGATATGGGATCAACATGAAAGTTGTAGGATTCCTCAAGATGAATGCAACGGGCCAAAAACACAATACGAAACAAATCGGGAAAATCTCACAAGTAAAAGCAAAGCCGAAAAGGGAACCCCCAAAGGGCCCCACAAGCTACCAAAGCACTCAAAAGCCCAAAACTAGAAGAAAACTCATTCTAGCTCACAAACTCAACCCAACAACTACTAATCCCACTAAAAGAACTAATCCACAAATAAAACAACACTAATCCAAGAGATTAGGGGTCGGGTTCTCACAGATCTGTAATAAATAAAACAAGATAGATGTTAAAATCTATAACACAAGATAGATGTTAAAACTGAAATTTGAGATCTCAGGTTGAAAACTTATTTGTTCATGTTGATTGTAGCCTATGCACAAAGTCACCACATGTACATCAATCCATATCATTTAAATCATGGCCCTTGATGTATATGGGGCATGGAAAAAACCAGATTGACTTGATGATATGGCTACTTATTTCTCATTTTAAACATCTCTTCACTGTATATGCCTTTTGGAAAAGAGACTGCTGCAACCACATTAGGTATAGCACTGTCAGAAATTAGAGTAATGTTTAAATAAGAAAATGCTCACTCGTCCATGGATCTTCTCTTCTATTCTTTTTAAAGTCTTGGCAACACAATCTTTTGTCGCTTGTAATTTCATTTAATGTCACTATTCAGAATGGTTCACAAACTGAGAACAACTGAAACCCTACTGGTGATATGTATTAAAGCATTTAGAAAGCAACCACCAATGGATTTAAGCAAATTCAAAGTAAACAAAGTGCAACTGGCTTACCTGAACAATGAATTCTCCATCTAGCAGCTTTTGAACACCTCCAACTTTGACAAAATCTCAGATATTATCCTAAAGAGTAAAGACAAAATACAGTGTTCATTAAGATAGTTGACAATGGATGCAAACAGAAATAAATATAGCAATCATAAAAATTTAAAATGATCTCCAGGCTGAGACACCTTTAGAAATTAGATTTGATCCTCCCTTGAAGTTCTTGATTAGGCCAACATTCTCATTTTCATGTTTGCCTCTCAAAGTATTTAATGAAATATAACATCCATTTTGATAGCTAAGGGACTGGTTTATTAAAGAAATAGTAAAATCTCCACAGTTCTTTAGCTTCCCCACTTCCTCTAGATATCTTGCTAGATAAGGGACTGGTTTATTAAAGAAATAGTAAAATCTCCACAGTTCTTTAGCTTCCCCACTTCCTCCAGATATCTTGCATTCCTTGAATCACCTTCCACCACTAATGCCTTATACAATCCTTAAGTCACCTCCACCACCAACCCCTTATATAATCCCTATTTTCAACCTATCTGCTATGGCTAACATATCCACCCTATCTCAGCACCAACCCCATCCAATTGCTCTTTTAAGATTTGACACAGCTTGCTTTATCAAACAACCAAGGATTGGACATTTTTGAGGCACTCAAAACAGTACCTCATGTGATCAGATTGTTCCAAGTTTTCTGCCAAAAGGTAGGTCATAGAGAAACCTTTGAAACTCCATATGCCCCATGAATTATGCTTCCAGGTGGGAAAAAAGAGAAGTCCACAAGGATGAAAAATTCTGCATGAGTCAACAATACCTCATTGTCTGCAAGGCCATAAAGAGCAAATGCAGCATTATGTTGTAGAGACCCATTCTTGGAGTCAAGAAGCTTCAGAAGTGGCATCAAACCACCAATGTGAACAACACCAGCTTGGTTGTGCGTGTCCTGAAAAATAAATAATAAAAAGCAATAAATTGCACCTGCTATTATTGATTGCATGAATCAATAGTTATGCTTATGCTCCACTATCAACAAAATTAAGCAAGAAAGTGAAAAAAATAAGGCTTTCAATTGGCCTGAATCAGCCAATGGCGGAAACAACTGTACTGCTACAAGACATATAAACCACAGCCGATATGGAGGACTATTTTTGGATACTAATCTAAAGTTCTAAGGTTCTTAAATAAGGCAAGGCCTACCTACATCTTGGTACCCAGGTCTGCCACACATTGATATGCCATTTTAGAATTCAAGTTGGATTCTGATAGGGCCCGTTTAGGTTTTGGATTCAAACTAAGGTTAAGATTCAGCCTCAGGTCCAGATTTCAGATCTGAATATTTAAATAAGCAACCTCAGGCTATGATTTAAATCCAAGATCCAGAAGAGTCATAGGGTATATCAGTAAGAAACTAATATGACTTTCTCAAATGACAGCTTCAGGTAATCAAATACAATAGCCAAATTATACAAACAAAAATGAGAATATTAAATATAAAAAAAAGACTCATCATATTTCCCACTACTGGAGTTTAAGATCAGCAGTTCAGATAACACATGCAGTTATCACATCAAAAGCACTGCCATTGAAGACAGAGGAAAAAGCCTTACAAGAAGAAGCATTTGGCTAGATAGCCTTGGTAAGGGAACACCATATCTATGTAGCCATATTCTGTTTCACTTGCTTTGAGATGATTCAATCCATGGTAAAAGCATTATCTCTGCTATGGATACATGGGCTCCTCATGAAGACAGCTAATGATGAGATAGCATTTTCTGTTTACTGTTTAGGTGCTATGCATCTTGATAAGACTCTAATTGATGTCTAGAGAGACAAGCAAACAAAATCATAATACTCATGGGTCTTGTAATTAATATATCTAGGGACAAGGAAACCATCTATCTTCTCTCTCTCTCTCACATGCTCAGTTTTACCATATGCTTTACCATATGGTAAACCAAGAATCAAAAGAGACTAACCCACAGAAAGGTAAGCAAATACACATGTTACCTTCAGAAGAATCAGCTGTTGTTGGCCCAATAAGAAACCACTACATGAGGTCTAATATCAAAGGCCAAGAATTTCTTTTACAGCCAAGTTCTCTCAGAATCTGTTAGCGTAAACAATGAAAAAAAAATGATTTAGCATAATTTGTATGACTAGACAAAATTGAAGATAGCTTCAAGGGTTTAGAATTCAAAGGAGAAACAGTTTTAAGTAAATAGATATATTGTCCGGTGTGCAAGTTCACAATGCTATCTTTCATCATTTGAAGCCAATGTATTCAACTAAAACATCATATGGTGTATTGGATCAGTTAAAACACAATACATTCTTTTGTCACAAGTGTCCAACAATTCTTTTATCTTTTGCTGAGCTGATCGTCTTTTTATTACTTCTGAGGTCTTAATTTCGGTAGTATGTTTTGAAGTGTCTCATTTTTGTGTAGAGTGTTCTGGAGGGCTACAATGGAACTGTGATGGCCTATGGACAGACTGGCACAGGAAAGACATACACTCTTGGACGGCTTGGTGAGGAAGATACTGCTGCCCGTGGCATTATGGTTCGTTCAATGGAGGATATTCTTGCGGATATTTCCCCAGAGACTAATTCTGTGTCAGTCTCCTACTTGCAGGTTGTTGGGCCTTAGACTAGTATGGTGTTAAATTTGTTTTCTATACTGTAGTGTTGCTTATGGAACTCTCAGATCCATTCTCTTTGACTTATTTTAGTGGAAGGCACCCAATATATTTTGCTCTTAAGTCTTAAAATGATTTTGATATTATTTAATATTCTTGATCTATACCACTACATACAGCTTTATATGGAGACCATCTAGGACCTCCTTGATCCTGCAAATGATAATATATCCATTGTGGAAGACCTAAAAACTGGAGATGTTTCATTACCTAGGCCAACCCTAGTAGAAGTCAGAGACCAGCACAGTTTTGTCGAGCTACTTCGACTAGGTGAAGCTCACCGATTCGCTGCAAACACAAAGTTGAATACTGGATCCTCTCGCAGCCATGCTATTTTGATGGTGAATACTGAATATCTTATACTATATGTATTCCTCAAGCGTTTAAATTTGAAGGAGCCTACTGATGACTGTTGATTCAATTTTAATTATTTTTGTTTCCACAAAATTTACTTATAACAGGTACATGTTAGGAGATATGTCGAGGGAAGGCATGAGAGAGAAGTAACTTTTCCAAGTGAGAATGGAAATACTTCACACTTGACCAAAACACTTAAGGCACCCATTATTAGGAAAAGTAAACTGGTTGTGGTAGATCTTGCCAGTTCGGAGCGTATTGACAAGTTAGGTATCTACCAAAAAATTCTTACTAGCAAGTTCTCATTTAAGGTAGCTGATTAGTTAATTTATCGTGTTTTCCTTAAATCATTTCTACTGTAAAACTAACTTCAATGTTCAGAGCCTGGCCTCCTTTGAAATAGTCATTAGATTGACAAAAACTTTGGAAGTAGAGAGATTAAAATGAAAGGAAGATCATTTCTATCTTTTATAGTAGTCTATAAAAAGGAAAAAAGGAAAACAATTTTGTTTCACTACCTTGTTACAGTTCAGGCTCTGACCAGTCCGATGGAGGGTCCAGTTCCAGCCAAACCTGATTCAACCAGTTGATAAAGACTGATCAGAACACTGGTTTCGAAGTAAAAGAGTCCCAGGAAACAGGTTATGAGGCAACAGTGGCCACAGAACTGTAATAAGTCAAATGCTGATAAAATATTAACAGAATTATAATGAAAGTGATAATAACATTGTAAAGTGTTCTCCATTCAGAAAAAAAAATGATGTAATGCACTCATTTCTGCATATAAAGACCAATAGATGCTCTATTTTCTTTTTGGTTTTCGTCTCCAACAAGCCACGTAAATAGAGACACTATAGAGAATTTGAAAAGGAGAATACAAGAATTAGGCAGAGGAGCAGGAGGTTCTACCCAAGAAAATATTGCAATTCAGATCAAATCTAATAGATGAAGAAGGTTTTCACTATAAACTACAAAAACAGAAGAACGTTTAAATGCAGATCATATGGTTCCAAACTTGTAAGGACCAAGATTGAAGAACAAACACTGCAAATCAAGGCTTTCCTCATCAAGACCGGAGTGTGTTCCAACATCCACCCAATTCAAGGAAATAGTATATTGACAAAAGAGTATATACCTTCATTGAAAGCCCACCGACCACAAGGCAACATCTGATATCAGTAAACCGTGCTAGTTTCTCAATCATGCTATGGACCCTGCCAAAAAAGATAACAACTCCCCATCATTTAGCTCCCACCAACATGTGGTATCAACATGAGGTATCGACATTCAGGAGAAAAGAGAAGCATAAAATATCTATACAGCTGTACTGCAACTGCAATGCTACCAAGTTTTTTTTTTTTGAATAATACAATACTACCAAATTAACTCTAGGAATGAACTCCAAATAGAAATTATTTCTATATATATATATATTTGATAACCAATGGTATCTCCCGCCCAAGCCCAGCCCGGTAGCCTTTGGGAATTCTTACTAGAAACCGAAATTATAACAATGGGAATCAAAACAGGGTCAAACTAGGGAGAATAAAATGTTCAGTACCACATACATGTTTAGTTTTGTTAGATAGTAACATGGTGAGTTGTTACTTGATAGAGTATATGATAAGACTGCAGAACTTTTAGCATGCTCGACTGCATAAATATTTGTCATCGGATCCTCTAATAAGTAATAATAGAAGCAAATGGTACAATCCTTTCATAATCTTTCTTTCATAATTGAATTGTTAACACCATTCCATAAAATAAAAAAGAAAAGAAGAAGCATAGAACGTAATAAAAGAATGTAATGTATCTCAATGTCATGTATCTCAATGTAATGTATCTCTAAAAAGAGGAGGTGAAATGTACTAGGCATAATTATATTGGGAAGAAAATGAAACGACTTACTGATGAGCCAACTCCCTTGTCGGAGTAAGAACTAGCACCCTGATTGCTAGCACGCGCTTAGGCCGAACCAATAACCTCTCCAGCACAGGTAAGGTGAAGGCAGCTGTCTATATATCGATGATGAAAAAGTATCACTAAAAATGTAATAAGCTCCTCCAATGACCATTTCCACCGAGACAAGCAATGTTCAAGCATTTTTATTTTATCTTTCCAGAACCAGTAATGGCACTGCCACAGCTATCACGTCCGGTTAAAGGTAAGGGGACCCATGCTGCCTGTGGAAATAACAAGGGAAGATGCATAATTACAACACCGTCTTGTGCAAAGATTTTTAATCAATCAACCACTTAAAAGACAAAGATTTTTAATCAATCAACCACTTAAATTCTTTTCTTACTTATAGTGTGGGTTACAGACTTCCACATGAAAACTAGCAAAATCTGCAACCCTATATATCAAATAGCTCGAGTACAACCCTTTTGTGGCCACAAGTGTGAATTCACTTTTCTCTCTTTTGCTAAGAGGGTCCAATTTGTCCTGCACTTAGCACTGTTGACTGCTTGACTGTCTCTTCAGCATCAAACAAAGTAGGCCCCCCTGTGTTATTGTACAACCTAACTTCATAAGACAACTTCATTTAGGTCACTCAGTTCTACAAAACCCATCTTGCAACTTACCTCAATACTATCTTTGATAGAACTTTGAAAAAAAAAAAAAAAACAACTAAAAATACATTTAGTTCTCTACTTGGGATAGTTAATGAAAGGCTCATAAACAACTAAAAATATTTCTAGTTCACCCAGTTCAACAGAACCCATCTTTCATCTGACCCCAAGACCTTAATCAGTTAGAAATTTGAAAAAAAAAAAAACCAACAATAGAAGTCCATTTAGTTCACACAATTTAACTTAGGCTAGTTAATAAAAGGCTCAAAAACAACTAAAAGTATATTTAGTTCCCACAGGTCTACCAACCCATCTTTCATCTTACCCTGATACCATCTTTGATAGAATTTTGAATAAAAAAAACAAGAAAAAATCCCTTTAGTTCACACAGTTCTACAAAACCCATGTTTCATCTTACCCCAAATACGTGGTGGAGTCCATTGTCACTCACCCCGTGATATCTCAAGGGACAACTATACACTATCCTTTGCCCACACAACCCACATAACATTGCTCTTACTCTCTCCATAAATACCCATCTCTCCTTACTCCGTTCTTCTCCTCCACCACCACCCAACTATATTTCCATGTCTCCCTCCTCTTCCTCTCATTTGCTTTACACCCTCATGGCTCTAATAACCATCCATTGCTTTTCATGAAGAATGATTCTGACCTTTACTTTGATTTTCGAGTCCACTGCTTATTAGATTCAGAAGCATTAACATTGACCATTTGTTGTATAGTTGATGCATAGCCAACAGTTTAATACATGATAGCATACTGACTACAGATTTCCTTGATCTAATTTCAAGCAATGTTAACGTTTCTTACAAGCATTATAACATACATTTGATATGCAAATTTAAGTTCCATGTTACAGACAGCATGCACAAACAAATTGAAATCATTCAAATGAAGATTGATGTGGTGTCACGCCCCCGAACCGAAACCTCGGGGGCGGGAGATGGGATTAAGCATAAATGTATTTTACTTCTCCCAGGATCCGCGTGTGTGAAGACAACACATTCTGAATATTTTGCGGAAGCATTTGTGGCGTTGCGACCCGAAGTCCGTGGCCATCGGATTCCGCGTCGCACTCAACCTTTAGCCCATAGCTATTATCTCAAGAATCATACCAGACTGGAGTAACCATCACAATAATTACAGAGCTGACAGTAACAGGATATTACGTTCCCAAATATGTTCAAGTTACAATTATCAACGTACATTAATTAAGAATCCCAAGAAAAAGGCTAATAAAAGCCATACAACAATAAGCTATAAACTACTACCCAAATGTGACGTAGCTCCGATGTCAGACTCAATGTCTACATGACATAGCCGACAAAACAACCTGCAAGGCATGGCTCCACAGCCAACAAAACACTCAACTCGGGGCGAAGAAATCTGAACCTGAGTACCAAAAGTAGTGGGTCAGACACGACGGTCTGGCAGGTGGATGAAAAGATAACAAATATACTGAAGAATAAAACATAAGATAAATCATGCTATTCGATCAAATGCTGCATATAATTTAAACGGGTGCAAAGTCGGGAATCTCGGGGAAAACCTGTATTCATTTCAAGCACGGGTAACACGTGAAGATCTAATAAAACATGTGTTCATTTACATCATCTATAATCATAGATATTTGACAATTGGGTGTTCGTCTAAAACATGTATAAATGTGGCGGTATGGCAAAACAACGTTCATTTGAAACCTATGTAGAAATTCGGATATTTAACAAACCGGGTGTTCGTTTAAACAGGTGTAACCAAAGAAATCTGACAAGACTAATGTTCATTTATACGTATTTCAAAACATGGGTATTCAACCAATCGAGTATCATTTAAAAACAGGTATAAACATAGTGATCTGGCAAAACAAGTGTCATCTAAAACATATTTCAAAGCATGGATATTTAACAAATCGGGTATTCATTTAAAACATGTATAAACCTGGGGATTTGACAAACCAAATGTCATTTAAAACAAAGTATGGATATTTAACAATTCAGGTACTCCTTTAAAGCATCTGTAATCATATAAATCTAGCAAAACCATTGATCGTTTGAAACATGTCTAAAAGCATGGGTATTCACCCAATTAGCATCCATTTAAAACCTGTGCATGTACAAAGAACAGAAAACAATATAATAATAACTGAATTTACATTGGAGAATATGAACACTTGTTTAGATAACAACTCTCATAAAGGAAACAAATCATATATCGAAAAACAAGTAAGCAATATAAACATGTCGGGTATCCAAGGGAGCGGGAACTGGCAAGGTGGCAATCACAAGAAGCTAAGTCCTCTATCACCGAAGTGACAAGAGTATAACGGGACGTTGGTCTCAGTCACACAAGGTGAGGAGACTCAACGCAAATCATATATACAATATAAATATACGGGAACGGGACCACGGTAGCGAACCGGGTATCGGGATGGGACCACGGCAATAACCGGGTATCGGGATCCAAACTGCAGCTGGCGGGACGGGAGAGGGATTTCCAAGTCAGTGGATCAGACTGACAAGGTATCCAAGCTTAGTGATGCCGACTCATAGGATAAAACCAATCGAGACATATGCGAGTAATCAAGTACAGTAAATAAACGGGTAAAACGGGGGTGCTCAAGGGCACACTGTCACTACATATCGGGCAATACATTTCGGGACAATTCACTGCTACTAGTGTAACTTCAATGCTTTCGGGAAAACAAGTAAATCAAGTGCAATAAATAAACGGGTAAAACGGGGTGCTCAAGGGCACACTTTCATATCATGTGGTGCAATGCACTTCGGGACAAATAACTGTTACTAGAGTAACTTCAATGTTTTCGGAAAAACAAGTCATATAATGCAAATCTTGGAAATGAGGTGAAACAATAAACTATAACAATTTCGGGAAAAGCATTAATTTCAAGATCTATTTAAGTGAATAGGGGTCCCGTATGTCGATTATAGTCATTACTTGGTACTCCTTGAGTTTGAAGACATTCCGGGCTCCTTATGCACTTTTACGCTTTTCAAATGCACAACATCAAGTTGAAAACTCTTAATCACATACTAGTTTTCATTGGTTCAAATATCCACTTCACTTTTCAATCTTTTATCACTAAGATAAGTATACCATTGGATTCCTTATTTCAAGAGCTTTCCAACGGTATATAGAACTTCCAAATCCGATATGGTAATCAAAAGTTATAGGCGTTTCAAAGTGACAATTTTTACCCCCCTGCAGGTTCCCGGCGTCCGGACGCCAGAAACCAGGCGTCTGGACGCCCGGAAGCAGAAAAGGGCGCCCAGGTCTCTGTCTCCTGGCGTCTGGACGCCCGAAACCTGGCGTCTGGACGCCAGGAGGCAGAAACCTCCCAGGCAACTGAAATTTTGGTGTTCTTTTTGACATCCTTTCCCTCCTTTCTCTTCCACTTGAACTCTTATACAAATTGAGCTTTTCCTTGCTTCAACAAACATCCAAACTAAAATAAAACTCTCATCAAAACTTCAATGAATCATTAAATCTAAACACCTCTTTTTCCACATTTTAATCCCCAAACAAGGAGAGGAGTTCCCATCATATACAAGGGTTCATTTGAGCCAAAATCTATGGATAAACAAAGTCTATTGATCACATTCCCATAACCAAAGATGTTTTAGCAAAACTCTATAAATGAGTATCAATTTCAAATCAATGTAACTCATAAACATAACCATGAATAGCCAAACCAATCCTATTCCTTATAAAACCATATGAGCAAACTTGATCAAATGAAATGCATACCTCTCCAAGAGATTAACAAGATAGAAACAACCATTAATGTGCAAATTTCGAAATCCATATATATGTGACAAGGAGCATAGGTGCACACATGTATCCAATGATCAAGAACAAGAAATAAACTTAGGGTTTTCTCATAAAACTTTGATAACATTAAAACCATCCATTCATCCACTTGCCTTTGACTCTAATCAAGCAAATCAAGCTCCTAATCACCTCTCAAGCTCAAGATCCACAATCTCTACAAAAACCCCCAAAACAACCCAAAAATGGGTTAAACAATGAAATGACAATGAAACTTTCCAATAATCAAGGTGGAGCTTCTCTAAGGCTAGAAGATTACAAATCTAGAAGATGGGAAGAATCACTTACTTGGAAGGTCCTCTAATGGACAAGGTGAGCTCAAGGGAGGTCTTGTGATGGAGGGTTCTCTTCACAAATGGTATCAATGGAAAGCTTGCAAGATGAAGAAGAAGAAGGTGGCCTCCATTTCTTGATTGATGCCAATCTTGGTGTGGATTAGAGGAGGAGAAGCAAGAAGAAGAAAAGGCAAGAAAACCCTAGACTCAAAAGGGTTGTGCTGGAACAAGAAGGATGAAATGAATGGCTAATGGCTTCCCCTTTATTAACAAGTGAGTTGGGTTGGGTTGGGTCCCACAACTAAAGGGGCTAAATGGGCTGAAATCATCTCTTTCGGTACCTCGGATGAATTCGACGAAGAAGGAAGAAATGATCGTCGAAATATCTAGTTTCCAAAAAGTATATGTTTCGCGGGTTTCGAGAATATCGAGTTTTGGGTACAAATTTGGTGTGAAAAGACTGTTTTGCCCTCAAGGCCAAGAAATCGGTTTTCGGGTTCTCAAATGGATACGAGATCAACATGAAAGTTGTAGGATTCCTCAAGATGAATGCAATGGGCCAAAAACACAATACGAAACAAATCGGGAAAATCTCACAAGAAAAGGAAAGCCGAAAAGGGAACCCCCAAAGGGCCCCACAAGCTACCAAAGCACTCAAAAGCCCAAAACTAGAAGAAAAACCATTCTAGCTCACAAACTCAACCCAACAACTACTAATCCCACTAAAAGAACTAATCCACAAATAAAACAACACTAATCCAAGAGATTAGGGGTCGGGTTCTCACATGTGGTATTTGCAGAGACAGGAGAGTTGTATGAAGTACCAACCAAATGAAACCCACATGATCTCAGGAATTCTTCAAGAGGGAAAAAAAGAAAATAAAAGATGATGGTCCCTGACTAAATCTAATCTCAACACAAACAAATGAAAATAATGAGAGCAGAAGCCACTCAATCTAACTCAATTGGCAAATTTGAAGTAGAAAAAAGCAAATACAAGTACAGTCAATCGTTTCTACAAAAGTAGGGAAAATTTTCAAAGATGGCTACCAAAAAAAACTAACAAATGAAAGCCAACAATATTCAATTTTCATTCGACTTCAACGAAATAAAGGTAACGGAAGTAGAAATCGCAAAATTTATGCCTTTCATACAATAAAAAAAAAAGAGGGTCTTTTTACCAAAAAAAGGAAAGAAAGAAAGACCTTATGCAAACAAAATACACTTAAATCCGCTCAAACAGATGGAAAGAACAAAGAAAAATAAACACAAAATCAGTAATCTCAATCAAAAAATGTAGTCACTGTAAAAATGTAAGTAAACACCGCTCACACCACAGGATCTAGCATTTAAACATGAACAGGGAAATGACAAATAAACTCGACTCTAGTCGATGGGTAGAAGAATCTAAGAAAACGTCAAATGCAATCGATCAAGAGCTGAAAAGCCTCCAGATTTCAGAACATCTCCTACACGAAGGAAGAAAATGGAAGCTAGAAACACTGAATCTAAAGTAACAACTTCAAATACATAGATTTAAAGACAAAAAATCCAAATGTAAGAAGAAGCCATGAAAACCCTAGGATCAACAGATTTCCAAAAAGAAAAATGAAATGAGAGCAAAAACCACTCGATCTGAAGCAAAATGGAGCAAACATTCCACACAGCTGCAACAACACCATCCACACAAATTTCACCAAATCGAGAACCCATCAGATCCATGGAAACCAAAATCTAAGCCAAAAAAAGATGACAAAAACCTCACCTTGAGACTGAAATAGCAGCAAAGAAAAACAAAATCTAGCTCACGAGATGAGAGTGCGGCGGGACAATGCAGAGCTCTAGTGGAGGCTCCAGCGCAGGGAGGGAGAAAGAGAGAGAACCGGTGGCGGGAGGGAGAGAGGGAGAGGGAGAGAGGGAGAGGGAGGGAGGGAGAGAGAGAGAAATAGAGCGAGAGAGAGGGAGAGGGAGAGGGAATGGAGATGGAGAGAACCGGTGGAGCTGATCGTCCGCCGGTGGAGTGCCTCGTGCGGCGGGAGGGCAGAACCGCAGAGGGGTAGTGCAGAACTAGCGCGAGGAGAAAAGGGATCAAGAATGGGAATGCTTTCTTGAGTTTCTTCATTTTTTCAGAAAATAGGGTTTAAGATCGAGACTGGGCCAATTGAAGGGGAAATTTGCCTTGAACTTTGCCCGCGAGAAATATAAAAGGCGAGAAAACCTTGACTTTTGCCGGTGAAAAAGGGAAAAGGCCGAAATAATTTTCACGTTTGTCGGTGAAAATATATACCAGGAAAACCTTATCTTTTTCCGGCGAAAGAAGCTTTTTCGCTGGTAAAAGTTATACTTTCTCCAGCGTTTAATGATTACGCTGAGAAAAAAACGCCAGTAAAAGTGCAAATTGTTATAGTGAACTTCTAGCGAGGGTCACTAATGGCCGCCGCAATAAATAACTTTTAGCAAAAAAAAAACACCTTTTACCCTATAAAATACTTAATTTTTTTTGTAACACTATAAAATAATGTCGCCTAATAATACTATTATCTACGACGCATTTAAATCCACGTTGCAAAAAAACTCATTATCTGCGACATAGCAGGTATACTGTCACAACTAAATATTATTTGTGACGTATAAATTGCGTCCCAAATAAATAGTTATTTTTTTAGCTTAAATTTTTTGTGACACCATATGATGGAGGTCGCTAATAATAATTATTTGCGACCAAAAAACATCAGTGTCGCGAATAAGATATTATGTGCGACGCAAAAAAGAAACTGTTGCAAAAACCCTTAACTTTTTACGACATAGCTCAGACTAAAAGTTATTTGCGACGCGGGGATTGCGTCGCTAATAAAGACACTTATTTACGACAGATGATTGTGTCGCAAATGTGTATCTAGCGTGGCGAATAATTTTACCGCCATTTGGCGCCAATGATTTTGTGACGCATTTTTTTGCAACGCACTATATTCATTGCTAAAAGTATCTATTTGCGACGCATGGAGTCGTGTGTCGCAAATACTTAACTTGTTGCGACGGGTCTAATTTTATGTTGCAAAAAAATTATTTTTTGCGACGCTTTGGGTTGCGTCGCAAATATTTTCGTCGCTGAAAATCCGATTTGTTGTAGTGATAGCTACAGAAGAACAAAAAACCAGACACAATCGCATGAAGAACCCTAAACAAGATTGAAATCGATGGAAGGCTTGAGAGTAGCAGATGCAGATCTGGTTCTATACATCCATCCTTCAAAGGCCAACAAGATCAAGCAAGCAGTTCTTCGTCAGCTCAGCTCCGCATTACTCTTCCAGTATCACTCTTTTTCTCTAGTCTTTCTCTTTATGATTCTTCCTTCTTCAAGTATGCGTTTGGATGCACTCACAATCACAAGTGAATCCCCGGTTTTGCTAATTTAGTGGGTATCATGTTTATGTGTTTGATCTTCTATGAAAGAGTACCAAAATACCCATCACATTCAAAGGACTTGTTTGGGTTTTCATAAAATCAAGTGTAAGTTTCTTTAAGAGGGTTCATGCGTTAGACAAAGTTACATGTAATGTAATTAGGTTAAGAGTTTGGCTGATTGCAGGGTGACCGAGTTCCAACGATCCAATGGGTCTTCCCAAATGCAACCATTAAGTTGCATTGGGATTTGGGTGTACCCAAATGATAGTTGCTTTGTTGGATGAGATGCTAATAGTGCTTAGGTTTACTATCCATTTTGTTTTGGGTTGTTGAGTTTCTTCTAGGTATGGGTAACCTGATCGTGACTATGTTTTATTTTGTTCTTGACATGGTGAATTTATTCCTCAGGTTCAATGAAAACTTTGATGACGTGGTTTTGGCTTATGACGAGCAATTTCAAAGTAATAAATCAAAGATTACTCCTGGGATTGTTCCAAATCTTGGTGTGAAGCTGAAAGCAAAGTTGTTGCTTTTTTCTTCATGCTATTAGGTAATTTTGGTCATTGTTTGGCTTTTCATGAATATTTTCTTTGTGGAGGGTATTGGAAAATATATTTAGAGAGGAAAGAGAGAGTAGTATGAGGAAAGAAAATTTAAATAAGAAGAACATAAAAATAAGGAAAGAAACAGAACATAAAAATTTACTGATAAATTTTATTCAACAAAAGGATAGAAACAGAACATCTCATGAGTGACACAAAAAGAAAATCTAGGAGAAGGGTATAAACTAAACCCAAAACCACTATCACAAGAAACACAAAAAACATGACCAACTGCATATTATGCACAAATGAGAGAGACACCATGAAGCACCATGTCCTTTGCTTACTTATCCATCTCATCATTTGCCGATCTATCCACATGCTGAATTTCCACCTTTAGATAAGAAGGTGATGATTTAATCTCATTTAGGCAGAAGTGACTTTCAATGCTCCCAGCCACAAATCTTTGTTGCTTGCAATGGAAAAATCATAGTGTCTTGTAGTGTTCTTTCTTGCAGGTAGATCAAATTGTAGTGCTTGATCTAATTTTATCTTGTCTCTAAGTCTTCATTTTTGTGATTTGCCATTACTGTAGAAGGAAAGGTTGTCAAGCTTGGAAAAAAATCCATTCATGTTATTGTGCTTGGGTTCTCCTCAGCAGCAATAACATTTGAAGACATTCGTGAAGAATTCAAGTACAAAACTGTAATCTCTTATTCCTTTTATTGGTGTTTCCTTTTCCAAATATCAAAACTGTTATATACATTTTTTTTCCATAGTATTGTGGCAATCAATTGAGATTTATCTTTTCACATAACATTATATTTGTCTTCGTTGTAGAAACATGGTGAAAGTGTGTTTGCTAGCTGATAAATCTTTACTCTCTTACTGAAGTTTGAAGTTTGAACTATAAATTAATGAAATTTTTATTTACAATGTAAAAGAAAAGATAAATTCCACTCCATAGACAACTTTTTAAGTTTTTCGCTCTGCAGCTGCTCCCATTTATGTATTCCATTTAGTGTTCCATAAAAGTAAAACCCAATAAATCTAACTGGCTTTCAGTTGGTACTAATAAATGACAAGTATAACAAATGCATTGACAGACAACCACCGTTGGTTGTCACAATTAGCAGTAATGATTTAACAAAGGTCTTTTTCTCTTCTTACTTCTCATTATAATTGGATCTCTCCAACTAAACCCAAGCATCTGATATGCTTGACCTGCCATCCTTTTTCTTCTTCCAACTTGAAATCCAGTTTTCTTAAACATACCATTGAAAATACCATTGAATTTTCATCTCTCTACCATCTATAATATGTGCATGTGTTAGATTTCATTTTCATATGGAGTGTGTGGATAACTACTTTATGGCACATTGGCACTAATGGTCGATATCTCCCCATTCTTCCCAGGGCTTGAGGCACCCTGCCTCCCATAAGAACTTTTGATGTCCCTACGGCACAGGAAAAGATACTTCAGATATTTTGATGCGAGTCAGTAACACAGCATTTTGCCAATTATTTCAAACTACCATGTCGGCTATAGCTTAATTTTGACTTAAGCCTTTTCATAAATCAATTGAGGCTTACTCTCATGTGAATGTCATCTATATTAACACAATATTACATATGTTCTAAGAAATAGATACAGGCTCAATGCAGCCACTATAACGAACTGTTAACGGCAGTAGTTGAAATGAAATGGGTTAGTGTCAAATGGGGAGTTTGCACAGTATCTCAAAGGTGATATGCCTGGTGCAGTTCTTGTGAGAACCCGACCCCTAATCTCTTCGATTAGTGTTGTTTTGTTTGTGGATTAGTCCTTTTAGTGGGATTAGTAGTTGTTGGGTTGAGTTTGTGAGCTAGAAGGGTTTTTCTTCTAGTTTTGGGCTTTTGAGTGCTTTGGTAGCTTGTGGGGCCCTTTGGGGGTTCCCTTTTCGGCTTTGTATTTACTTGTGAGATTTTCCCGATTTGTTTCGTATTGTGTTTTTGGCCCGTTGCATTCATCTTGAGGAATCCTACAACTTTCATGTTGATCCCATATCCATTTGAGAACCCAAAAACCGATTTCTTGGCCTTGAGGGCAAAACAGTCTTTTCACACCAAATCTGTCCATTAATTTCGAAAATTTCAGAATTTGGCAAAATTAGACTTTTTGGAAAGTAGATTTTTCGCTGATGAATTTTGTCTTCTTCGTCGTTTTCATCCGGGGCCCAGAAACTTGTGTTTTTCCTTTGAGAAGTTTAAGTGAGGTGGGGCCCACACCCACCCCTTTATAAAATGGGTTCCTTCTCCTTCCTCTTCATCCTTTTCCCTGCAACGGTTCCAGCAAGAGCTGGAACCACTCCTCTCTCAGCCACTCTCTCTCTCTCCTCTTTCCCTTGGCTTCTCTTGATTGTAAATGGAGATTTGATCTCCTCATCATCTTCCATACCTTCCAAGCTTTCCAAAGATGTTATTTTCATGGATTTTGAGCAAAGGCAACTTCTCTTTTCAAGCTCTTCTTCTTGGTTCAAGGCTTTAAAGGTTAGCATTTGGTTTCTTTCTTTTAATCTTTGTTTTCCCAAACCATTTGGAGTATTTTTATCTTCCATTCATGGATTTTCATTGAGGTTTGCAATGGATTGGATTTTCTAGGGTTTTCATGGGAAAATTTGGGGGTTTTGGTGGGTTTGGAGCTAGAGACTTCTTTGAGGCTTTTGTGGAGTGATTTGTGCATCTTCTTAACCCAAGGCAAGTGGATGAATGGATGTTTTTAATGTTATCAAAGCTTTATGAGAAAATCCCAAGTTTATTTCTTGTTTTTGATCATTGAATACATGCTTGCACATATGCCCCTTGTCACATATATATGGATTTCGAAATTTGCACATTAATGGTGGTTTCTATCTTGTTAATCTCTTGGAGAGGTATGCATTTCAATTGATCAAGTTTACTCATATGGTTTTATAGAAATGTGGTTGATTTTATTGTTTCTCCCTACATGTTTATTTATTACTTGGACTTGAAATGAATGCTCATGAAGAGCCTTGATAGTACATTTATTGTCATAGATATGTGATGGTTCATAGCCTTAATTCCTCTTGTTTTGTCCCAATTATATCTTATGTGAAATGGTTTCATTCTTGCTTTCCTTGGATTGAGTGTGATGTTGATGGAGGGGAATGTGATGGAGGTTGTGAAACATTTGATGGTATTTGAATCAAGTTTTAGACTCCTCATTTGATGTGTAAGAAGGGCTAGAGAAATGTTGTAAAAAGGAAGGAAAGAGGGCAGCTGAACTGGTCCGGAATGCATTTCTGGACCGTTCGCTCGAGCGACCGTGACCGTTCGCTCGAGCGACCAGTCCAGAAACGAATTCGAGAATTCCAGTAGCTAGTTCGCTCGACCACATTTAAATATTCGCTCGAACGATGAGTTCGCTCGAGCGAACTGTCAGGTTCGCTCGAGCGATGCGGTCTGCCTGAACTGTTTCAAATGCACTGGGCCAAAAATTTTCGCCGATCGATCGGACCGAGTTTTGAGGTTTATTTTCTTCGTGGACCCTGGCTAACCTCCTCGAACTCACTCGACCATATGTGAGAGCGTCTTGAGCCGATGCTCTTCACGGTTGGTTCGGTAGCATCGAAGTTCAATCCATTTCAATCTTGAACGGGATGGAATGACGCGATATCTTCGTTATATCTAAACACAAGTCTTTCCCTTGGTTATCGCGAATTCTATTCCTTTCGGTGACTGAATAGGTTGCTCGATGTTTCCGAATTAATGTCATACCTAGGATGGACCGGTTATAATCTTGATCTTGCTATTGTAACATCTAGTACTACCCATAAGCTCATGTTAAATTTTAGAAGTAGTAAAAGTGCATAAGGAGCCCGGAATGTCTTCAAACTCAAGGAGTACCAAATAATTGTTATAATCGACGTACGGGACCCCTATTCACTTAAATAGATCTTGAAATTAATACTTTTCCCGAAATTGTCATAGTTCATTGTTTCACCTCTTGTCCCGAGATTTGCATTACATGACTTGTTTTCCCGAAAGCATTGAAGTTACATTAGTAACAGTTACTTGTCCCGAAATGTATTGCCCGATATGAAATGATAGTGTGCCCTTGAGCACCCCCGTTGCACCCGTTTATTTACTGTACTTGATTTACTTGCATATGTCTCGATTGGTTTTGACCTATGAGTCGGCATCAATAAGCTTGGATACCTTGTCGGTTTGATCCACCGACTTGGAGATCCCTCTCCCGTCCCGCCAGCTGCAGTTTGGATCCCGATACCCGGTTATTGCCGTGGTCCCGTCTCGATACCCGGTTCGCTACCGTGGTCCCGTTCCCGTATATTTATTATTGTATATGATTTACGTTGAGTCTCCTCACCTTGTGTGACTGAGACCAACGTCCCGCTCTTGTCACTTCGGTGATAGAGGACTTAGCTTCTTGTGATTGCCATCTTGCCAGTTCCCGATTCCTTGGACACCCGATATGGTTTATATTGCTTACTTGTTTTCAGATAAATGATTCATTGCTTTTATGAAAGTTGTTATTTAGATAAGTGTTAATGCTCTCTATTGTAAATTCAGTCACTATTATATTGTTTTATGTCCTTTGCACACGTACATGTTTTACATGAATGCCGGTTGGGTAAATACCCGTGCTTTTACATATGTTTCAAACGATAAATGATTTTGCTAGATTTATATGATTACACGTGTTTTAAGGGAATACCTGAATTGTTAAATACCCGTGCCTTGTTTTAAAGGACATTTGGTTTGTCAGATATCTATGTTTATACCTGTTTTTAAATGAATACCCGAATTGTTAAATACCCATGCTTTGAAATAGGTTTCAAATGACACTTGTTTTGCCAGATTCCTACGTTTATACCTATTTTACATGATACCCGATTTGTTTAAATATCCATACTTTGGAATAGGTTTAAATGAACATTAGTCTTGTTGAATCTCTTTGGTTACACCTGTTTTAAACGATACCCGATTTATTAAATATCCATATTTCTACATAGGTTTCAAATGGACATTGGTTTTGCTAGACTGTTATGGATACCTGATTTGTTGTATACTTGTGTTTTACTTAAGTTTCAAATGAACGTTTGTTTTGTCAAACCACTATATTTATACATGTTTTATTAGATGTTCATGTTTTGCCCGTGCTTGAAATGAATACAAGTTTTCCCCGAGATTCCCGACTTTGCACCCGTTTAATTATATACAGTACTTGATCGATTAGCATGATTTATTATATGTTTTATTCTTTAGTATAATTGTGATCTTTTCATCCACCTGCCAGACCGTCGTGTCTGACCCACTACTTTTGGTACTCAGGTTCAGATTTCTTCGCCCCGAGTTGAGTGCTTTTGTTGGCTGTAGAGCCATGCTTTGCAGGTTAGTTTGTCGGCTATGTCATGTAGACATTGAGCTTGACATCGGAGCTACGTCACATTTGGGTAGTGGTTTATAGCTTCTTGTTGTATGGCTTTTGTTAGCCTTTTCCTTGGGATTCTTAATTAATGTACATTGATAATTGTAACTTGAATATATTTGGGAATGTAATATCCTGTTACTGTCAGCTCTGTAATTTATTGTGATGGTTACTACAGTCTGATATGATTCTTGATATAATAGCTATGGGCTAAAGGTTGAGTGCGACGCGGAATCCGATGGCCACGGACTTCGGGTCGCAACGCCACAAATGCTTCCGCAAAAATATTCAGAATGTGTTGTCTTCACACACGCGGATCTTGGGAGAAGAAAAATACATTTATGCTTAATCCCATCTCTCGCCCCCGAGGTTTCGGTTCGGGGGCGTGACAGTTCTGAGATGCCAAAAATGTTTTTTTGTTGTAGCCCCAACACATTGAGTTACATGACCCATATATGCATATTCAATGCCAGGTATAAATTGTCAGCTTACATTAGCCACACCTCTGGAAGTGTTAGTTTTGTTCATATGCATCACTAACACATGAACACCACTATCCAACCACAACTGGTGGGGGCAATGAAGTCTTTATTATTAGGGAAAAAGGGTAAAGTGTTAAGATCAATTGGAGGTGGAAATTAGTGATGTGAAAATAGTGCCCATCATTATTTAAAAGGATTGGACACGAGATTACTATATGTACAGGTTATCTTATAGTTTTGTGTATATGTGAAAGGGACGGCTTTAACTTTGGTAACTTTAACATTCTTCTTTGATGCTTGTGGTTCAGTTGATGCCCTTTTACTTAATAGGACTTTGCTTCTTTGTTTTTTTCTTCAATTCATTTGAGTCAGAGAAGAAATTGAAAAAGCAATTCGTTCTCATAAAAAATGTGTTTTATTGTTTAGTGTTGAATGAGGATTTGAAAACACAGAAGTTCATTAATGTAGTGCTTTACTTTCAGACAATAATAGAGAACAAGTGGTTGAACTCTGAAATTTTTGTGGAGAAACTAAAATCATAAAAATAAAAGAAACGCTATGGTGGTGCTTTTGGTTTTCAAAGATTGAAGATGTGCTGACTATTTTTATATAAATATGCATGAATATATGCTTATATGTTTATAATTAATTTTGGTATCTCATAAATTCAAACTGTAATATCTTACTTTTTGCCCCGAGCTAAGCACAGGGCATTGTTGCTAGTTTATTGCCACTTGTATTCTGACGGTGTTCTTTTTTGGTTTTGCAGATTGATTTTGGATTTTATTGTGCTGGTTGCGGGCTCTTAGGGGTTACATTTTTTATTTTGATCACAGACATTTGTATATGTTAAAGATTTTTGGAAATTATCAAGTAGTAATATTTGTGTATTTTAGAGATTTGTGGGTTTATATTGGTTTATGGATGTAGGATATTTGGTTGTGGATGTTATTTTCGATTTGTTAATGAATTTATTTTAAGTGGGGTTGTGCATTAAGTTTGGTGGTTTGAATAGGTATTCAGATTTTTTATGTGGTATACAGGGATAAATGAAAATTTAATTTAAAAAAAAAATAATAATAATCATTCCTGACGCACCAGCGTGCATTGCAAAAAAGAAAATGTATTACAACATTTCCCGACGTGATTTGCGCATCGGCAAAGTTGCATTTCCCAACGCGTTAGCCCAAAGATATAGCGCATTCCCAACGCATTGGTAGTGTCGGCTATTTCATGCATTCCCAACGCATTGGTAGCATCGGCAATTTCATGAATTCCCAACGCTTAATTATCGTCGGCCATCACCATGAATTCCCAACGCACTACGAGCATCGTCCATTACTAGGAATTTCCAACGCACTACAAGCGTCGGGTATTACTATGAATTCCCAACGCAGTGCTAGCAGCGGCCATTACTAAGAACTCCCAACGCACTACCAGCATCGGCTTTTATTTTGCTGACGCTGGTACTGCATTGGCAAATATGGTTTTCGAATCATGAAAGTTGGACTTTTTGCCAATGCACATCTCTTTGCCGACGTATTGGCCGACGCTGCAGTGCATTGACAATTGTACAGGGATATGCCGACGCAGTTAAAATAGCGTCGGCTATGGATTTGGGTACACATGGTTGCCGACACACTGTCGACGCACTGAAATGCATTGGGAAATCCTTTGTCGACGCAAAACCTACCTTTCCAGACGCGATGGCTGCGTTGGCAAAACCGTATTTTGTTGTAGTGAAGGATGTGGGGGATGTGACAGATGTCAAACTTTTGCCGAAGTGATTGTGCCTTGTTGTAGTAAGGCAACAAATCAAGCTTCCTAACTTCAAATTTCCGATTCATCTGATTGACTATCAGTTGAGAGTCCCCGAAGGCTTCCAACATGGTGATGCCAGATTCGAGGGTGAGTTCCAATTCTACAATCAGGGTATGGTACTCAGTTGCATTGTTTGAACACGGTTCCAGTAGCGAGAAAGCGTGTGGAATCAAGTATTTTCGGGACTAACAAAGAGAATGCCAATTGCCAATATTTGCTTTCCTTTTTCATTTGTCCTGGTTGCACCATCAAAATACATGTCCCAGGTGGCATTTGATAAGGAAACCTCCATGTTGTAGATAGGTTCGTTTGGGAGATCATTCCTTAGTGGAGAATCTTTAGGCAATGGGTGCTCTGCAAAAAAGTCTGCTAGAGCTTGGCCTTCGATTGTTTTTTGTGGTACATACCTAATATCGAATTGCGATGGAAGGATAGACCATTTTACCAATCGGGCATTGAGAGAACTAGCTTTTGTGACAATGACCTTTAAGAGATTGATCCTTGAAATCAGGTATACTATGTTAGATAGCAGATAGTGACGCAGCTTTTGTACGGCGAACATCACTTCAAGGCATTCTTTTTCGACTGGAGAGTAGCGATGCTCTGTACCTACCAGCATGCGACTGAGGTAATATAGAGCAACTTCTTTTCCCTCGTCGTTTTCTTGTGCTAGTAAAGTGCCCAAAGAGTAATTGAGAGCTCTTGTGTACAAGATGAATGGTTTTTCAGTTGTGGGGGCAGCCAACACTGGAGGTTTGGTCAGGTATGTCTTGATGTCTCGAAATGCGGCTTCACATTCAGCATCCCAAACAAAGTCCACACCTTTCTTCATCAAGCAAGAGAATGGACAGCACTTCCTGACAGATTGGAGATGAACCGTCGAATGTATGCCAACCTTCCTTGAAGCCCTTTTAGTTATCTTAGGGTTCTTGGAGATGGCATTTCTAGGATAATCTTGACTTTGGTGGGGTCAAGTTCTATTCCGGCTTTTCGAACTATGAATCCGAGGAACTTGCCTGATGATACATTGAAGAAGCATTTTAGTGGATTCATCCGTTGTTTGTGTTTGCGAAGTCGGGGGAAGACTTCTCGAAGATCTTTGAGATGGTCTTCTTTTCTTCGGCTTTTGACGGCGACGTCGTCGACAAAACATTCGACCGTCTTGTGCTGCATATCTTGGAATATTTTCATCATAGCCCTCTGATATGTTGCACCCGCACTTTTCAGACCAAATGGCATGACTATGTAGCAATACACGCCAAATGAAGTCCGAAATGATGTGTGTCTTTCATCTTCAGGATGCATCTTTATCTGATTGTAGGCAAAGAAGCCATCCATGAATGTCATCCGCTCGAATCCGTTGGTGTTGTTGATCATCACCTTTGGTATGGGGAGCGGAAATTCCTCTTTAGGGAATGCATTATTCAGGTCTCTATAGTCAATACAGACCCTAATCTGCCCCTTTTTCTTTGTCACGGGGACGATGTTGGCCAACCATTCAGGATGTTGTTCCTCGCGGATGAAGCCAACGTTTTTGAGTTTCTGAACTTCTTGTTCAATTTTTCCCATCACATCAGGACCGAATCTTCTTTGACCTTGTTTGACAGGCTTGATATCCTTTTGCGGATTAAATTTGTGGACTACTATTTTGGGGTTTAAGCTAGGCATTTCAGTGTAAGATCATGCGAAACAATCAACGAACTCACGAAGAAAAGCGATATACTTGGGTAACTCATCATCCTTTATATTCTTACTTATGAAGACAGGACATGGGTTATCAGGTGTCCCCATGTCTATCTTTTGAACAGGATCTTCTGTTGGAAGGTTTGAAAGTGGTTCCTTCACATTGTTTTCGGAGGCTTCCAACTCAACAAGACCTTTTGGAGCTCCAAAGATATTTACAGACCAAGGCTTTGCTTTTGTCCATGGGTCTTCTTGATCGGTACTCTTCTCAAGACTTGCAATGAGATGATCCCAATCACCTGTTGAAATTGGGTCGAAGTAGGGTGCTTCTTTTGGAGACGATGGTCCTTTTGGGCCAGAAAACCGCGCGTCTGTGTCATCGGACAATTCCTCTTCATCGTCAGAGAAATCATAGCAGTTGGAGGAGCTTCCTGGATCCTTGACGGGTGACTCCTCAAAGAGATAGTCAGGGAGATCAATGTCTTCATGGACAAGAGATGTTGAGGCTTGGTCGGCAAAATGACTTTGCAGCCTTTGTATCAACTGTCTCATGAGAGTGTCAGGATCATACCCCAACCCGTATGAAGACTTGTCTATATGACGATGGAGTTTCCAATCCTCTAGTTGACTTTTGGTTAGAGTGGGTTCTAATGGTGTGAGAATACCACGGCCACCTCTTAAACCGATTGGATTCTGAGCATCATAGCCCATTTTCTTCATAATAGCTTGTGCCATCGGACTATACAGGAATAGTTGAGGCATACCTTCATTTTGGAAAGGTTCAAGCGAAGAATTTGGTGAAGAGGCTTCTGATTTGTGGAAGAAGATCGTCTTTTCTTCTGCCGAAGTTGCCAGAACAACGAAGGAAGTAGACGTAGGGTCTTCTAAGTTAGCAGGTGTCTCCAATCGAGTGAGAGCGGGCTGAACTTGCTGAGTATCTGCCTGGCTTGACGATGTGTTGTCTTCTGGCTCTGAATCCGAATCTGTGTCATGCATAATAGACACAAAGGAGACGGCGAACTTGCCCCCAGTCTTTTGTTTTGTCTTCTTTGCTTTGGTGGTGATTACCAAAGGCTTTGAAGATTTGAGAGAGACAACGAAGGGAGAATGAATGCTCTCTTCGGATTTGCTCGTAGGTTTGTTTTCTTTTGATGATTGTTGAGGAGCCTTGCCTCTATCTTTCTGGAGATTTTTGGCAAAGGGTGTTGTTTCTTCCTCCTTTTTTTCTTTTTCATGTTTATACATCTAAGCATCTGCAAAATGGACGTCTTTGCCTTTGAAGGGCTTTTTATCTGCAAACACTCGATGTATTAAGTCGTCGTTGCAAACGAACATGATGCACTGATGTAGAGTTGAAGGGACAACACCATTCTCATGTATCCAGGGGCGTCCATGAAGGATGTTGTAGCATGAAAGGGTTCTCACTGCGTACACAGTGACTTCAAAGATAAGGTCACTGATTCGCAACTTTAACCTGATTTTGCCGATAGGCCTTTGAGCGCTCCCATCATATCCAAAGATGGATACAGACGTGTGACTCAACTTGCTAGGTAGGGTGCCCAGCTCTTCGAGTGCCGAAGTAGAGATGAGGTTGAGTGCAGAACCTGGGTCGATCTGGACTTTGTGTATTGGCACTTCTTTGACATACCCTGTGAAGTACAAGGGTCGGTTGTGCTTTGTCTCGCCTAGCAGGAGGTCATTCCTATCGAAGGCAATTGCTGCACTTGCTGCTTTCTGAACCGAGTGGCATGCATTCAATGCTTGATCCCTCAGTTTTCTTCTTTTCTACCTTTAAGAAAGTACTTGATTTTTTTATCCTATAGTCCATTTCAATTTGTAGGACTTGTGGGGCATGTTTGTCGACATCCATATTCAGCCTTTGTAGTTCTAAAATGAGACTAACACTAGTTTGTGGAGACATTCGTAATAAGTCAAGGATGTGCAGTCATGCAGGTATGTGTTTGATGTGCTCAATCAAGTCGTACTTGAAAGCCTCCTTCGGGCCTGCATTTTCATTATTGTTACCACTTGGGGCGTTTACAACTTGCTTTCCTAAAGGATTTACAAAGGAAGAAGAAGGTTGGTTGTAATTTTTATGGTAATCCCAGCCAGAGCGGGTACCTCTACCAACTTCAAGAGTTTCTAGAGAAGGGTCTTCTTTTGGAAGATCACTCTTGGGATCAAGGGGTCGATCCTTGTCATTTGCTGAAGACGTCTTTGTAGCAGTATTGTCGTCTTCAGTGATCGCATTGCACAGAGCGTTTTCCGGGAACAAGTCCTGAACAGCATCCAGCAACTTCTCCTCTTCATTGAGTAATTTATCGGTCCAGACATCGCCTATGAGGTCAGATATCTGGGACCAGTTGACCGAATTTTCATTGAAGAAGACTTCATTGGCAAGAGCTTCTTTGAGATGATCAGTCGGAAGAGGCTTGAGTTCCGACATCACAGTTTCAGGAGACGAAGGCTGAGAAGATGATAGCTCTGTGGAAGTCACCTGAGGAGATGTAACTCCAGAAGATATGCTACCGGACATAGTCTGAAAATCTGAGGCCTCAGCAGACGAAGCTTCAGAGGCATCATCATCCCGAACTATCGCATTGCAAGCAACTCCAATAGGAGATGCCTCTAGAATGCACTGTTGAGATTCAGACTCGTCTTCAGATGCAAGAGGATCATCAATCCAGCAGTTTTCTTCATTTTTCGGGGTTATCGGAGAAGATGTCTATAAATTTTCTGAGATGTCCGGTTTTGGATTTTGATTATGATGAAGCTCAATGATGCGATCCTGCTCCCGCTCTATGGCAAGACATTGCAAGATTCTTGTATATTCTTCAAGATCGGGCATATGAGCCAAATCTTCTTCGTCATCTGCTCCTTGTGGTTCATCAATGTTGGGTCCCACTGGAGCTCTTGCTTGTGCTGGATCAACAGCATTTTCTTGAACATTCTCTTGGTCTTCTTCATCATCAGACCAAGATCCTTGTGGCTGTAATGGGTTATACCAAATTACTGGCATAAGAAGATATTCGGGAATCCATTCCTCATCGGAGAGGTATTCTCATGTTTCAAGGGATTCCTCCCACTCATCGGTATCACTGGCAGTATCACTGTACTCGTAGCCATCCATGGAGAATCCAATTACCGAGTTACAAGAGTATGATGCCCCCTACGTAGTTTCATTTCTGTAATGAGGTGGCATGAAATCACTAAGGGTGAATTTTCTTACCACCTTTGAAGTCTTGGGAAGGAACTCCTTTGTTGCCCCTAGTGAAGCAGTAGAAGAGGTCTCTGCCTTTTCAGGGATGTCTTGCTTTGATTGAGTTTTCTCCTATTGTTTGAGCTTACGGAGTTATTTCTTGGCTTGCCTTCGCTGTTGAGCGGTAGGCTTTGTTTTGACAATATCCCAATTTTCATCTTCAAGGAGATCGGGATGCACCCATATGGGTTGTCCGTCTGGTGTTGGATAAGGAACCAACTCTTGGGAAGTCTGGGTCATTTTTATCACCTTGAAAGTAGTGGTGATTTTCCCCTTTGGTGACTTGGAAGTTTGTCCATATGACACCATATTGACGGAGGCATGCCTATAGTTTTGGTCAAAGGTAATGACTCCGTTTTTCCACATCTTGTTGATCTTTTTTTCTCACAACGAAGCATTGATTGAGAGGATGCGAGACCATCTGGTGGTATGGACAATACCGGGGATCATTGGTTTTGCCAACATCTCCTGGTCTTTTGGGCTTAGGTAAGGTGAGTTTACCATTTACTACGAGAGCCTCAAAGATTTCTTCAACATCTTCATCGAACGGGTATTTCTTCTCTACTTGTTCTTTGAAGGCCTCAGAGAGTTCAAGTTTCTTACCTGAAGTTTTGTTTTCAGCTTTCTTTGGCTGCTGAGGAGTTGACTTGGTTTGTACATTAAGAACCTCCTTTTTCTTTGGTTTTGAGGTCGTAATGGTAGTCGGCTCTCTCTTTGATGATTTCTGACTATTGAGGTCTTTGATCACTGTTTCAGCTTCTATTGCTGCTTCCAGGAGTTCTCCCAGGTTTTTTGATTTGTTGCTGATAATTATAGAGCGGGTCCTTGCTCTCATGTTGTTACGGCAGATGTCGACCCACGACGCTTGTGGCAGTACATCTAAGCGCTTGTACACCATCGCCTTCCACTTGTGAATGAAGTCGTATGTTGACTCATTCTCTCCCTGTTTTAGGCTGCAAAGTTGTGCCATAGTAACAGGATGATCTTCACCTTTGAAGTGGGTCAAAAAGCATGTCTCCAACATGGCCCAGTTTTGGATGGAGTCCTCCGGCAAAGTGGAGTACCAATTATAGGCGGTACATTTTAGGGTACTTGCAAAAAGATGGATTTTAAGGGCAACTTGATCCGCAATAGCTCCCGTCAGGATCTTGAAGTGGATGACATGTTGTCTGGCTGAACCTTTCCCCGTATATGTCTGGGGAGTAGGTTGTTTGAATTTTGTAGGGAATGGAACCGAGTCCATCCATAAGGGATATGGTGGCTTGATCGCATGTTCCTTCAGTGTATCCTCTTATTTTGCTTTGACAAGGATATCGTCAACGTACTTTTTTGTAAGGGCGCGTGACTCATTGTTTTCCCCATTAACCTCATCATCTTGATGACTCGAAAGAGCTTCATTGTTAGGTGGACGCTAGAAAGTGAGAAAGAGGTTTTTCATCAGAGCCTCAATTCTCTGTTGTCCTTGCTTCAACTACTGGATGCATGTTGTTTCGTCATCATATGACGGAGGCTGCTCAGCATTTGTAACCAGGACGTTCATCCTTCGAGAATCGAATGAGGATATCATCTTGGTGATTGAGCTGGAGCTCATTCTTTTGGATGAAGAGTCGAAGGAGTTGTTACTCCGATGTCCTTGGCTTGAAGGAGAGGGAGAATCCTCCTGATGTCTTCGCGTCCGGGAGACATTGTGAGTCACCGGTCATCTGACATGAATTTTGGTTGCCGACTTCTAGTGTCTTCTAGTTTTGCCAACCATGTAGACAGTAACAACTTGGTCGGGTCTTTCTTTTTCGACCCATTTTTTAGAGACCTGAAGGGTAGAATGATGGGTTCTTTACTTCTCTAGTCTCTTTTGTCGATATGTCGCGCGGTGACGTATACAACGAGCAATTTGAGCTTCAGTCAGCTCTGGCCGTGCTCTAACAATCAAGGAGGTAGTCCCCTGTGCGCAGCAGCCGAGCTTGTCTTCTTTGAAGCTAAGCATGGACAGGATCAAGACGTGGACCTTTGCCTGTCGTAGTGAGGCTTTGAACTTTGCGAGTTCGGCCCCTATTGAGATGAAGAGTCGACTCATAGGAGTGTAACCCTTAGCAGGTTCTTGTAGAGGCCTAGTGATGCATGACTTGATTTTGGGCTTGTAGGAGCAAGCCGGCTCATGCTTGGTTGATTTGTTTGTTTGGCGGATGGTAGGTTTCTCCTCTTTCATGTAAGAGAGATGGTAGAATCGGTTCTCCTTGAGATGGGTCAGGTATGCTGACTTTGTAGATGTTCGGGACCTCCTTTGCTTTGGGGAAGGTCTTGGGGACCAAGTCTTGGGGTAGACCTGGTTCTTTGCAGGTTGAGGCTTCGTGGAGGTGCCACGGGCTTCAGGCTTCTTGATTGTTGCCCTTGGTGTCATGATAGTGACACGTTCAGGGACGGTTTTTTGCTTCTTGGCAGGTATAGTTTTTTCTGCGAGGAGTGGGAATGATCCCAGTGACCCGAAGACGATGGACCGGGGAGCAGAGGTTGACCCGGTGTTTTGAGAGTTACCGAGGGAGATGACGCTTCGGCAGCTACCAGTGCGCTTGTTCTGCTTCTCTTGAAACAGGAGTTGGTACTTGTTCTCATCGAAGGTGATGGTCAATGAAGTTGTCATTGTTAGTTTGGAAGACTTCTTAAACAAGACCACATCCATTAGTAATCACAAGGATATGGTGATTATAAATGGAAAATAACTATGGTTTTGTCTTTTCAAATTGCTCGAGGGGACATGGCCCAACCCAAGCAAGATGAAAGAGGCAAAAAGTCATAGAGGGTTCAATTGTTCTAAATGCAAGTATGGTAGGCTAAGGGGGAGCGCTCCAGTGACTGCTAGAAGCAATTGTAAACCTTAATTCAAATTACCGAGAAGCAAGGCTCACTCGAGGTAAGATGATATAAGGTTGGAGATACAAATGTGTCGGTCGCGAATACAGTAGACCCGAAAGGGTGTACTAACACTGCTAGGTACAAATATTGTAAATTGCATCCTTGGAAAGGACACGAGATGGGATTTTCTTTTTTGAAAGGTCAAGATTGGATTCATAAAGGAGAGCAAATGGTATTCCGATCCGAACACAGGCTCCAACATTTCTGCGAGCACTGAGTCCGAAAGGGAAGGAACCAGAATTTCTCGAATCTTAACCCAAAAGTGAGGGAAGTTTTTTTTTTTTAAGGTCAAGATTGAATTCATCAAAGAGAGAAAATGGAGTTCCAATCCGAACATAGGCTCAAACATCTCTGTGAGTACTAAATCCGAAAAGGAGAGAATCAAGATTTCTCAAATCTGAACTCAAAAGTGACGGAAGTGATTTTTTATTTTGAAGAGATTTTTTTAATAGTACACATAGGTTTCCAATTCAGTCTTATGAAACCTTAGTAGATAGATCAGCCCCCAGGTAAGGATATGATTACTTAATGAACCCGTTTAGAGGACTCTTGCCTCGAACAGTCTAGCTGCCTCCACACTCTGGACAAGGCTTTTCTTAGATCCACTTTGCTCAAAGAACGCAATTGGTGCAACCTTAGTGGGTTTTGAACTTTTTTTTTTTGGAAGATTTCTAATGGATTCATCAAAGAGAGCGAATGGCCCCTCTAAATCCAAACGCTGGCTATAAACGATTTCCACGAGCCATTGTCCGAAAAGGAAGAAACCAAAATTTCTCAAATTTGAATCCAAAAGAGAAAAAAAAAACTGATTTTTTTTTCTTTTTTTCAAAGAGTTTGAAATGAGATTTTTTTTTGTTTTTGAAAATCCATGTCGGACTCATCAAAGAGAAAAGATGGCTCATTCCCTGATACGAACAATAGCTGCAAACATTTTTGTGAGCTATCAAATTCGAAAAGGAGATGATCAAAGTTTCTCAAAATTGAATCCAAGAAAGAGAAATCAGATTTCTTTTTTTGCGAAATGCGAAAGAGTAGATATAAACTCAAAGATAGAAATTTCCAAAAATCCCATCTCATGTTTTTTTTAGATGCAAGATCCAGCATAGGCCACCAACTAGAAAGGAGCCTAAGAATTCAAGCATCGCGTTCTCAAATGAACGAGTCCCACCGGGTATGCCGGCTTGATGGGCCCGGCCTTTTTTCCTCTCCTTCCGCCTCGTGGCTGCCAGGGTCTGGCGGAGGAGAAAAGGCGAGTCATCAACATTTTTTTGTATGGGTATGCCAGATTTTCTATTCTACTCGGAATTCAAAGTGGTGATCCGGAGATTCACCTTCACAAGTAGAAAGGAAATCAACTCTTTTTTCTAACTTTCCATTGCACATATATTTTAAGAAAGAGACAACTTTTTTTAATGCCGTGAGAGGCGGTTTCATTTTGTTTGCCGTGAAAAGCGATTTTTGTTTATTTTCCTTGAAAAGCGATTTGTGTTGTGGAAGGCGATTTGTGTCGTGAAAGGCGATTTACAAATCTCATCAATAATGAAAGACTAGAAATGTGATTTTTTGTCTCTTTACAAAGAAAACAAAATACAATAGAAAAGTAAGAAAATGAATCTAACTTCTCAGGAGATTGCGGGGACTCGTTCAGATCGACGGTAGCAAGTCATGTATGGACTTCACCATTGTCCTTCAGATGAGAACACATGATGCTTTGGTTCTTTGGCTCGGCTTGGACCTCAGTTTTTTAGAGGATAAAGACCGAGGGGATGTCCTATATCTAATAAAAAAACTGAGTAAACGAGTTGAAAAGCCACGTTTAGGCCATGTTGGATAGAAGGAGAGGGGATCTTGGGGGGGTGGCCCCCCCAAGGGACTTCGATCACCTTGTGGTGTTTCTTGCAGCAGAGTTCCTTCGAAGAAGGAGAGCTTGTTTGTGCAAAAATTTCTTCGAGAATTCTTCGGGATTTTTCTTGGATTTTTCTGGACCCTTTCTTCTTGGAATGATCCCCCTTTTATAGGCTTTTGGTGGCCATAAGGTGGGTTTATGAGCATTGATGGCATTGATGCTTCATGATGAGAGGAGTTACAAGTTTTAATTCTTTGATTTTGTAACTCCTTTTTCCTTGAATTTGATTGGCCGATGGAGAATGATGGGCATTTAATCGCCCTTAATCTCCATGATGAAAGGAGTTTCATGGTTTTAATATCATGATTACTTGGACTTGTAACTCCTTTCTCCATGAATCTGATTGGGCCGTCCAAAATAATGGGTTAATGACCGCATTAAGTTGTCATAAAATGGGTCAATTAACTGCATTAAGTGGTCGCCAGGGCATTTAAAGAGTCGCAGGCCGTCCCGCGTCTTTTGGAATTCTTCTTATGACGATTGTCGATGGATCCACATGTTGTTTGATGTCAGATGGCAATGCAACTTCAGACATTGATTGGTGCCAGTGACATTTGTCTCATCGATTTCTCGATCGGTCGGACAGAAAGTGTACTTTCTTGGTTAGCCGGTTGGCAATCTTGGAGAATGATTTCATACTTTTGACGGCCAATCTGAAAAGTTGATGAAGATCAATCGATTTCCACCATCAAGAATCAGATTTTAGGAAGACCACAAGGGCTGGAATTCCCGAAACACGAAAAGAGTCAGAAAACGGGCCACCCAGTGGAAATCCGGTGACCCGGATTTCCAGGGTCGCCAGCGACCAAGCACCCATGGCCGCAGGCGACCATGGGGTTTTTTCCCCTTCCGGTCGCCATTTCTCGGTCGTTTTTCGATCTTTTTTATTCTTTCTTTCTCCTATATTTTTCTTGACATTTATCCTCATTTATTGGCTTGATTCTCCTGAAGAAAACCTAACAAGAAGCCGCGCAAATCGAAGCACGGAGTTTTCTATCTTCCAGAAAGGCCGAATACTTTGTAGCCGATTTTTCATCAAGAGTCAAAACTAGGTCAAACGATGTCGGAATGACCTAAAATTTGAGCTGAAGCCTCCTAAGTAGTAGATAGGACCAACCATGGGCTTTTATCTAAGTTTTGAAGTCGTGTGGGGTCCCGTCGCCAGTAGACTTGATTTTGCCGCGAGGAAAATGCCGCGCTTTGATGTACGGTCAACCGATGTCCGATCGACTTGAATTTTGACAGGGTGCCTATTGGAGTCATTTTGAGATGATCCATTAGCTCCAATTTGGATGTCATGGTCCCAGGTGCTCCACCGCCGGTAGCTTTGATTTTGTTTCGGAGCGTCAAAGTCAAGTCAAACGTTGTCGGAATGACCTACAATTTGACGTGCAGCCCTTTAGAAGAATGTTGAAGCCACCTATGTGCTTTGTTTGATGGGTGATAGCCTCAGTAATTCTCACCACCGAGCAGCTTGATTTTACTGCTCGAGGGTTGATGGAGGGTCAAACGTTGTCGGTTTGACTTGAAATTTGACACGGAGCCTTTTCGAGGTATTTTGAGACCATCCGTGGGCTCTAATCGAAGTTTTGATGTCTTCGACGCCGTCGCCACCGGGAGCGCATGTTCAGCTGCCGGAGGAGTGAAGTTAGGCCAAATGATGTCAAAAATTACCTGAAACTTTATGTAGAGCCTCCTAGTGGCATCTTTCAGCTATGTGCTCTGTTTTATGTGTCAGGGTCTCTGGCTTTGCCACCACCAGGAGCGCCTGTTTAGCACTTTGAGGAGTGAAGTTAGGCCAAATGATGTTAAAATGACCCGAAACTTCAGATGTACCCCTTTTTTGCTGTCTTGAAGGATCTTGCAGTTTTTGTTTGATTCTGACAAGATATGATGCTTGAAGTAGCATTGCATGTTTGTAGTAGGATGCGACTTCTTGATGTTGAAGAGGCAAAGTGACATTTTTGGTGTCAACACCAAGGTGAGCCTAGCTGGTACTTTTGCCGAAGCTAGCTCAAGCTTGGTGCTAGCTGGCACTATTGCCGAGCTGGATGTATCTTGGCACTATTGCCGAATTGTAAACTGAGGTCGAGATAAGCCAAACCGGTACTATTACCGAAACTAGCATAATCTTGCTATTAGGGAAACATCCCACACAATGTCCATCCATGATGTCCTATGGACCTGAATCTTGTGGATTTCAAAGAGAATAAAAAAAAATCCATCAATCGAAGTATCATCCCCGTTTGGCCACAAGAGAATGAGAAAACTCAAATTGCAAACTGGACATCTAGTGTTTCTTGTTTATTATTAGCGTGATTGTCATTGTTACTATTATTACTACCTTTTTTAAGACAACCATGTACTGTTATTATGCCTTTAGATGTTGATGTAGCTGATTGTTATTTCAATAGTACTACTGCCTTGCATGAGCCTTTCTCCCTAGTTTGTTTGATGTTTCAATTTCTTTTCACTTTATTACTAGTTTCAACAGAATATTCAGATTCCTCATTTGGCATGATCTTATGAATGTTTATGTGACCAATAGATTTTTAAATTTGATTGGGGCCATCTTTAGATTACTTTTGTATTATCTTTGGGTTACTTTTGTAGTTTGAATCTTCTCAAATAAAAGGACAAGTTTTGAGTGCCTTTTATGATAGCCAGTGGTGCAAAGAAATTAATAGAAAAACATGCCAGTGCTAAATAATCATAATATTAAAATTTATAAAAATAAAACTTTCTGATCAGTTTCTTTAAAACTAAATGCAAAAGTTTTTAGTCTAAGAGAAATGATAAAAAAAAAGTCCATAAGATTTCAATACCTCATACCATATTATTAAAAAAAACACACACACACACACACACAAGCCCATGAAAATTGATGATTAATGATCAAGAAAACTAAAAAAACAAAATCAAAACAAACAAATAATATAAACTATAAATAAAATCCAATGAAATTTGAAAGACACATAGAAATGAAAACCCATAATCAACTCAATAACACAAGCAATTTAAAAGAATCAAACACTCATGACAAAAAAAAATGGAGCAAAAAAGTGCAAAGATAAAGGAACCCACAAATTCATGAAAAACCATGATAAAATAAATAAAAAACTTAAAACCCATCATAAGTGAGAAATTATAATAAAATAAATACAAAATAAAATGAAATAATTTTTTTTTAAAAAGGCTATAAGAATATATATATATATATATATAAATAAAGATCCATAGACAATACAATGATAAAAGAAATTTAGACGAACCAAACCAACTTATGATAATCTAATACTAAAAAATGGAAATCTGAAGCCACAAAAGAAATAAGAAAAATTTATAAAAAGATTTCACAAAGAGAACTTAAAGAACCCAATGGAAGTAAAATAAATAATTAACTCATAATGATAAGCATTAAAAAAATATAAAAAAATACAACAGAAAAATGAGAATTCACAGAAAATCCCATAATAAAAAGTGATTTAAAGGAAAAAAAACCCAAGGAGAACCCAATACTCAAAAGTTGAAACAAAAAAGGGATAAAAAGGAAACTTGCAATCTATGAAAACCATACAAATACTAACCATAAAAATATTGCAAATCTATAAAAATTTTAAATGATGATTCTTTTGTATAAATCATATTACAATGACATAATTAAAATTGCTCAAATCAAAATATAATGAACTCAAAAGTAAATGAATTAAAATAGGTTTACCTCTCAAATTGAAATGTTTAATAATTGCACTAATTGTCTCAAGATGCTTACATTTTAAAATGGGTTGAACACTGATCTAAACTAAGCATGCAAATGAGACATGAGACAGTACTAAAAAGAGACACAAAGAAAGAAAAAAATTATTGAAGTTGCTCTAAAAAAATACAATGAACTTAAAAGTAAATGAATGGGAAAATAAAAGTTCTCTTGTTGACATAAAGAAATAGAATTATATTGGAGAAAGTAGAAAATGATGATAATAAGAATGAACTCAATTCTTTATTTAGATGGACCAATATTATTGGAGATTCCTTTTACCATTAGTTCTGCATTCTTAAAAAAAAGTGTACAATCAAAATCAATAGATAAAAAAGAATCCAGACAACCCAGAACCGATAGTGGATTAAATAAAAAAGACTAAGGATTAAATAAACCAGACAACCCAGAAATCGGCATTTTACATTCTAAAAAAAAAAGAAAAACAATCATATAATCAGAACAAACAAAAATACTTGAAATTCCTTAGATTAGTGGCACTTAGACAGTGGGACTCATTAATACTCAAATGATATTGCCTTGATAGAAATAAGATGATATTGGGAGTTTCTTAATAGACAAAAGGCATGATGGAGAGTCCAAATCACAAAAAAAGTTTTATTTGGAAAATTCTAGTATTTTGTATTTTTTTTTATCAGAGAATCAATTTGACCGTGGAAATAACCCAAAATGAGGTGAAGATTTGAGGTGTCACATCCCAATCCCGAATCACCCTGGCCTAGGGTAATCCTCGAGGTGTGACACACTTACTCTCGTGATATTGTACCTATCTCGAGCCAAATACAACACACGAATGAGAGAAAACAACTATTCCACACGTGAGTCTAGCTCACTAGAACCTGTCAATAACATTTAAAGTAAAGCGGAAGCTATAATCCATACACATGAAGATATCATTTCCCATTCAGTCCAATTAAACATTCAAGTTTATACAAAAGAATTACACAAATATATATATACATTGATTTACAAGAGGGTGTATAAAAGAACCCTATACAACTATACGAAAAGTATAACCAAAAGAAACTAAGTGTGACCCACACAAAAAGGGGCTAACCACACACTAACTGCAACTCTACAAAATGTATACCGCGCCCTTCGGAGGAGGAGTAACTGCATTGGCCCCTGATCCGGCCACTCCTGTAATCCTAGAGGAACCTCCTCGATACCCTCCTCTCCCTCCTGGGCCTCTTCAAGGTCGGGAGCTTGTTAGACCCCGACCCAGACCAAGTCGATTAGTGTGCGATTAGTATGTGTTTAGTCCTAAGTGGGTTTAGTTGTCGTTGGGTTAGAAGTAATTAGCTTTAGTCTTGGACATAGCTTTGGGAATTTTGAGAACGTTTAGTATTAGTCTGACACACTCAGGAAGGCCTGAGTGCCCGTGTAAGCTTGGGAAGATCGTATCGATTTCCGTGTGATTGTGATTTTGATTTCATCTGAATGATTTTTCTAAGAGTTACAACTTTCGTTTTAAGCCCATTCATGTTTGAACCCCAAAAACCCAAGTTTTAGCCCAAAGAGGGTAAAATTGTCTTTCTTGCACAAATCTGGACACAATTTTCGTGATCTCAAACCCATGTCAAAAATATACTTTTTGGAAACTAGATGTTTCGACGATCGTTTTATCCTTCTTCGTCGAAGTCATTCGAGGCCTGTAAGATCGTGTTTTGGTCATTTCAAAGTTCAAGTCATATGGGCCCCACTTGCAAGTGTCTTAAGTTAACTCATCTCTTTCCCCTCTCTACTCTTTTCATTCTAAAACCCAAATCTCTGCAATTTCTGGACCTAGGGCAAGGAAAACCTTTCTCTCTTCCTCTTCATTCCTCTTGCATGCTTTAGCTAGAGAGCTCCAAAAAGGATTCCAAAATCATCATTTTCTTCATCTCCTTGCAAGCTCTCTATCAATACAAGTTTTTTGGAGCTTCTTGTGGAACAAGCTCTACATTTTCTTCCTCCTCTCTTGTTTGACGTTCTCTAAGTAAGAGCTTCAACCCATGCTTTTCATAAAGTCTTTTTAGTTCTTTAAGATCATGTTTTTCATGTTTACAAACCCTTTTGTTAAAATGGATTCTTTGGTTCCATTTTTGAGTGAGTTTTGTGTGGTTTTCTTGGGGTTTTGTAGTTCTTTGGATTGTCTTGAGTGAAGTGCTTGAAGATGAGTGTTTAGCATTTGGGCAAGGCAAGTAATCTCTATAGGACCATTGTGCATGTGTTTTGTAAGCTTCATTGTTGTTTTAGAAAGTTGCATATGAATATGTTTACAAGCTTCATGATCATGTTTTCTTCGGATTGAATGTTTGAGATTGGGAAAAATATGTGTTTTGCCCTTTGGAGAGCATGTAGGCTCAGGTAGTGCAAGTGGAATGAGAAACAAGAAGAAGGGAAGAAGAAAATGCAAAAATCTGAACTGGACTGCATTTCCCGTGCAGTTCGGTCAGCCGTCGGTCGGCTGGCGGCTAACCGAAATCCCCATTTCGGTTAACCGTGAGCTGACCGAGCTCGGCGGTTCCCTTTCCAGAAGCTGACATTTCGACAGTGGATTACGGTCAGCTTGTCGGTTAGCAAGCGGCTAGCCGCCATACCCCATGTCGGCTAACCGCTGGCCAACCGCGCATTGTCGGTTCCTTTTCCTGAGAACTACATCTCAAACTGGGTTCCCGCGGTCAGCCCTAAGGTCAGCTTACGGCTAACCGCCAAGTCTCAGTTCGGCTAACTGTAAGCTAACCGCAGTCAGTTCGGTTTCTTTCCCAGAGGGCTGCATTGGACCTGGACTTCCAGCGGTCAGCATGTTGGTCAGCTGGCGGCTAGCCGCTAGACCTTAGTTCGGCTAGCCGACACCTGACCGAGAGGTGACCGAAATTGACAAATTTCCTGTTTTGAAGAGTTTTTGCAAGAATGAAAACTAGAACATGTTAAGTGGCCTTTAGCCTGATATTATGCACTCGAAACCCGAGATGTCCTCTAACGTCTGGGGGCACCAATTCTGTTTTAAATTCCAACATCTGGGCTTCGGCGGCACAACGATCAACCAAAGGTCCTTGCATGAGCTTGATAGGCTTTGTATTCGTACTGTGGTTTCGATATAATGAATA
Source organism: Cinnamomum chago (assembly GCA_038049695.1). Lineage (NCBI taxonomy): Eukaryota > Viridiplantae > Streptophyta > Magnoliopsida > Laurales > Lauraceae > Cinnamomum > Cinnamomum chago. The sequence continues at coordinate 51,505,604 of CP142462.1, forward strand.
TCATCGTGTACTTGTTTTGAAGTTTAAGTACAAGCTCGTTTTGAAGATGTGTTTCAAGAAAAAGGGAATCACTTCCTAAGCGTATTATGCATATTAAATATGCCCTTGCTAGTCGTGTTCATCGGGTTCGATAAGTGATTTCCCCCTTTTTAACTCGACATGTTTTGATAGTGTTTCACGTGTTTTGTGCATTCATGAATTAAGTAACACCACTGAGCTTGGGCTGCCCTTTCAGTTTGATCCACTGTCTGGGGGTCCTTAAACATGTGTACTGTCTGCAGACTGGTCGTGTATTTATTACACATCGTGCGTGTCCGGTTCCGCGGCCGGAATTCCCGTCTTTGTGGGAAATCGTGTCGTGCTTATATTATGTATATCGTGCTTATCGTGCGTGCTTGCTCTTTTCATTATATAAATGATAGAGAAAGGATGGGCTCTTTGTGGATGATAACTATTCATGATATATTATGTACTCATGCTAGTTTGTTTTAGTATCTCAGCTCAGTTAAACATTTCTGCAAATGTATCTCAGTCAGTATAGTATTTCAAATCAAGGATTTGCTTATATGTTTTCTTAAACGTTATTGTTTCATGCTTGCACCTAAATTGATTACCTGCCAAACCGTCGTGTTTAACCCTTGTTTGTTGGTGCCCAGGAGCAGGAGACGTTACCTTTGAGGAGGAGCGTCAGGAGGAGGCTTGTGAGCCAACCTCTGTGAGAGAGTGGCAGCCCGACAATGTCATTTAGACGTCGGGCGGGTCCCTGAGTCTCATCATCTTTTGTTGGGGTTTCTTTTGATTATTTTGAGAAGTGTATTGGCCTTTGTTGGCCTCTTATGGATTGTACCTAAAACTTAACTTACTTTTGTGTTAGTCTCATAACTTGAAATCTAATGGGAATGCCATGTTAGCTTCTTTCTTTATACATATGTCTTGTGATTAATTCATCAAGGCACCTAAAGAATTACTGGTGCTTATCGTGAATGTGTTTTGCTACACGCTTCCGCATATTTGATCGTGTGAGTCAGATTCCGCGTGTCTTTGGGAATCCTCACCGCAGAACCTGTGGGAAGACAATAAACATAAACTATCTTAATTTCGACACGTCGCGGACCCGGGGATCCGTTCCGGGGTCGCGACAGAGCTGCACCTGGCTACATTAGTATACCAATAGTAGTATCTCAATACGACGATTCAGAAAGTGTCGCACCCCGGATCGGGTCCATGGGCCTAATCCAGGATCGGGACTAAGTAAGTGTGATGATGGTGAAGTGTGCACATTTATTTAATTTCTCACAAGTGTCCACGGTGAGGATATCAAAATAACATAAATATTTCTTTCAATGCGGAAGCGTGTAGCAAATCAAATTGATAATCCAAGTCACAAGATAAAAACACATTTATAAATCAAGTATCAAAATGAGCAATGATCATAAGTGCTTTCCCAAAAGAAAAGTTAAAGTTTATACAAAAGGTCATTTAATTACATTCCCCAAAAATAGAGGTCAACAAAGGCCAATATAAACAAAATACCAATCCTCAAAAGAATGGTTAAATGTTTCCCAAGATGTTACGTCTCTCATAGCAACCAAATGCCTAAACGACATCGCCAGCATGCCACTCAACTAGGCGTTGCGGTTCACCGACCGTGTCCTCAAGCTCCGCCTCGGGATAGACAATGTCCGGACCTGAGTACCAAATAGTGGGTCAAACACGGCGGTTTGGCAAACGGGTGAAAAGACATGATAATAAGATAATAAATGAGTTTACCTTCAAAAGCATTTAAACCTGTTTAAATATCTATTTCCATAAAAGAGATAAATCATTTATTCAAATACAAGTATGCGTTGTAAAACATGTAAAGGTAACCAAGGAAACGGGAAACAAGCAAGATAGCAACCACACGAAGCCAAGTCCTCTATCACCGAAGTGACAGAGCATATCAAGGCGTTGATCTCAGTCACACGAGGTGAGGAGAAACAACGAAATAAATACATATACATATAATATACGGGACATGACCACGGTAGCGATCCGGGCATCGGGAACACGGTAGCAATCCGGGGTATCGGGACAAGACCATAGTAATAACCGGGCAGCGGGATCCAAACTGCAGCTGGCGGGACAAGAGGGGGATCTCCAAGTCGGTGGATCAGACCTACAGGGTTATCCAATCTTAGTGGTGCCGACTCATAGGTCAAATGACAAGATCAAAACATGTATAAAATACATCAAGTACAAGTACATAAACAAGCGTGACGGGAGTGCTCAAAGGCACAACTGTCATATCAATCCGGGCAATGCATTTATGAACTAATAACTATATCAAATACAATTTCAATGCTTTCAGGAATAACAGGTCATGTAGTATAAATCTCGGGAACAATGAAATACAATAAACCATTTAAGTTTTGGGTAAAATATCGGGTTCAAGATTCGTTCAAGGTGAATAGGGGCCTCGTATGTTGATTTAATAATAATTTGGTACTCTTTGAGTTTGGGGACATTCCGGGCTCATTATACACCTTACGATTTTTAAAGGAACTTCAAATGAATCTTTGTGACATAGTTTCTTTCTCTAACGGATGTCAAATAATGAGAATGAGTCTTCCCATCACAATAGGGCTCCCAACAAACCTCTCTCAATCATATAAATATTTCATTTATGCTCCCAAAACAGCCTCAAAGAACAGTACCCATCGCTCGAGCGGACTGGAGGTTCGCTCGAGCGGTGAGCTCTCTGAAATGGTTGTCTGGGTGGGTTATCTCGAGCGAAGTTGAGGTCGCTCGAGCTAACTCATCTAGTATCAGGTTGGCTCGAGAGAAAATTTAGTTCGCTCGAACTAACCACTCTCTGGAACGAGTTCTGGGGGGGTTCGCTAGAGCGAACTGTCCACTGGAATGGTTCGAACCCTTTTCTGGACACTTCGCTCGAACAACATATCAAGTTCACTCAAGCGAACTATCCAGAAACTGGTTCCGGGACAGTTCTTCTCCTCACTTTCTCCTCCTTTTATAACCTCTTTTTAGCCCCTTAAGTACACCAAATGAGGAGTTCAAAACACTATCCAAACTAACATCAAATCTCCTACAACATCCATTCCATCCTCCTCCAATAATATCACATCCAAATACAAAGAAAGACGAGAAGGAAACCATTACACCAAGAATACATTTGAACTAAAAGTAAGAGATAATTGAAGGCTATGTACCAATACATTTCCAAGACATTAAATACACTATCAAGGCTCTTTCATGAGCATTTATTTCAAGTCAATGCAAGTAAATAAGCATAAGTAGAAAAACAATAAAATCAATCACATTTCTTATAAAACCACTTGCCTTAGGTCCAAGCTAATCAATAACAAGCTCTAAACACTCCTCCAAGCCAAAGATCTAAGTTATAACAAAAATCCCCAAAACAAACCCTAAAAGGGGTCAACACAAGAAATAGAAGAGGAAAGCTTGTAATAATGGAGATGTAACTTCTTAAAGGCCAAAGGAACATAAATTTAAGAGATGGAGAGGGTTGCTTACTTGTAGGTTCTCCAAATGAACAAGATGAGCTCAAAGGGAGTCTTGGAATGGGAGGTTTTCTCCAAAAAAAATGGTGTCAATGGAAAGCTATGGTGGCGAGGAAGAAGATGATGATCTCTATTTCCCAACTTGTGCAAGGGTGGTAATGGATTTGGTGGTGGAAAAGCAAGAGAAGAAGGAAAAGGGGAAACCCTAGGTGAAGATTGGAGTTGAGCTAGAAAAGGGAAAAGGAAGAGGAGGGTTCTCTTTTTATAGAAGATGGAGTTGGGTCCCACCACTAGAACTCTTTGTGGGCCGAAATCATGTTTATCGGGGCTTCGAACGAATTCGACGAAGAAGAGAAAAGTGATCGTCAAAATATCTAGTTTCCAAAAATTATATGTTTCGCGGGTTTCAGGGATATCAAATTTTGGGTACAGATTTAGTGTAAAAAGATTGTTTTGCCCTCAATGTTAGGAAAGTCGGGTTTCGGGGTCTCGAACGGGCACAGGATCAACATGAAAGTTATAGGGATTAATGAGATAAGTAAAACGAGATTAAAACAATAAACACGAGAATCTCAAATAAACCCCCAATTAAATGCAAGATCATGAAAGGAACCTCCAAAGGGCCCCACTAGTCACAAAGGCACTCAAAATTCCCCAAAGCTATATTAAAAGTTATTCTATCCCTAACTTAACCAAAACACACTAAACAAGCTTAGAACTAAAATACGACTTAATTAACACTAATCGAGATCACTCCAGACGGGATCTTACAGCAAGTATATGCATTAATAAGAAGATACATATGTTAGTGTCACATGTCTGTGACCACTGAGTTTGTTTTGCCAATTCCGTGCCATTGTTTTCCGAAGACCTTGCCTCCCAAAGTGCCTCAAAGAAGATCTAATTCAGAGGTTTTTTCAAGCTGTTGGAAAGTTCAGATTCATCAAAGAAGGTCTCCACTTGTGTTTGACAACCTTTTCATGTATTTTATACCCAGACCAAAACATTAGAACCCTGGGAAAAAGTTGAGTTTTAAATCCTATTTTCTATCTCTCTCTCTCTCAGCTTAAATAGTCTTTCTAAAAAGGGTTCGGTGACCTTACGATCACCTGGCTAGCCCCTTTGCAAAAGGTGGCTAACCGCCAAACCCACGGTTTGTTTTTCAGAGAGCTAATTTTTTCATCAGGTTGGAGTTCGGCTACCTAACGGCTAACCGCCATGTACTCCAGCGGCTAACTGTAGTGCAACCGTAAGTTACAGTTTGTTTTCCAGAGAGCACTTGATTTCTAAACCTCCTCTCGGTCACCCAAGCGGTTGCCTCACGGCTAGCCTCCAAGTCTACCTGCGGCTAACCGTGAGCCAACCTTATTTGAGATTTCTGACCGTTATCTCTGAGAAATTGAAAAGGGGCAAGCCTTCGTTTTGAAGGGGCTAACCTCCAATATAGCCGTTGGATTATTTTCTATAAAACTGAAGCTTATTTCTCTCTTCTGTGAGGACTTTTTTTGTAGAGCTTTGTATGCTATTTTCTTCCCAACAAACCTAAGGTCTCAAATCTTCTTCCAAACACTCATGTGTTAGATTTAGGAAAATCCAAGAGCTTCATTAGCTCCAAGATGAGTGTGTTGTGTGAGAAGAGCTTCTTCTAGGATCCCTTACTATATGAAAGCCTTGTCCATGTTATCCTAGAAGACCAGACCTCTGAACCTTGGTTGTGCTACACGATGGAAGTTTCCTTTTCAACTCCAAGGCGTCGTCAAGAGGTGAAAGCTTCGACTACTGTCAAAGCTCATTAGAACTCTTTCCATCTTCATCAAAGGCAAGTGTTCACCCTTCTTTAAAATTATACAATCTATGATGGTGATTCAGATCTGTGTGACTAAATCACTTTGTAATTGTGTGAGGAGTAGATCTGAGTGATCGAACCTCGATAACAAAATTGTAGTTGAATCAGTACTTGTGTAGTTTGATTCTTCTTAATGGAACCAAGGGACTGTGTGACCTTTGAGAGTGGATGTAGGTCTATGTGACCGAACCACTATAATTTTCCTGTGTCTTTTCCTTATGGCATGATTTACATTTCTATATATATATTATGGTATGTGTTGTGTATGATAGGTCATCACTATGCTCAATAGACACACACACACACTTGTGCTTATCAACTCACATCTAATTGTATCTCTTCTTTATTGCTTAAGTACAATCTTGATGGACACATATTTCACTTAAGTCATTCTCTTTATTGTGTTTGTTCTGTTCTTTGTTCTGGTTATTTTAAAATTGCCTTAAAAAGTTTAAAATTGGTAATTGATTACCCTTAGTCCTATTCACCCCCCCCCCCCTCTAGGACTTAGTCATTGGCCCTAGCCTGCACTTTCAATTGGTATCAGAGCCGGTTACTCCCTTGTGGTTTTACAACCCGGAGTTGGTCTACCTCTTTTTCTCGTGTGCCAATGTCTAATCCAGAATGTAGTGCTGTAAACAGACCACCTTTGTTTGATGGTACTAACTATGCCTTTTGGAAAGACCGAATGGCCGTGTTTCTCAAATCCATTAGTGGAGAGGTGTGGGATGCTGTGGAGGATGGATGGACTCCTCCTACCTTCACAGCTGAAGATGGCACTGTCAAGCCTCTTCCAAAGGCCAGATGGATAGCTAGTCAAAAAGCTTTGAGAGACTATGATGCTAAGGCTTTGAATGTCATAACATGTGCCATGAATGCTGAAGAATTCAAAAAGATTATGACATGTACCACATCTAAACAAGCTTGGGAGCTGTTGGAAATAAATTATGAAGGGACAACCATTGTTAAGAGAGCCAAACTCCAACTACTAACTTCCCAATTCGAATCTCTAAGAATGAGAGAAGATGAAATGTTTGATGATTTTCGAACAAATTAAGCTAATGGTAATCGTTAATGAGATGTGGTCACTCGGTGAGCAAATCCCTGAAGGCAAAGTTTGTAGCAAAATCCTTAGGTCTCTACCTGAAAGATTTCACCCCAAAGTGACTTCTATAGAAGAGTACAATGACCCTGAAACTATGAAAGTAGAAGAACTGTCGGGTAACATTAGAACCTTTGAGATGAAAATGAATAATGCCTCTAAGAAATCCAAAGAGAAGAAATCTATAGCTTTAAAGGCTTCTCAACCATATCCATCTAAAGAAGAATCAGGCAATGAGAATGAAAGTGATGATGAAGATGTTGCCTTACTTACTAAAAGATTCTTAAGACAATTTAAGAAAAAGACTTCAAAGTTTAATAGAAAAGAGAAACCTTTTGATAAAAGTAAAGCCACTCTTCTAAATATCAATCCAGAAATGTAAAATGCTAAAATTGTCAAAAGTTTGGACATATATCAACTGAGTGTCCAATGGAAAGGAAAGTTAAGAAAAAGACTCTTGTGGCTACATGGGATGACTCTTCTGAAGCTGAATCAGACTCAGATGAATCACACAAAGATGAGACAAAAAATTACACTATACTAATGGCCAGAACAGTGTGTGATTCATCTCTTGAGATAACAGAAAATTCTGAAAGAACTGATGTTGAGAAATCTGAGAATGAGTCTGAATCTAATTATGACAGCTCAGATAATGAAAAAGATTATGAAGATCCTCAAGTTACATATGATAGACTTTATGAGGAAAGTTGCAAATTGATTGAAGCCGTGAGCAAACAAAAATCCAAGAACAAAGTCTTAAAAGACAAAATTGAAACCTTAACTGATGAAAAGAATATCTTAGCAATTGAACTAAAAGAATTTAATTCTAAATTTCAAATTGCTAATGAAAAATTAATCAAGTTCAAAAGAGATGAAAAAGAAGCTGAAACTCTAAAAGAAGTAAACACACAATTAAGGGATGAAGTCACTCGTCTGAAATGGTTTAAAGAGAAGTATGAATATTCATTTACCCATGGAGAAGAAAATCTTGAAAGACTTTTTAAAATGGGAAAATATCACAGAGACAAAACTGGATTAGGATTCAACAAAGAAGACAAACCTAATCCTAATGCCTCTACTGTGTTTGTGAAAGGAGAAGCTTCCTTTAGTAGTCAAAACAATTCTGAAATTACATGCTATTCATGTGGAAGCAAAGGACATGACAAGTATGAGTGCAAAATGAAACAAATTAAAAGACAGTCCATCAAAACATGTGTCAACCCCAATAAAGATAAACAGACTAAAATATCTTTTCAAAACAATTTCATCAATCACTCATTCTCTCAACAATTAAATGTGTTGATGAAACAAATTGGTCTTCTAAAGTTGCAATACCATAATCATACAAGAACTGTCAAATCAACTGAAAACTACTCTAAGAAATCTTTTCACCAACAAAATCCTAACAAAGCTAGATCTCAAGGTCCTAGTGAAATCCCTGTCACCCAAAATTTCATATGGGTTCCCAAGAACAATGGCCTAGTAGTTCACACAGGTCTTAAAGCCATTGACCAAACCTTGTGGTACCTAGATAGTGGATGCTCTAGACACATGACTGGGGATAGAGCACATTTCTCATCTTTAATTGAATATGAGGGTGGAACTGTCACTTTTGGTGATGGAAATGTTGCTAAAGTTGTTGGTAAGGGTACATTGAATGTTCCCAACATGCCTGTTATTGAAAATGCTTTATATGTCGTTGGTTTGAAACATAACTTGCTAAGCATTTCTTAAATATGTGATAAAGATCATGTTGTTAACTTTAGTAGTTATGGTTGTGAGATCTCCAAAAATGGAAAGGTTATTCTAAGAGATCTTAGAACCAATGACAACTGTTATGTTATTAGTAACCACAAAGAATCATCCAGTTCAGCCTGTCATATTGCTCATCTTGATGAAGCTCAATTATGGCATAAAAGACTTGGACATGTGAACTTTAGAGACCTGTCCAAATTGAACAAATATGTTAAGGGTCTTCCAAAAATCAGCAAAGAGTCAAAAACAGTTTGTGGAGAATGTAAAAAAGGTAAACAAATCAGAAACTCTCACAAAAAGACCAAGTCTCTAAAGACCTCTAGAGCTTCTTCATATGGACCTGGTTGGTCCAACAAAAAAAGAGAGTAAGGGGGGCAAAAGATACTTTCTTGTTATTATTGATGATTATTCCAAATTCACTTGGGTTGCATTTCTAAGAGAGAAATCCGATGCTTATGCTGAATTTAAAAGAGGAAGTCCACTTGGACAAACTGGGGGGACCGATTCATGGCCCGGTCCCCCCTGAGAGCCCTTGGATCCCAGTCTGAGATCCAAGGGCTCTCAGGGGGGACCGGGCCATGAATCGGTCCCCCCAGTTTGTCCACCTAGCACTGCTCAATTTAAAAAGATTATGAAAAGGATCCAAGTTGAAAAAGGAAGAGCAGTTTCTCGAATAAGAAGTGATTATGGTGGTGAATTTGAAAATACAAAGTTTGAAAAATATTGTGATAAGTATGGAATTCACCATGAATTTTCTGCCCCTAAAACTCCTCAACAAAATGGTATTGCTGAAAGAAAGAATTGTTAGGGATTTTGTATTTGCAATTTGATGGATGCATTTGCACTTTAGCATCATTTGATATTTCACACATGCATTGTTTTTAGAAACATTGAAATCTAGTTTTATACATGCATTGGTGTTTAGATTTGGAAAAGTTTTTGGTTTATGCATGTTTTGGTCATAAACTTGGATGCATTGGTTTTAGAACCCAAAACTCTTTTGAAAACCTATTTCCTTGTGCATTACATTTGGAAAATCATGTTAGGTATTTAGGTTTGAGTTTTGCATACTTTCAGCACCTTTAGAATCAGTTTTGTATGCAAATTTCATCTGAAAGGAGTTTTATCAAATCAAGCTAGCCTTTGGTTTTAAACTTTTGAATCATTTTAGGCTTTGTGTTTTTCATGTTTTTAAACATCTTAGAATGTCTTAAAACATGTTATTTAAGCTTGATTGAGTGGCCCAAAGATCCCTCAAAGAAATACTTTGAATTGAAAAAAGTTGGATTTTTTGGCCCAGGGACTCGCCCGGCAGTGTCGCCGGTCGACCGAGACCTGTGTCTCGGTCGACCGAGGACACTACAGGGTGTCTGTACAGTTTTTGAACTGTAAGCCTCCAACGGTCATTTTTATGACCGTTGTGCCTTCCCGGTCGACCGAGACCTCTTTGCCGGTCGACCGAGAACTAGCCGTTGGCAACTTTTTGGATATAAAGTCCATTCATTTCCAACCTTTTTCAAGGCTTGAACTATGAACTTTTGAGAGCATTTTGGAGCCAAAGAAAGGGGAAGAAGTTGGAAAGGCTAGAGGGCCATTTGGAAATCAAATGCTTGAGATTTAAAAAGGTAGACCTTACTTATCATTTTGATTTCCATTAAAATTAGAATCCATGCATGACAAATCTTTGTATTTCCTTTTATGCATGATTACTAGTTTTTAAAGAGTTGTTTTGCAAACTCATTTTCATCATTGGTATATTAGAATGGTTTGCAATCACTCTTATCAAATCACATGCTTTCTTATACTTTATTTTTCATACAACTTGTGATTCTTTGAAATTCATGTCATTAACAAGTTGTTTCTCATACATGTGATTTGCATTAGACTTCAATCCAATCTTTCATGAGCTTTGAACTTTGAAATGCTTCAAGCATATAATTGATTAAGCTTTCTTTTTAAACTTGATTGAAGTCATCACACACACACATCATAATCATACACTTTTGCATACATAGAGTGTTTGTGTGAGTTTGTATTAAACTTTCATATCCGCCTATTTAAGAGGCAATTTCATTGAGCTAAAATTGTAATCTCTTAGAGTGTTGAGTAAACACTTTCTTTGAGAAATCTTGAATTGTGTAAGGTTATTGCTTAGCCTAAGAAAAGCATTTTTGTAAAGGTTATTGCTTAGCCTCTAAAAGCACATTGATAGGTTATTGCTTAGCCTTGAAAAGCATCTTGTAAAGGTTGTTGTTGAGCCTTAGAAAAACAACATTGTAAGGGTTATTGCTTAGCCTTTGAAAAAGCATACATAGTGGAAATCCGGTGGGGTGATTGGATTCACAAGCCGGTAGTGGATGTAGGCATTGAGGCCGAACCACTATAAACATTGGTGTTGTGGTGCATGCTTTGTGGTGATTGAGTTTGTTTAGCTTCCGCATTTTGATTGTTAATCATCACTTGTGACTAGTTTAAGTTAAGAAACTAAAATTTGTTTAAATTGGTCATAGTTGTAGCTCACCCTATTCACCCCCCCCCCCCCCCCCCCTTCTAGGGTTAGGATCCCATGGACTTTCAATTGGTATCAGAGCCAAGTGCTCTATCCCTTAGGATCAAGTGTTTGGAACTCTTGATTAGGTGTAAAAACCTAGAGTAAAAACCCTAGAGTTGTGCTTATTTGAAAATCATTAAAATGGACTCCACTATGCTAGACTTTGTAGATTCTTCTAGACCCCTCATTCTTCCTTCTATTGGAGATTCAAACCCTCACTTAAATGAATATCAATTTGACTCAAAAAAGGAAGAAAATGAGTATGATGAAGATGATCTTCAACAAGCCTATAATGAATTATATACATTATCTTCAAAGCTTGATAAAAGAAATAGAAGTTTAAAAGAAGAATCTAATAAACTAAACAAAGAGCTAGCCTCTTCAAAAGATGAACTTAGAGAGAAAGAAGAAGTAATAAAATGTCTAGACTCTAAGTTCATGATCTCTTTAAATAACCTATCCAACATTCAAGATGAACTAAAAGAATTAAAGATGGGTTATGAAAATGTCAATAAGGAAAATCTAAAACTAAGAGATCAATTACAAAGGCAAGGTAAAGACTTTAACAATCTTGAATCTAAATTGACTATCTCTAAGGAAAATTTATCTAATGCTCAAGATGAATTAAATGAGATTAAGATAAATTGTAATGAGCTTAAAAATGAAAATTTGAACCTACGAGATACAATTAAAAGACAAGATGAAAACATTAACTATTTAAAATCCAAGTTGACAATTTCCAATGAAAATTTGTCTAATGCTCAAAGTAATTTAAAAACTCAAGAACTTGGATCTAAAGTTGTTAATGAACTAAAACATGAATTAAAACTTGCCAATGAAGAGCTAAGCAATTATAAGGAAATTGAAAATGAGCTTTCTAAAGTCAAACATGAAAATTCAATCCTTATAACCAAAGTCACTCAACTTGAAGGATATAAACAAAAGTATGAGTGCAAGTTTACCCAAAGTGAAGATAGACTTGAAAAATTATTTAAATTGGGTAAACCTCATGGAGATAGGACGGGTATTGGATTCAATAGGAATATGTCTTATGATCCTAAATTCACCAACACATTTGTGAAAGGTGAGTCCTCTTTCTCTAGCACTCTTTCTCCCTTGCCCAAAACCAAATGTGATTATTGTGGCAATGAAGGGCATTTTAGGTTTGAGTGCAAACTAAGAAGAAGAAGCAATGTGTCTAATCCCATCTTTGAACCAAAGAAAGTAAAATCAAACTTGAAGGGTAAGACACTAAAAACCAAGGAAGACTCCATAAAGCTTAAACAAGTTAAACCAATTAACAAGGAGTCTCCCAAGATAGATTCTAAAAGGCTTAAACAAGGTAAACCAAAAATCAAAGAATCTATTAACAAAAAGCTTCTCAATCTACCTCCCTTAAGTCAAAACATGAAAGAACTTTTGAAGAAAATTACAAAGTTAAATCTAAATTTCAAAAGTCAAAGAAAGGGAGAAAATAAGAAGAAAAGAAAAGAGAAACAATCCCCAAAGAAACAAACTCACCAACATCAAAAGACTAATCACCAATCTAAGCTAAACTTAGTGAAATCTAAATATCATGGTGATAAGTTTAAATTGAAAATTTATCAAGTCAAATCTCCTTTAGTTGGTGAGAAGTCCAAAATAGACCTCAAAGTTCAACCCTCCCAAGACCTTAGGTGGATTCCTAAAGTCATCTACTTAGACAAACCTTAGGGTCTTGGACCTTCATTGACCAACCTATTCTTTGTAAGTTAAATCTCTTTGTTGGTCATGTTGCATTTGCATTTTGTTCTCTCTTAGTTACATTTCTCAAGATGCATTGCTTATTTATGATCATTTGATTTTGTTTTCATGCACCTTTCTAAGTTACATGTCATGGTTTTCAAAATCATTTGATTATAATCTCATCATGTTTGATTTGCTTTTTGTGCACATATGTCCTGCATTGCATTTCTACATGGTCAATTGATTGTGATTTCAAATGCTTTCATAGCTAGATTCTTCATAATCAATTGGATTTTCCATGGTTTTATAAGTTAAACTTTTATCTGGAAAATTGTTTTGAAAAATCAACTTGTATGTGCTTCAATTAAGTTATATCTTTTAAAATACAATGTTGAAAATTGATCTTCTAAATCATTCTCTTTATGCTAATTGTTGAATTTTGTTTATCAAAATGATTTGAAGATTGTTTGAATGGAAATGCTCTATAACATCATTAGTCATATTCATCAAAGCATGTTCCATGTTCTCATTTCCTTTTCTTTTGGTTTCATTATCTTAGAAATGGAAATGTATGTTGTTTGCATCCTTGCTTGTTTATTTACATTCTTTTTATATGCAAATGACTTTTGGTTCCATGTATGGTTGTGATCTTAGTAATATTTGTAGAAACCATACTAGAACCCAAATCCATCCTCTATGCCTTATAGTCATTTCTTTTTGGATGGTTATGATGTTGACTCATGTAGATTCTCTTAGTATCATCCTTATACATGTTTCAACTTCATAAGTAGTGTTCTTAATCATATGAAACTCTTTGAAACCCATTTCTCATACTTCTATATGTTTGATGGATATCTTAGATGTTGAATTCATATGATTTTGACACTTTGGAAATTGCATGCTTTACCAAGTCATATTCTTTTGCATTGCAATTTGCCTTGTTCATCACTATGCTCAATAGTCATATCTTTAAAAGTGATGAATATGCATTTATGATGCTTGTTGGAATTTTGTGTTTGTCACATCCTTGCTCTTTATCATGTTATCATATTCAATTGGTTTCATTTGGTATAATTTTCCATTGATTTCATATCGAATTGATATCTTATCTTGTGTATGTGATAGACCTTGTGTGCATTGGATTGAGTTTGATAGTTATACATTTGTTCCATGTCACACACCATTAGCATCATAATGTTCATGTTGCCACCTCTCTTGCTCTCATAGGTAAATCTCATGACCACCATGTTTATGTGTTCATAATATTGGTTGGTTAATTGTTGAGGTAGGCTTCATGTTTGAATTTCATTTCACTCATCTTGCTCTTTAATAGTAATATTTATTGATTGAATGAAATGAGTTCAAAACCTTACATAGCATATGATTTTCATAAGTTATATTGATTGATGCTATGTTTGAGTAAACCCCATTGTATCATGGATAGCTCTAATTTGGATTCTTCCTAATAGGTATATTCTTACATCCATTTTAGAGTGATTGATTTAATAGTCATATTCTTAAATCTCAATTGGTATTCTTTGTTTTTCCAATTGATATCCATGATTGCTTTTCCCATAGACCTAGCTCTCTTTTGGTAATTTGATCATATTGTGCTTTATAGTATATGAATCTAATCCTTTCCTTGAAGTTGACCCTCAATTGATTAAACCATCTACTTCTTGAATCTAATAGTTAAATCTTTGTCAAGAGTTTGACAAAAGAAGAGAATGGATTGAGGGGGAGTGTAAACCTTCATAGGAAGTATTAGTTTTGATCAAATTCACCCTTGGATAGCCTTTGAGCCCTTAGAGATAACTTCCATACATGATAGCCTGTTATGAATTTCATTTTCGATTCCATTTGTTAACAGGTGCTACTAAAGGTATTCTTCTTGTCTCATGTGTGTAGGTACCTTTGCAATTTAATGTCAAAGGGGGAGAGAGAGTTCAAGTGTGACTCAAAGATCTCCTACTCTTCAAAGGGGGAGAGAGTTCGAGAGTTCAAGTACTCGAAGATCTCCTATCCATCAAAGGGGGAGAAAGCTTTCAAGTTCTCAAGAGGAGAAAGAAGCATGGTCAAAGGGGGAGAGCAAATAGAAGAAAGAAAGCTTGGAGCTAAAGAAGATGCTTGGCCATAGAGAGGAAGATGATAAGAAAGCTTGAAGAATGATCAAGCACCAAGCATCAAGAAGATTGAAGAAAAGAGCTCAAGAGCCCAAGCTAAGAGAAGAAGCATCCAAGAAGATTTCAAGACTTGTCCAGCTGAGGGGGAGCTGAAGACCTTGGTGTGTAATTTCAATGATGAGTAAGTTGCCATCAAATTGCAAAGGGGGAGATTGTTAGGGATTTTGTATTTGCAATTTGATGGATGCATTTGCACTTTAGCATCATTTGATATTTCACACATGCATTGTTTTTAGAAACATTGAAATCTAGTTTTATACATGCATTGGTGTTTAGATTTGGAAAAGTTTTTGGTTTATGCATGTTTTGGTCATAAACTTGGATGCATTGGTTTTAGAACCCAAAACTCTTTTGAAAACCTATTTCCTTGTGCATTACATTTGGAAAATCATGTTAGGTATTTAGGTTTGAGTTTTGCATACTTTCAGCACCTTTAGAATCAGTTTTGTATGCAAATTTCATCTGAAAGGAGTTTTATCAAATCAAGCTAGCCTTTGGTTTTAAACTTTTGAATCATTTTAGGCTTTGTGTTTTTCATGTTTTTAAACATCTTAGAATGTCTTAAAACATGTTATTTAAGCTTGATTGAGTGGCCCAAAGATCCCTCAAAGAAATACTTTGAATTGAAAAAAGTTGGATTTTTTGGCCCAGGGACTCGCCCGGCAGTGTCGCCGGTCGACCGAGACCTGTGTCTCGGTCGACCGAGGACACTACAGGGTGTCTGTACAGTTTTTGAACTGTAAGCCTCCAACGGTCATTTTTATGACCGTTGTGCCTTCCCGGTCGACCGAGACCTCTTTGCCGGTCGACCGAGAACTAGCCGTTGGCAACTTTTTGGATATAAAGTCCATTCATTTCCAACCTTTTTCAAGGCTTGAACTATGAACTTTTGAGAGCATTTTGGAGCCAAAGAAAGGGGAAGAAGTTGGAAAGGCTAGAGGGCCATTTGGAAATCAAATGCTTGAGATTTAAAAAGGTAGACCTTACTTATCATTTTGATTTCCATTAAAATTAGAATCCATGCATGACAAATCTTTGTATTTCCTTTTATGCATGATTACTAGTTTTTAAAGAGTTGTTTTGCAAACTCATTTTCATCATTGGTATATTAGAATGGTTTGCAATCACTCTTATCAAATCACATGCTTTCTTATACTTTATTTTTCATACAACTTGTGATTCTTTGAAATTCATGTCATTAACAAGTTGTTTCTCATACATGTGATTTGCATTAGACTTCAATCCAATCTTTCATGAGCTTTGAACTTTGAAATGCTTCAAGCATATAATTGATTAAGCTTTCTTTTTAAACTTGATTGAAGTCATCACACACACACATCATAATCATACACTTTTGCATACATAGAGTGTTTGTGTGAGTTTGTATTAAACTTTCATATCCGCCTATTTAAGAGGCAATTTCATTGAGCTAAAATTGTAATCTCTTAGAGTGTTGAGTAAACACTTTCTTTGAGAAATCTTGAATTGTGTAAGGTTATTGCTTAGCCTAAGAAAAGCATTTTTGTAAAGGTTATTGCTTAGCCTCTAAAAGCACATTGATAGGTTATTGCTTAGCCTTGAAAAGCATCTTGTAAAGGTTGTTGTTGAGCCTTAGAAAAACAACATTGTAAGGGTTATTGCTTAGCCTTTGAAAAAGCATACATAGTGGAAATCCGGTGGGGTGATTGGATTCACAAGCCGGTAGTGGATGTAGGCATTGAGGCCGAACCACTATAAACATTGGTGTTGTGGTGCATGCTTTGTGGTGATTGAGTTTGTTTAGCTTCCGCATTTTGATTGTTAATCATCACTTGTGACTAGTTTAAGTTAAGAAACTAAAATTTGTTTAAATTGGTCATAGTTGTAGCTCACCCTATTCACCCCCCCCCCCCCCCCTCTAGGGTTAGGATCCCGTGGACTTTCAAGAATCGGGTCTTACAAGAAATGGCCACAGTTATGCTTCATGGAAAGAATGTTCCTAGAAATCTATGGGCTGAAGCAGTTAGTACAGCATGTCACATCATAAACAGGGTATACTTGAGAACTGGCTTGGATAAAACTGCTTATGAATTATGGCATGAGAAAAGGCCTAACATTAGCTACTTTAAAATTTTTGGTAGCAAGTGCTATATACTCAAGGACAGAGAACACTTGAGCAAATTTTATTCTAAAAGTGATGAAGGCATCTTCATTGGCTATTCTCAAAACAGTCGTGCGTACAGAGTGTTGAATATAAACACTGGAGCCATACAAGAATTCATAAATGTAGTCATTAATGACAAACTAAATGATTTCAGTCATCAAGAAAACCCTGATAATGATGAGATAAATGTCCCAACTGAAAAATTGGATGAGTCTCCAATCTCTACGGATTTGGTAAATGTAAAACATCATTCTATGGACCAAATCCTGGGAGATCCTTTGGCTGGTGTCAAGACTAAAAGACAATTAGAAAACATTGTTATCTATCTTTGCTTTATTTCTACTTTTGAACCTAAAAATGTTGATGAAGCTTTTTCTGATGATAATTGGATAAATGTCATGCAAGGAGAGTTAAATCAATTCGCTAGAAATGAAGTTTGGGATCTAGTGCCTAGACTTGATGACAAAAATGTTGTAGGTACCAAGTGGATTTACAAAAATAAACTTGATGAAAATGGTACCATTGTTAGAAACAAGGCTAGGTTGGTTGCTCAAGGGTACTCTCAAATTGAAGGAATAGATTTTGAAGAAACTTTTGCTCCCGTTGCTAGACTTGAATCCATTAGAATCCTTCTTGCCATTGCTTATTCTTTAAAATTTAAACTATACCAAATGGATGTCAAAAGTGCTTTTCTAAATGGTACTTTGGAAGAAGAAGTTTATGTTGAGCAACCCAAAGGGTTTGAAGACCCTAAGAAGCCTAACCATGTGTATCATCTTAGAAAGGCTCTCTATGGTCTCAAACAAGCCCCTAGAGCTTGGTATGAAAGGCTTACTCAATTCTTAATTGATCAAAGCTTTGAAAGGGGTAGTGTGGATAAAACTCTCTTTATTCAAACAAACAATGATAACATTTTGATTGCTCAAATTTATGTTGATGATATAGTGTTTGGATCTTCTTGTAATGATCTCACAGAAAAATTTGTTAATCTTATGAAATCTGAATTTGAAATGAGCATGGTTGGTGAACTTAATTTCTTTCTAGGATTACAAGTTAAACAATTGTCTGATGGTATGTTTATTTCCTAAACCAAATATGCTAAAGAATTAATCAAAAGGTTTGGATTAGATTCAACCAAGCACATGAACACACCCATGAGCACAACGCTCAAATTATCTAGGGAGTCGAGTGGTAAGAGCGTTGATTCTAGTCTGTATAGGAGCATGATAGGCAGCTTATTATATCTTACAACCAGTAGACCTGATATTGCATTCAGTGTAGGAGCTAGCGCCAGATATCAATCCAATCCCAAAGAAATTCATTTTAAAGTTGTTACAAGAATCATTAGATATGTTTCAGGGACTTCAGGATATGGCTTATGGTATCCATATGACTCATCTACCTGTATTGCTGGATACTCAGACGCCGATTGGGCTGGAAATGTGGATGATAGAAAATCTACAAGCGATGGGTGTTTTTACCTAGGAAACTGTCTTGTTGCATGGCACAGCAAGAAACAATCATCCATTTCCTTATCTACAGCTGAAGCAGAATATATAGCAGCTGGTAGTGGTTGTACTCAAATGTTGTGGATGAGACAAATGCTCAAAGACTATGGTATTGAACAGTGTAGCATGAACGTGTACTGTGATAACACTAGTGCTATCAATATCTCCAAAAATCCCTTCCAACACTCTAGAACCAAACATATTGATATTAGACATCATTTCATTAGAGAATTGGTTGAAGAAGGAGTCATAGTTTTGGAGCATATTTCTACAGAAAAACAACTAGCATACATTTTAACAAAACCCCTAGATGTTTCCAAATTTGAAAATATGCGAAAATCCCTTGGTGTTTGTGATATTGGATGATCTCTCATTGCTTGTTTGTTCTTAGTTTAGTAGTTCTTTTCTTTAACAAAAAAAAAAACTTATTATGTTTACTGTCTATGGATGTTCACTCTAACTTGAAATGGATGTTTCTATGGTATTACTGATTAAATGCTTTTATTCTTTCATTGTCTATTCTCTATTGCATTATTGTCTGTCTTTTATACATCTATCACGCCCCCGAACCGAAACCTCGGGGGCGGGAATGGGATTAAGCATAAAATATATTTTACTTCTCCCAAGATCCGCGTGTGTGAAGACAACACATTCTGAATATTTTGCGGAAGCATTTGTGGCGTTGCGACCCGAAGTCCGTGGCCATCGGATTCCGCGTCGCACTCAACCTTTAGCACATAGCTATTATATCAAGAATCATATCAGACTAGAGTAAACCATCACAATAAAAATACAGAGCTGACAGTAACAGGATATTACATTCCCAAATATGTTCAAGTTACAATTATCAATGTACATTAATTAAGAATCCCAAGGAAAAGGCTAACAAAAGCCATACAACAATAAGCTATAAACTACTACCCAAATGTGACGTAGCTCCGATGTCAAGCTCAATGTCTACATGACATAGCCGACAAACTAACCTGCAAAGCATGGCTCTACAGCCAACAAAAGCACTCAACTCGGGGCGAAGAAATCTGAACCTGAGTACCAAAAGTAGTGGGTCAGACACGACGGTCTGGCAGGTGGATGAAAAGATAACAAATATACTGAAGAATAAAAATAAGATAAATCATGATACTCGATCAAATGCTGCATATAATTAAACGAGTGCAAAAGTCGGGAATCTCGGGAAAACCTATATTCGTTTCGAGCATGGGTAAAACATGAAGATCTAATAAAACATGTATTCATTTACATCATCTATAATCATAGATATTTGACAATCGGTATTCGTCTAAAACATGTATAAATATAGTGGTTTGACAAAACAAACGTTCATTTGAAACTTAAGGAAAACACAAGTATACAACAAATCAGGTATCCATAGCAGTCTGGCAAAACCAATGTCCATTTGAAGCATATGTGAAAAATACGGATATTTAACAAACCGGGTGTTCGTTTAAAACAGGTGTAACCAAGGAAATCTGACAAGACTAATGTTCATTTAAAACATATTTCAAAGCAGGGATATTTAACAAATCGAAACCGGTATAAACATAGTGATCTTGGCAAAACAAGTGTCATTTGAAACATATTTCAAAGCATGGGTATTTAACAATTCGGGTATTCATATAAAAACAGGTATAAACATAGATATCTGACAAACCAAATGTCATTTACAACAAAGCACGGATATTTAACAATTCGGGTATTCTTTTAAAACATGTGTAATCATATAAATCTAGCAAAATCATTGATCGTTTGAAACATATGTAAAAGCACGGGTATTCACCCAACCGGCATTCATGTAAAACATGTACGTGTGCAAAGGACATAAAACGATATAATAGTGACTGAATTTACAATAGAGAGCATTAACACTTATCTAAATAACAACTTTCATAAAAGCAATGAATCATTTAACTGAAAACAAGTAAGCAATATAAACCATGTCGGGTGTCCAAGGAATCGGGAACTGGCAAGATGGCAATCACAAGAAGCTAAGTCCTCTATCACCGAAGTGACAAGAGCGGGACGTTGGTCTCAGTCACACAAGGTGAGGAGACTCAACGTAAATCATATATACAATAATAAATATACGGGAACGGGACCACGGTAGCGAACCGGGTATCGGGACGGGACCATGGCAATAACCGGGTATCGGGATCCAAACTGCAGCTGGCGGGACGGGAGAGGGATCTCCAAGTCAGTGGATCAAACCGACAAGGTATCCAAGCTTAGTGATGCCGACTCATAGGTCAAAACCAATCGAGACATATGCAAGTAAATCAAGTACAGTAAATAAACGGGTAAACCGGGGGTGCTCAAGGGCACACTGTCACTTCATATCGGGAATACATCTCGGGACAAATAACTGTTACTAAAGTAACTTCAATGCTTTCGGGGAAACAAGTAAATCAAGTACAATAATTAAACGGGTAAAACGGGGTGCTCAAGGGCACACTGTCGTATCATGTGATGCAATGCACTTCGGGACAAATGACTGTTACTAGAGTAACTCTAATGCTTTCGGGAAAACAAGTCATGTAATGCAAATCTCGGGAAAAGAGGTGAAACAATGAACTATAACAATTTCGGGTAAAAATATCGGTTTCAAGATCTATTTAAGTGAATAGGGGTCCCGTATGTCGATTATAACAATTACTTGGTACTCCTTGAGTTTAAAGACATTCCGGGCTCCTTATGCACTTTTACTATTTTAAAAACTTAAAATGAGCTTATGGGCAGTACTAGATGTCACAATAGCAAGAATCAAGATTATAAACGGTCCATCCTAGGCATGACATTAATCCGGAAACATCGAGCAACCTACTCAGTCATCGAAAGGAATAGAATTAACGATAACCAAGGAAATAGACTTGTGTTTAGATATAAAGAAGATATCGCGTCGTTCCATCCCGTTCAAGATTGAAATGGATTAACTCCGATGCCACCGAACCAACCGTGAGGCGTGTCGGCTCGAGACATTCTCACACATGGTCCAAACAGTCCAAAGAGGGTAGCCAGGGTCCCATCTAAAACCAAGAATTAGTGTCTAATCAACACCATTCTTTTCTTTTAGTTCTCTAGTCTTAGAGACCTTAGATTATGGTATAATTGGTCTTAACACTAAGGTATATACCCCTAGGACTCATAGAAGGCCCAAAGGTTTCCAAAAAAAACACAATATCAAATTTCACTGGACTCAAACTGAGTCCTCCGATCGATCGGTCCGAAGGGCCGATCGATCGGTCGAAATTTCTGTACCAGAAATGTACAGGGTCCGATCGATCGGCCGATCGATCGGCCCAAAAAGCCTTACTGTTAAAAGACAGGTCGATCGATCGGCCTGTAGGTCCGATCGATCAGACCTGGGCGTGCAGCAGGTCTGGGACACTGATTTTTCTTCCTTTTTCCTTTCCTTCCAACACTTAAACCACTAGCATTTCTCTTCCATAATCACTTCAAAACCTCATTAAAACTCCAATGAACAATTAAATTCAAACACCTCTTTAAACGGGTATCAATTTCAAGTCAATGTAACTTATAAACATAACCATGAATAGCCAATCCAACCTCATTCCCTTTAAAACCATATGAACAAACTTGACCAAATGAAAGCACATTTTTCCAAGAGATTAACAAGAGAGAAACCACCATTAATATGCAATTTCGAAATCAATAGAAGCATGTGTAGAAACATATATCACATTATCAAGAACAAGTAATAAAACTTAGGATTTTCTCATAAAACTTTGATAACATTGAAACCATCCATTCATCCACTTGCCTTTGACTCTAATCAAGCAAATCAAGCTCCTAATCACCTCTCAAGCTCAAGATCCACAATCTCTACAAAAACCCCCAAAACAAACCCTAAAATGGGTTAAACAATGAAATGACAATGAAACTTTCCAATAATCAAGGTGGAGCTTCTCTAAGGCTAGAAGATTACAAATCTAGAAGATGAAGAGGAACACTTACTTGTAAGGTCCTCTAATGGAAATGGTAAGCTCTAAGGGAATCTTGTAATGGTTGGTGAGCTCCACAAAAGCTATGGAAAGAAAGTTCTCAAGGAGATGAAGAAGATGGTGGCCTCTAATCTCTTCTTGGTGCAAGCTTGGAAGTGGATTGGGTGATGGGGAGCAAGAAGAAGAAGAAGGAGCAAGGAAAACCCTAGACTCAATGGTTGTGCTGGAACATGAAAATGGAGAAGGAAGGGGAAGGGTCTCTTTGTTAACAATTGAGAGGGTGGGGTCCCACAACTTAAGGAACTAACTTGGCGGAAATCATCTCTCTCGGGTCCTCGGATGAATTCGACGAAGAAGGAAGAAATGTTCGTCAAAATATCTAATTTCCAAAAAGTATATGTTTCGTGGGTTTCGGGAATATCAAGTTTTGGGTACAGATTTGGTGTGCAATGACTGTTTTGCCCTCAAGGCCAAGAAATCGGGTTTCGGGTTCTCAAATGGATACGAGATCAACATGAAAGTTGTAGGATTCCTCAAGATGAATGCAACGGGCCAAAAACACAATACGAAACAAATCGGGAAAATCTCACAAGAAAATGCAAAGCCGAAAAGGGAACCCCCAAAGGGCCCCACAAGCTACCAAAGCACTCAAAAGCCCAAAACTAGAAGAAAAAAATCATTCTAGCTCACAAACTCCACCCAACAACTACTAATCCCACTAAAAGAACTAATCCACAAATAAAACAACACTAATCCAAGAGATTAGGGGTCGGGTTCTCACAACATCCATGGTTATTTTCTCTTTATCAATTTGCGACAAAAAGGGGGAGTGAGGTTTAAGTTTGCAGGTACAAATTAAGGGGGAGGATTTATCTCAGGGGGAGAACCTATCTCCATTTCCCATGCTTTTAATCTATGTTTGTTAGTGTTGTGCTTCTGCAAGTTCATCTTCTCAATCTCATATGAAGAGCTATGTGTACTAGTCTTGATTCCTTTTTGTTCTTGTATTTGTTTTTCAGTTGTAAAAGGTCATGTACTTAGTGTATGGTTGTTCTTTGGGATTTATTGGGTATCTCTTGTAATCTTGTATTAGCTAAATGGTCTTGTCACAAAATTGACAAAGGGGGAGATTGTTAGTGCCACATGTTTGTGACCACTGAGTTTGTTTTGTCAATTCCGTGCCATTGTGTTCCGAAGACCTTGCCTCCCAAAGTGCCTCAAAGAAGATCTAATTCAGAGGTTTTTTCAAGCTGTTGGAAAGTTCGGATTCATCAAAGAAGGTCTCCACTTGTGTTTGACAACCGTTTCAGGTATTTTATACCCAGCCCAAAACCTTAGAACCCTGGGAAAAAGTTAAGTTTTAAATCCTATTTTCTATCTCTCTCTCAGCTTAAATAGTCTTTCTAAAAAGGGTTCGGTGCCCTTATGGTCACCTGGCGGCTAGCCCCTTTGCAAAAGGCAGCTAACCGCCAGACCCACGGTTTGTTTTCCAGAGAGCTAATTTTTTCATCAAGTTGGAGTTCGGCTACCTAACGGCTAACCGCCGTGTACTCCAGCGGCTAACTGCAGTGCAACCGTGAGTTACAGTTTGTTTTCCAGAGAGCACTTGATTTCTAAACCTCCTCTCGGTCACCCAAGCGGTTGCCTCACGGCTAGCCTCCAAGTCTACCTGCGGCTAACCGTGAGCCAACCTTATTTGAAATTTCTGACCGTTATCTCTGAGAAATTGAAAAGGGGCAAGCCTTTGTTTTGAAGGAGCTAGCCTCCAATATAGCCGTTGGATTATTTTCTATAATACTGAAGCTTATTTCTCTCTTCTGTGAGGACTTTTTTTGTAGAGCTTTGTATGCTATTTTCTTCCCAACAAACCTAAGGTCTCAAATCTTCTTCCAAACACTCATGTGTTAGATTTAGGAAAATCCAAGAGCTTCATTAGCTCCAAGATGAGTGTGTTGTGTGAGAAGAGCTTCTTCTAGGATCCCTTACTATATGAAAGCCTTGTCCATGTTATCCTAGAAGACCAGACCTCTGAACCTTGGTTGTGCTACACGATGGAAGCTTCCTTCTCAACTCCAAGGTGTCGTCTAGAGGTGAAAGCTTCGACTACTGTCAAAGCTCATTAGAACTCTTTCCATCTTCATCAAAGGCAAGTGTTCACCCTTCTTTAAAATTCTACAATCTGTGATGGTGATTTAGATCTGTGTGACTAAATCACTTTGTAATTGTGTGAGGAGGAGTAAATCTGAGTGATTGAACCTCGATAACAAAATTGTAGTTGAATCAATACTTGTGTAGTTTGATTCTTCTTAATGGAACCAAGGGACTGTGTGACCTTTGAGAGTGGATGTAGGTCTATGTGACCGAACCACTATAATTTTCCTGTGTCTATTCCTTATGGCATGATTTACATTTCTATATATATATTGTGGTATGTGTTGTGTATGATAGGTCATCGCTATGCTCAATAGACACACTCACTTGTGCTTATCAACTCACATCTAATTGTATCTCTTCTTTATTGCTTAAGTACTATCTTGATGAACACATATTTCACTTAAGTCATTCTCTTTATTGTGTTTGTTCTGTTCTTTGTTCTTTTTTTTTTTAAATTGCCTTAAAAAGTTTAAAATTGGCAATTGATTACCCTTAGTCCTATTCAACCCCCCCCCCCCCCCCCCCGCCTCTCGGACTTAGTCATTGGCCCTAGCCTGCACTTTCAACATAATATTTCAAATTGAATTAAAAGATGATTAAATTAATAGATATCAATGTTAGGAAATCACTAGGCAATTTATGCGTAAATCGAATAATTTATGCTTGTGAAACAAGGAAAATAAAACACACTACTTGGCTACTACAATGAGCCCATCCTATTAAAAGAGAGCGAATCTAGTTGGGATGTCATCAGCGGCCCGGCCAAAGGCTAACTGGCTACCTGGGTCTGGAGTTCCGGTGCTCCAGATGACTTACTGTAGTAGTCTCGAATAACTAAACCAAGTTCAACCCCATTGGGTATCACAGGGTCGAAGCTAAGTAGTGCTGACTCGATCTAATCAAATAATAATCCAATTTGGGTAAGTCTATTTTCATTTGTTTATAATCGAATCGAATAGTAATCACATACACACGAATACTCACTCAATCTACAATTTCAACGAATACCGAAACAGTTGTACGATAATTAAGCCACGAATTGGAATTAGAAACTCGAACCCATAATTAATACGAATAATGCAACTAATTAATAATTTGGGGTTTGATGTCATTAAGGAAATTTGACTTCAATATGAAATGCAATGATTTTAAAGAATCCAAGGTATTTTACTAGCCAACCCTAATATATTTCTCTTAGTCCTTCACCGTCCAATGCAAGACAGTTCCGGAAAGTCAACATACTACTATCTTGTTGAGTGTCACTTGTTATAGACATACGTTGAATTTCCAGAACTAACCCTCATTGGTATAGTGTTAGACCATTGATTGTCCATTAGACCAAAAGGGGAGGTTAGGGGTTCCATTTTAGGGTGATAAGGGTCTTAAAGGATCCTAATTCCTATGGGAACAAGGTGTACACCATAATTACCTATTAGAGGTGATTAGGGTGGTTTATTATAGATTAAGGGTGATAATTCACCTCAAAATTTGGGTCAAAAGAAGCCCAATCATTCAGCTTCAGGTTCGCTCGAGCGGGCCCCATCCAAAGGGTTGGTCACTCGGGCGCCCCTTTCTGTTCGCTCGAATGGTTGTTTCAGAAGGGTGTTCACTCGAGCGAACCCATGTTCGCTCGAGTAGAGACCATCCAGAGAGGTGCTCGCTCGGGCGATCGTTTTGATCGCTCGAACGAATGTTTTAGGAGAGGGGGGTTCGCTCGAGCGAATGCTCCAAAATTCCTGACTTTCAGGATTTTCCATGTGATCTCCCTCTCCTTTCCTTCCCACATAAACCTGCAACAAATGAGCCTCCTTGCTCCCATCCACATCATACAACCCTTTCATCCATTTTCATCAATTAAAATCATAAAACAATCTAACCCATTCATTCATTGAGAGATTAGAATCATTGAGAAAGAGTCTCATTTGAACCAAATGACAACTAAACAAGATGTAAATCCAAATTAAGCTTATACTTACCTCACTAAAAGCTTTTCAAAGCTCTCCCTTCACTTATAGCTCAAAGACCCAAAAATCCCCAAATTCCAAACCCTAGACACAAATACACATGGAAAATGGAAATGAATGTGCATGTATGATCAACCATGAGTTTCTTGACTCTAATGCCACTCAAAAACATAACACAAGAGGTTTGGTTCTTACCTGGACAATGGATCCAAGTTTGGCAAGAGTAATGGTTGAAGAAGGTGGGTTCTTGTCCATGAGGAAAAGAAGGGAATGAAGGAGATGAAGTTGAGTCCACTCCTAGCTCCCAAAACACATGCCACAAGACCGCTTGATGATTGAGAAAGAGAGAAAGAGGAATGAAGGAAAAGAGGAGAAGAGAAACTCCCTGTAGCCAATGGAAAGAAAAGGAATTGATTGGGAGGGGTTTGTTGAATGGGTTATAATGGATAATGTTCCATATTTATAAGAAAGCCCATTCAATATCTAGTATTTTCATAAAGAGTCAAATGAAGGTCCATTAACGCAATGGTTGGTCAAATGAAGTAGAGTCTAATACAAAAATCGACGTGCTCGTCGAAATACACGCGATGACGCCAAGATAAAGTGGAAACGATGCAAAATGCGAAAATCAGTAATTACTTACAAGTGCTCGACTCTACCCAACCAAGTCACATTGGTTCTAACTCACCTGTTTAAGGTTCAAGACTCGACTAACTCAACCTATAGAGGCTAATTAACACTAATTACTATAATTAGTAACTAATTATAATTAATTTAGTTAAAACACAATTAATTAGCACTAAACAAGGTTAAATTGGGTCGAGGTGTAACATGAGGTATCCCACAAATGGCAAGGATTTTTTTCTTAATGATTGTGATTTTTAATAGATGAGGTCTATCATAGTGTTCCACTCCATTTATATCACGATTTATAAAAGTTAAAGCCACATACACAAAAAAGAAAAAAACCAGACTCCACCGTTTCTCCCTCGGCAAACGTGCATGGTAGCACATCAGTTACATGGAAAATTTTATGCCTCCTCTTTAGTTCCACGCTATTGTCGTAACTTTTTTTTTCAATAGTATTGTCATTTTCTTATTAATCATGAAACTTATTATTTTTGTTGATCAATTCCATATATTATATATTCATTTGAGTTTAGTTTTATTGTAAAATAGTTGTCATAGAAAATTAATGACTATATAGGAAATCATATAAAATAGTTATTTCAGAAGTTTGATCATCTATGCTTAAAGTACAATACATAATATGAAAATAATAACAACAGTATTTATATGGGTCAATATTCTAAAAATATAGTTATTTTTATAAATAACTCTTAGATAAATTTCAACTTTCGGTCAATATTCCAAAGTGGGGCTGGGTCTATTCCTCATTGTGAGAACCCGACCCCTAATCTCTTGGATTAGTGTTGTTTTATTTGTGGATTAGTTTCTTTTAGTGGGATTAGTAGTTTTGGGTTGAGTTTGTGAGCTAGAATGAGTTTCTTCTAGTTTTGGGCTTTTGAGTGCTTTGGTAGCTTGTGGGGCCCTTTGGGGGTTCCCTTTTCGGCTTTGCTTTTACTTGTGGGATTTTCCCGATTTGTTTCGTATTGTGTTTTTGGCCCGTTGCATTCATCTTGAGGAATCCTACAACTTTCATATTGATCCCGCATCCATTTGAGAACCCGAAACCCGATTTCTTGGCCTTGAGGGCAAAATAGTCTTTTCACGCCAAATCTGTACCCAAAACTTGATATTCCCGAAACCCGCGAAACATATACTTTTTGGAAACTAGATATTTCGACGAACATTTCTTCCTTCTTCGTCGAATTCATCCGAGGTCCCGAATTAGATGATTTCAGTCCATTTAGCTTCTTAAGTTGTGGGACCCAAGCTCCTCATTGTTAACAAAAGAGAACCCACCTCTTCTTTCTCATTCACTCTCCATTGCTCCAGCACAACTGAACCTAGGGTTCTTGTGGTTTTCTTCTTCTCCTTGCTTCTTCATCTCCAAGCCTCACCAATAGTCCACCAACCAAGCAATGAAGGTCATCTTCTCCTTCCTCATCTTGCAAGCATTCCATTGATACCGTTTTTGGAGGAACCCATCAATCTAGAGATCTTCTTTGAACTAGTCCTCTTCATTTGAAGACCATCCAAGTAAGTGATTCTTCCCATCTCCTAGATTAGTGTTCCTCTAGCCCTTGAGAAGCTACATTTGCATTTTTGTTGGTTTATTCATTATCATTCTTTGTGTAACCCATTTTAGGGTTGTTTTTGGGATTTTTGATGTGTAGCTTGGCTTTGAGCAATAGAGGTGATTAAAGCCTTGTTTTCAACTAGCTTGGAATAGAGGCAAGTGAATGTTTGGATGTTTTTAATTTTGAAATGATTTGGTGTAGTCTTCATGGATTTTCCATACTTTCATTTAATGAGGTTTGTTTGAAATAAATGCTCATAATGTATCTTGGTAGTTTCATTCAATGTTTTATAAACATGTTGGTAGAGCATTTATTGTTCTTGTGATAGCTTAGATGAATGTTGGTGAAATGGTTTACTTCTCTTTTATTTGCATTGGATTTGACATGGAAGAAGTGATGGAGATAACTCTTAATGAGGATTTGGAGAAGTATAAAGAGAGGCATTGGAGGAACTATTAGCTCAATGTTATTGTAAGGACTTTGTGGATGTGAGGAAGATGGTTTTGAGGAGGAAAATGAATCAAAACTGGACTCAGTGAGCATTTTCGTAACTGGCGGTCAGCTCACGGTTAGCCAGCGGCTAACCGCCGAACCCATCGGCGGCTAACCGCCAGCTAACCGCGCACCGCGGTGACTTTTCCAGAGAGCATCATTTTCCACCTGAAAACGCGGTCAGCCTCACGGTTAGCCAGCGGCTAACCGCCGAACCCATCGGCGGCTAACCGCCAGCCAACCGCACAATCACGGTTCCTTTTCCCGAGAGCATCAGAATTCTCACCTGAAATTCGGTCAGCTCCACGGTCAGCCAGCGGCTAACCGCCTATCCCATCGGCGGCTAACCGCCAGGTGACCGAAATTTCCCAGATTTCGAAAAGCTCCCCGCTCGAACGAACTCTCCGGTTCGTTCGAGCGTTGAGCTTTGTCAATCGAAAGGGATTCACTAGGCATTGTTGATGCCATCCGAGAAAGAAACCATATCACAAAGATGTCATCCGAAACTTTGGAAAATCGTAAAAGTGCATAAGGAGCCCGGAATGTCTTCAAACTCACGGAGTACCAAGTAAGGACTATAATAGACATACGGGACCCTATTCACTTAAATAGATCTTGAAAGTAATATTTTACCCGAAATTGTTATAGTTCATGGTTTCACCTCTTTTCCCGAGATTTGCATTACATGACTTGTTTTCCCGAAAGCATTGGAGTTACTCTAGTAACAGTTACTTGTCCCGAAGTGCATTGCACCACATGATATGTCAGTGTGCCCTTGAGCACCCCCGTCTTGCCCGTTTGATTATGTATTTATACTTGATTCACTTGCATTGTCTCGATTGGATTTGACCTATGAGTCGGCACCACTAAGCTTGGATAACCTTGTTGGTCTGATCCACCGACTTGGAGATCCCCCTCTTGTCCCGCCAGCTGCAGCTTGGATCCCGATACCCGGTTACTACCGTGGTCCCGTCCCGATACCCGGTTATTACCGTGGTCTTGTCCCGATACCGCAGATTGCTACTGTGGTCCCCGATGCCCGGCTCGCTACCGTGGTCATGTATAGTATATGTATATGCATTCATGAGATCCCCTGTTTCTCCTCACCTCGAGTGACTGAGATCAGGGCCTAGTATATGTATATGTATTGATATGAGATCCCCTGTTTCTCCTCACCTCGAGTGACTGAGATCAGGGCCTAGTTATTGCTCTATCGCTTTAGTGATAGAGGACTTAGCTTCGTGTGGTTGCCATCTTGCCAGTTCCCGATTCCTTGGACACCCGACATGTTTTATATTGTTTACTTGCTTTCCGATAAATGATTCGTTTCCTTTATGAAAGTGGTTATTTAAACAAGTGCTAATATTCTCCAATGTAAATTCAGTTATTATTATATTGTTTTCTGTTCTTTGTACCCGCACATGTTTTAAATGAATGCCGGTTGGGTGAATAACCATGCTTTTACATATGTTCCATACGATCAATGATTTTGCTAGATTTATATGATTACACGTGTTTTAAAGGAATACCCGAATTGTTAAATACCCGTGCCTTGTTTTAAAGGACATTTGGTTTGTCAGATATCTATATTTATACATGTTTTTAAATGAACACCCGATTTGTTAAATATCCGTATTTTTCACATATGTTTCAAATGGACAGTAGTTTTGCCAGACTGCTATGGATACCTGATTTGTTGTATACTTGTGTTTTACTTCAGTTTCAAATGAACGTTTGTTTTGTCAAACCACTATATTTATACATGTTTTAGACGAATACCCGATTGTCAAATATCTATGATTAGAGATGATGTAAATGAATACATGTTTTATTAGATGTTCATGTTTTACCCGTGCTTGAAATGAATACAAGTTTTCCCCGAGATTCCCGACTTTGCACCCGTCTAATTATATGCAGCATTTTGAGCAAATAGCATGATTTATCATTTGTATTATTATTCGCTATATTGTGTTCTTTTCATCCACCTGCCAGACCGTCGTGTCTGACCCACTACTTTTGGTACTCAGGTTCAGATTTCTTCGCCCCGAGTTGAGTGCTTTTGTTGGCTGTAGAGCCATGCCTTGCAGGTTGTTTGTCGGCTATGTCATGTAGACATTGAGCTTGACATCGGAGCTACGTCACATTTGGGTAGTAGTTTATAGCTTCTTGTTGTATGGCTTTTGTTAGCCTTTTTCTTGGGATTCTTAATTAATGTACATTGATAATTGTAACTTGAATATAATTGGGAATGTAATATCCTGTTACTGTCAGCTCTGTAAATTATTGTGATGGTTACTCCAGTCTGATATGATTCTTGATATAATAGCTTAGTGCTAAAGGTTGAGTGCGACGCGGAATCCGATGGCCACGGACTTCGGGTCGCAACGCCACAAATGCTTCCGCAAAAATATTCAGAATGTGTTGTCTTCACACACGCGGATCCTGGGAGAAGTAAAATATATTTTATGCTTAATCCCATTCCCGCCCCCGAGGTTTCGGTTCGGGGGCGTGACACTCATTAACTAATTTTAAGTTTTTGTTGATAACTATTAACAAAATGATGATCTGTGGTGTAGTGGTTGGGTTACTCCTTTGAAATCCATATTGTCCTGAGTTTGAGTCTCAGCACATACCATTATTAATTTTTACCATGTCATTAAAAATACACGGGTCAGGTTGCGTCCAAAAAGTATGCTTTATCTCTGGCCTGACCTGACTCGTTTGCTAGGGTCAAACTAAATTAAATTGGCAAATTGGATGAATCAAAATCAATTGGAGCGAATTGGAACTGATTTTAATTTAAAACCACTTCGCTTCATATTATATAATAGTCTCGGTTTGATTAATCACTTCTTTGGTTTTGAGTGCCTTCTATGATAGCCGGTTGGTGAGATTCTATTGCCTCCAACTCAACAGTTTGACATTGGTACTCAAAAACTATAGCCTTGACTTGATTTATCACTTCTTTGGTCTTGACAATTCTATAAGAACTCTCTACAGGCCCCCTAATTTGTCACAAGAGCGGGAGGAGTTCTATCAATTTGGCTCAGTGTACCTACTATATCATATATGTGGTTGACAAGCTTCTCCATCTCGGCAACATCTCTTCTTGCAGCTAGGGCATCTATCACTAACTTAATCTATAAGGACATGAACTCAGTTTGCTCAAATGATATTAGTCTTGACAATAGGATTACCTTTGACTGGACCCTATCCTTGATAGACGTGTTGATTTTCACTTTCAAGCGCTTGATACTTTTAATTAATTGTTGTTTATTTTAAATATGTTCTGTTGGAATCATAATTATAATCATGCATCATGTTCGATGCTGAAGGAAGTAATTCTGTGTTTTGATGGACCCGATTTTTTTTCTCTCTTTCCTCTCCTCTCCCATCCATCCCCGAGGTCGCTGATAGGAAAATCGAATGGAGGGAAGAAAGGGGAGAAAAAAAAAAGGGCATCTACATTTTTGTACTGGTATGCCAGATTTTCTATTCTACTTGGAATTTGGAAATGGTGATCCGGAGATCCACCTTCCAAGTAGAAAGGAAATCAACCATTTTCCTAACTTTCCATTGCACACATATTTAAGAAAAGAAATAGTTTTTTAAATGCCGTGAGAGGCGATTTTGTTTGCCGTAAAAGGCGATTTTGTCCCGTGAAAGGCAATTTTGCCGTGAAAGGCGTTTTACAAATCTCATCAATAAAGAAAGACAAGAAATGTGGTTTTTTGTCTCTTAAAGAAAATACAAAGTACAACAGAAAAGTAAGAAAGGGAATCTGACTTTTCAGGAGATTGCGAGGACTAGTTCAGATCAACGGTCGCAAGTCATGTATGGACTTCGCCATCGTCCTTCAGAAGAGAACGCTTGATGCTTTGATTCTTTGGCTTGGCTTGGACTTCAGTTTTTAGAGGATAAGGACCAAGGGAAGGTCCTATACCCAATGAAAAACGAAGAGACGAGCTGAAGAGTCACGTCTTGGCCATGTTGAGTAGGAGAAGAGGAGGCTTTTTCTTAGAGGGGGGGGTGGACCCAAGGGACTTTGATCACCTTTGAGTGTTTGTTGCAGCAGAGTTTCTTCTTGCAGCAGAGTTTTTTCAGAGTAGCAGGGCTTCTGAATCTTAAGTTCGGAATTCCAGGATTCTCCGTGTCTTTTTCCTTCTTGGAGTCACCTCCTTTTATAGGCATTTGGTGGCCTTTAGGTGACTTTATGGGCTTTAATGCATTTAAAACCACATAATGGGAGGAGTTACATGTTTTAATTTCTTTGTTTTGTAACTCCTTTTTCTTGGCTTCTGATTGGCTGGTGGAGATAATGGGCATTTAATCGCCTTTAATCTCCATGATGAGAGGAGTTTCATAACTTTAATGTCATGATGACTTGGACTTGTAACTCCCATTTCCTTGAATCTAATTGGTAAAGCATGCAATTTTCAAAGTGTCAAAATCATATGAATTCAACATCTAAGATATCTATCAAAGATATAGAAATACAATGAATGGATTTCAAAGAGTTTCATATGATCAAGAACACTACTTATGAAGTTGAAACATGTATAAGGTTGGCACCAAGAGAATCTACATGAATCAACATCATAACCATCCAAAAAGAAATGACTAGAAAGCATAGAGGATGGATTTTAGTTCTAGTATGGTTTCTACAAATATAACTAAGATCACAACCATACATGGAACCAATAGTCATTTGCATATAAAAAGAATGTAAACAAATAAGCAAGGATGCAAACAACATACATTTCCATTTCTAAGATAATGAAACCAAAAGAAAAGGAAATAAAAACATGGAACATGCTTAGATGATTATAACTAATGATGTTATAGAGCAGTTCTATTCAAACAATCTTCAAATCATTTTGATAAACAAAATCCAACAATGAGCATAAAAAGAATGATTTTGAAGATCAATTTTCAACATTGTATTTTAAAAGATATAACTTAAATGAAACACATACAAGTTGATTTCTCAAAACAATGATTTTCCATATTAAAAAAAAACTTAGAAGTCTATGGAAAAACTTGAATTGATTCAAATCATTTGTTCAAATAATCTTACCATGACATCTACACAAATGATTTTGCAACAACAATTGATCATGAATAATCTAGCTATGAAAGCTTTTGAAATCACAATCAATTGATCATGTAGAAATGCAATGCAAAACATAAAACTAAATGTGAGCAAAAAGCAAATCTAATCATGATGAATTTATAATCAAAAGATTTTGAAAACCATGACATGTAACTTAAAATGGTGCATGAAAACAAAATCAAATGATCATAAAGAAACAATGCATTTTAATAGATGTAACTAAATAGAAACAAAATGCAAATGTAACATGACCAACAATATGATTTAACTATTAAAGAATAGGTTGGTCAAGGAGGTTCAAGGCCTTAAGGTTTGTCTAACTAGATAACTTTAGGAATCCACCTAAGGTCTTGAGAGGGTTGAACTTTGAGGTCTAGTTTGGAATTCTCACCAACTAAAGGAGATTTGACTTGATAAATTTTCAATTTAAACTTATCACCATGATATTTAGATTTGACTAAATTTAGCTTAGATTGGTGATTAGTTTTTTTATGTTGGTGAGTTTGTTTCTTTGGGGATTGATTCAGTTTTCTTTTCTTCTTATTTTCTCCCTTTACTTGACTTTTGAATTTTAAATTTAACTTTTTTACTTTATTCAAAAGTTCTTTCATGGGTTTATATAAGGGAGATAGGTTGAGAAGCTTTTTGTTCATAGATTCTTTTAAACTTGGTTTAACTTGTTTAAACTTTTTAGAATCTATTTTAGGAGACTCCATTTTAATTGATTTAACTTGTTTAATGTTTTTGGAGTCTTCTTTGTTTTTTAGTGTCTTACCCTTCATAGATTTAGATTCTACCTTTTTGGGTTCAAAGATGGGTTTAGACACATGGCTTCTTCTTAATTTGCACTCAAACCTAAAATGCCCTTCAATGCCACAATAAATACATTTAGTTTTGGGCAAGGGAGAAGGAGTGCTAGAGAAAGAGGACTCACCTTTCACAAAAGTGTTGGTGAATTTAGGGTTATGTGACATATTCCTATTAAATCCAAGACCCGTCCTATCTCCTTTAGATTTACCCAATCTAAATAATTTTTCAAATTTATCTTCTCCTTGGGTAAACTTGCACTCATACTTTTGTTTATATCCTTCAAGTTGAGTGACTTTGGTTATAAGGATTGAATTTTCATTTTTGACTTTTAAAAGATCATTTTCAATTTCCTTATATTTGATTAGCTCTTCATTCGCAAGTTTTAATTTGAAATTAAGTTCATTAACAACATTAGATCCAAGTTCTAAGGTTTTTAACTTACTTTGAACATTTGACATATTTTCCATGGAAATTGTCAACTTGGATTCTAAATTGATAAAGTCTTTGTCTTGCCTTTTTAATTGATCTCTTAGGTTTAAGTTTTCCTTTTTAAGATCATCATAACTTATCTTAATCTCATTTTGTTCATCTTTGATATTGGATAAGTTATTTAAAGAGATCATGAACTTAGAGTCCAAACACTTTATTACTTCTTTTTTTTTTCTAAGTTCATCTTTTGAAGAGACTAGCTCTTTGTTTAGTCTTTTAGATTCTTCTCTTAATTTATTGTTTTTCTTATTAAGTTCTAGAGAAAATGTGTATAATTCTTCATAGGCTTGTTGAAGATCTTCTTCATTGTAATCATTTTCTTCCTCTTTTGAATCAAATTGAGATTCATTTAATTGAGGGTTTGAATCTCCAATAGAAGGAAGAATGAGGGGTCTAGGAGAATCCACACAAGAATCTAAACTATCTATCATAGTGGAATCCATCCTAATGATTTTCATGAACGCACAACTCTAGGGTTTTGACTCTAGGTTTTTACACCTAATCAAGAGTTCCAAACACTTGATCCTAAAAGATAGAGCACGAGGCTCTGATACCAATTGAAAGTCCTGGGATCCTAACCCTAGAGGGGGGGTGAATAGGGTGTGCTACAAATATGAACAATTTAGACCAATTTTAAATTCTTAACAAAAACTAGTCACATGTGATGATTTTAATCAAACAAAATGCGGAAGCTAATAAAAACAATCACCACAAGCATACACCACAACACAAAGGTTTATAGTGGTTCGGCCTCAATGCCTACGTCCACTACCGGCTTGTGATCCAATCACCCCACCGGATTTCCACTATTTATGCTTTTCAATAGGCTAAGCAATTACCCTTACAATGTTGTTTTTCTAGGCTAAACAACAACCTCTCAATGTGCTTTTATAGGCTAAGCAATAACCTTTACAAGATGCTTTTCTTAGGCTAAGCAATAACCTTTACACAATGCTTTTCTTAGGCTAAGCAATAACCTTTACAAATGAAGGATTTCTTTAAGAAAGTGTCTTCCCAAAAGATCACTCTAAGAGATACAATTTAAGCTCAATGAAGTTGCCTCTTAAATAGGCTAATATGAAAGTGTATAACAAATTACAAACATACACTAAAACAAGCTAAAGTGTGTGTGCACAAGTGTATGAATGCTTTACTTCAATCAATTTCTACAATGAAGCTCCTAAATGAATGCTTGATGCATTTTAAAATCAAAGCTTAGAAAATGATGATTGAAGATAAAACTAATTACATAAAAGATTCAAACAACTTTGAAGAAATGAACTAAACAAGTTGTATGAATATTTAAAGTCTAAGAATGCATGTGATTTAGTTAAGAGAGTTTGCAAACCAATCTAATTTACCAAAGATGATTTTGAGTTTGCTAAACATCTCTAGAAATCATGCATAAGTGAAAATACAAAGATTTAAGCATGCATGGATTTCATTTTAATGGAAATCAAAATACTAGAAAGATGTACCTTTTAAAAACTCAAGCATTTGATTTCCAAAAAGCCCTCTAGCCTTTCTAACTTCTTCCCCTTTCTTTGGCTCCAAAATGGTCTCAAAAGTTCATGTATCAAGCCCCCAAAAAGGTTGGAAATGAATGGACTTTATAATGAAAAACAGTCCAACGGCTAGTCCCAGGTCGACCTACCAACAGGGGGGTCGACCTGCTACACACAACGGTCATAAAAAGATCCGTTGGAGCTTCAAAAACCCAGTCGACCTGCAGTGTGGCAGGTCGACCCGGGTCCCTGGGCTGGTCGACCTGCCACACTGCAGGTTGACTGCCTGGGACCAAAAATCCTATTTTTTCCACAATTGAAGGTATTTCTTGGAGAGGATTTTTGGGCCAATAAATCAAGCTTGGAAACATGTTTTAAATCAAATTAAGATGTTTAAAAACATGAAACACAAAAAGCCTAAAATGATTCGAAACATTAAAACCAAAGGCTTGCTTGATTTCTAAAAACTCTTTTCACAAATAAATGCATACAAAAATGATTCTGAAAGAGATGAATGTATGCAAGACACAAACCTAAATCCTCAATATGATTTCTCAAAAGTAATGCACAAAGAATTAGGTTTTCAAAAGAGTTTGGATTCTAAAACCAATGCATCCAAGTTTAAAAACAAAACATGCATAAAACATTAAATCTACAAGTCTAAAAACAATGCATGTATAAAACCAGATTTCAAGATTTTCTAAAACAATGCATGTGTGAAAATTCAAATGATGCTAAAGTGAAAATGCATCCATCAAATTGCAAAAACAAAATTCCTAACATTCCTAGCATCTAATGCATGATAATTTTTTATGAATGCTTTTAGTAAATTGATTGGGAGCATGATGATGCATACCTAGAAATCTTTTGCAAGTTTTGGGATTTGGAGCTCGCAGCAATGTTAAGCCCTTTCCTGATCTTGCTGGATTTTTGAGGAGCTTTGCAAGTTTTGGAGTTTGGAGCTCGTAGCGATGTTGAGCCCGTTCTTCAAGCTTGCTATCTTTTTCGGGATGTTTCCTTTTCTTCGGAATTGTCCCGGAATCATGCCAAAATTTCGCTAGAATTTTTCTTAGCAAAATTCTGTCACTTTAATGATTGATTTTTTTTCTTATCCTTTTGTAGGTAGTTCATCCAGGACGAACAAGGGCAAAGAGCCTGCTACTGATGCGCCTCGTCGGTCTACCAAGTCTCCTAATGTGGTCGTACAGCAGGCCTGGGAGAAGGTGCAGTTTGTGGAGAGAAACTTGGAAAAGTGTGACTCCCTCAACCGTAATGAGATGAGACAGCGATTGATCGCTCTCAAGGATGAGGAGTTCTATAGAGTTATGGTAAGCAACCGTCCTTGGGTCATGGACGATCAGAGTGTTGTGCCCAAGCCTATCTTTTTTCTTTGGCAATGCAGTCCCTGACGACTTGACGTACCAAAGAAAATGTTTTCAGTTCTCTTACACAACTGATGGTGAGGAGAGAACTATTTCTACCCGGTTGACCTTTGATCGGACTGTATCGATCATGAGTCTTTCTCCCACGTGCCGCAAGAGGGAGGATCCCCCAAGTTGGGTGAAGAGGACCAATGTGATAAAGACCGAGGTTTTTGTCGGCGGTCCTTCCGAATATGCGGAGAAGTCGCCTGTCCGTATAGACATGTTGGTGCCGTCCAGTGGGTACCAAGGTTCTGACCATCCGACAGTCAATTTGAGACCGGTTGGCCTTGGCATTTTTCTGGGTGACTGCAACAGTTGGGTAAAGCCTTTTCGACTTCGTGGTCGTTTCAGTGCTGATTCGAGCTGGGAATCATGGACTGATCACACCTTGCAAGCTGGTGGAGCCATTTTGAAGGAGGCCGGGATCTTCGACCCGATTCGCGCTTTTCGGAAGACCGTGGTTTTCAGGATGCCTTTATGGCCATGCTAGAGTCATTCCTTCCACAAACCAACACCTTCATTATAACGAATGGTGAGATTGGTTTTACCTTGAAGGAATTAAGTGTCATCACCGGGCTGCCTATCCTTGGCAAACTCTATGAGGAGTTTATGCCTATCGACAGTGTTTTTGAGGAGCAGTCTGAGGAGTTCAGGCTCCTGTACTTTCAGCTCGTCGCCTTCTATGATTTTTTGAAAGAGAAGGAGCACTCAAAAGTCCGGTGCAGCAGTTGGAAGAGTTGCAGCTCCAACTTCTTTAACGGCAAAGAATCTTCTTATGGTATGGCCCAAGATGCTAGGGCCAAGAACCCAGGTTTGAAGAAGATCTCCGTTATGCGAGATGACTTGAAGAAGTTCTTCGGGAGTACAGACGCCATTTATCCTAGCATTGCACTGTGGAGAGATCTTGTTGTTTACCTCACTTATTGGTTGGGTGAGGCTGTTTTTGCTGGAGGAGATGGAACACACATCAGGCCGCACTGTATTTTTCCGGCTTGTCAGATGGCGTTCGGAGAGCAGCTTGCTTTGGTGCCAGCTCTTTACTCCTACTTGTGTACCGAACTACAGGCTACTGCCTTTCTGGTTCGGCTTGGGCTCCCTATGAACAAGGTATTTTCGGCCCATATTTTTTATTCGTGGTATGTGTACCACTGTCCCGGCTTCCACTGATTAGGAGTTGCACAGGATGATGAACCTTTCATGATTCGATTGGCTAGAAGGATAGCCGTTTCCGAATCTCTTTTGTCTGCCTGTTTGAGGATCCGTCGGTTCAGGGACGTCGAGATCGGGCAATCTTCAGTAAAGCTTTCTCCGGGTTTGCGGAAGAAGGCTTTTGATTTTGGAGCCTCCCGCGATTCCACCAGGGCGGGTTCAGGAAGACATTACTCCTTGACCAATGCAGAAAAGGGGTGGCTTTTTAACATGAAAGTCCTGGGATCTTACCCTAGAGGGGGGTGAATAGGGTGAGCTACAATAATGTGACCAATTAAGACAAATTTTAACTTCTTAACATAAACTAGTCACAAGTGATGATAAAAAATCTAAATACGGAAGCTAATATAAACAATCACCACAAAAGCAAGCACCACAACACAAAGGTTTATAGTGGTTCGGCCTCAATGCCTACGTCCACTACCGACTTGTGATCCAATCACCCCACCGGATTTCCACTATTTATGCTTTTTACTAGGCTAAGCAATAACCTTTACACAATGCTTTTCTTAGGCTAAGCAATAACCTTTACAAATAAGGATTTCTCTAAGAAGGTGTCTTCACAAAAGAACACTCTAAGAGATACAATTTAAAGCACAATTGAATTGCCTCTACATAGGCTTATATAAAAGTGAAATTCAAATTACAAACATACACTATAATAAGCTAAAGTGTGTGCACAAGTGTATGAATGCTTTACTTCAATCAATTTCTACAATGAAGCTCTTAAATGAATGCTTGATGCATTTTAAAATCAAAGCTTAGAAAATGATGATTGAAGATTAATACTAATCACATGAAAGATTCAAACAACTTAAAGAAATAAGCTAAAACAAGTTGTATGAATATTAAAATCTAAGAATGCATGTGATTTAGTCAAGAGAGTTTGCAAACCAATCTAATTTACCAAAGATGATATTGAGTTTGCTAAACATCTCTTTAAAAGCTAGAAATCATGCATAAATAAAAATACAAAGATTTGAACATGCATGGATTTCATTTGAAATGGAAATCAAAACAATAAGTAAGATATACCTTTTAAAAGTTCAATCATTTGATTTCCAAAAGCCTTCTAGCCTTAACACTTCATTCCCCTTTCTTAGGGTCCAAAAAGGTTTCAAAAGTTCATCCAACAAGCCCCCCAAAAGGATGGAATAGAATGGACTTTATATGAAAAAACAGTCAAACAGCTAGTTGGCCAGGTCGACCCCATGACCCCCGGGTCGACCTGGTACACACAACGGCTATATTTCTGACCGTTGGTGCTTCAGGAACCCTGTCGACCTGCAGTGTGGCCGGTCGACCGGGTCCCCTGGGGACCCTGTCGACCGGCCCAGGCAGGTCGACCCCCCTGGGACCAAAAATCCTATATTTTGCAAATTTGAAGGTTTTTCTTGGAGGGGATTTTTGGGCCAATGAATCAAGCTTGGAAACATGTTTTAAATCAAACTAAGTGGTTTAAAAACATGAAACATAAAAAGCCTAAAATGATTCAAAACTTTAAAACCAATGGCTTGCTTGATTTGATAAAACTCTTTTCAAATTTAAATGCATCCAATATCTAAAACCAAAACATGCATAAATCAAGATTTCTACAAGTCTAAAAACCAATGCATGTGAAAATCAAGATTTCAAGATTTTCTAAATCAATGCAAGTGTGTGAATCAAATGATGCTCAAATGTTAATGCATCCATCAAATTGCAAATACAAAATCCCTAACAATCTCCCCATTTGCAATTTGATGGCAACTTACTCATCACTGAAATTACACACCAAGTCTTCAGCTCCCCCTAAGCTGGACAAGTCTTGAAATCTTCTTGGATGCTCCTCCTCTTAGCTTGGGCTCTTAGGTTCTTTTCTTCAACCTTCTTGATGCTTGGAGCTTGATCATTCTTCAAACTTTCTTTTCATCTTCCTCTCTATGACCAAGCATCTTCTTTAGCTCCAAGCTTTCTTTCTTCTATTAGCTCTCCCCCTTTGACCATGTCTCTCTCTCCCTTTGGCAAGATATGCATTCTCTCCCCCTGTAGAAGATCATACAAAATCTCCCCTAAGGAAGTTTGGACATTCTCTTCACCCTTTAGAGAACTTGAATGCTCTCTCCCCCTTTGACATTAAATTGCAAAGGTACCTACACACATGAAACAAGGAAAATACCTTTTAGTAGCACCTGTTAACAAAAGAAATCGAAAATGAAATACATAACAGCTTATCATGTATGGAAGTAGTCTCTAAGGGTTCAAAGCTAATCCAATGGTCAATTTGATCAAAACTAATACTTCCTTTGAAGGCTTACACTCCCCCTCAATCCATTCTCTCCTTTTGTCAAACTTTTGACATAGATATAACTATTTGGTTCAAGAAGAAGATGGTTTAACCAATTGAGGGTCAACTTCAAGGAAAGGATTAGACATATTTAACAATAAAGCACAAAATGATCAAATTACCAAAAGAGCAAGGCCAATGAGAAAAGCAATCATGGATACCAATTGGAAAAACAAAGAGTACCAATTGAGATTTAAAGATAAGACTCTAAAATCAATCACTCTAAAATGGATTTAAAAATATAACTATTAGGAAAAATCCAAATTAGAGCTATCCATGATGACATGGGGTTTACTAAACATAGCATCAAATAATTTAACTATGAAAATCATATGCTATGAAAGTTTTGAAATCATTTCATTCAATAAAAAAAATATGCCTATCATGTGCAAGATGAGTGGAATGAAATTCAAACATGAAGCCAACCTCAACTAATAACCAACCAAGATTATGAAAACATAAGCATGGTGGTCATGAGATATACCTACATGAGCAAGAGAGGAGGCAATCATGAAAATTATGATGCTAATGGAATGTGACATGGAATGAAAACATATAACTATCAAATTCAATCCAATGTACACAAGGTCTATCACATACACAAGATGAGACATCAATTGGATATGAAATCAATGGAAAATTATACCAAATGAAACCAATTGAATATGACAACATGATTAATAGCAAAGATGTGACAAACACAAAATTCCATCAAGCAACATAAATGGATATTCATCACTTTTAATGATATAACTAATAAGCATTGTGATGAACAAGAGAAATTGCAATGCAAAAGGATATACTCTTGGAAATGCATGCAATTTTCAAAGTGTCAAAATCATATGAATTCTACTACTAAGATATCCATCAAACATATAGATATAACTATGAAAAACAAGGAGTGGATCTCAAAGAAGTTCATATGATCAAGATCACTACTATGAAGTTGAAACATGTATAAGGATGACATCACTTAGAGAATATACATGAATCAACATCATAACCATCCAAAAAGAAATGACTAGAAGGCATAGAGGATGGATTTGAGTTCTAGTATGGTTTCTACAAATATAACTAATATCACAACCATACATGGAACCAATTGACATTTGCATATAAAAAGAATATAACTAAATAAGCAAAGATGCAAATGGCTTAAAACAACAATCAATCATGACTATTCTAGCTAGAAAGCTTTTGTAATCACAATCAATTGAATATGTATAGAAATGCAATGCAAGAGATATAACTAAATAAGAGCAAAAAACAATTCTAACATGATGAAATTATAATCAAAAGATTTTGAAAACCATGATATGTAACTAGAATGGTGCATGAAGACAAAATCAATTGATCACAAATAAACATTGCATTTTAATAAATGTAACTATAGAGAGACAAAATGCAAATGCAACATGACCAACAATATGATTTAACTATAAAGAATAGGTTGGTCAAAAAGGTTCAAGGCCTTAAGGTTTGTCTAAGTATCTAACTTTAGGAATCCACCTAAGGTCTTGAGATGGTTGAACTTTGAGGTCAAGTTTAGGAGTCCCACCAACTATAGGAGATTTGACTTGATAAATTTTCAATTTGAACTTATCACCATGATATTTAGATTTTACTAAATTTAGCTTAGATTGGTGATTAGTCTTTTGAAGTTGGTGAGTTTGTTTCTTAGGGGATTTGTTCATTTTTCTTTCCTTCTTATATTCTCCCTTTATTTGACTTTTGAATTTTAAATTTAACTCTGTTACTTTCTTCAAAAGTTCTTTCATGGGTTGATATAAGGGAGATAGGTTGAGAAGTTTTTTGTTTATAGATTCTTTTATACTTGGTTTAACTTGTTTAAACTTTTTAGAATCTATTTTAGGAGACTCCATTTTAATTGATTTAACTTGTTTAATGTTTTTGGAGTCTTCTTTGTTTTTTAGTGTCTTACCCTTCATATATTTAGATTCTACCTTTTTGGGTTCAAAGATGGGTTTAGACACATGGCTTCTTCTTAGTTTGCACTCAAACCTAAAATGCCCTTCAATGCCACAATAAATACATTTAGTTTTGGGAAAAGGAGATAGAGTGCTAGAGAAAGAGGACTCACCTTTCACAAATGTGTTGGTGAATTTAGGGTCATGTGAAATATTCCTATCAAATCCAAGACCCGTCCTATCTCCATGAGATTTACCCAATTTAAATAATTTTTCAAGTCTCTCTTCACTTTGGGTAAACTTGCACTCATACTTTTGTTTATATCCTTCAAGTTGAGTGACTTTGGTTATAAGGATTGAATTTTCATTTTTAACTTTTAAAAGATCATTTTCAATTTCCTTATATTTGATTAGCTCTTCATTGGCAAGTTTAAATTTGAAATTAAGTTCATTAACCACATTAGATCCAAGTTCTAAGGTTTTTAACTTACTTTGAACATTTGACATGTTTTCCATGGAAATTGTCAACTTGGATTCTAAATTGATAAAGTCTTCATCTTGCCTTTTTAATTGATCTCTTAGGTTTAAATTTTCCTTTTTAAGATCATTATTTCCTATCTGTAATTCATTTAGTTCATCTTTGATAGTAGATAGGTTATTTAAAGAGATCATGAACTTAGAGTCTAAACATTGTATGACTTCTTCTTTCTCTCTAAGCTCATCTTTAGAAGAGATTAATTGTTTGTTTAGTCTTTTAGATTCTTCTCTTAACTTTTTGTTATTCTTT
Organism: Cinnamomum chago; assembly: GCA_038049695.1. Lineage (NCBI taxonomy): Eukaryota > Viridiplantae > Streptophyta > Magnoliopsida > Laurales > Lauraceae > Cinnamomum > Cinnamomum chago. Next base: position 51,550,320 of record CP142462.1, read on the forward strand.
TCAAGCTTTAAGGATAATTCATATAATTCCTCAAAGGCTTGTTGAAGATCTTCTTCATTTTCATTATAATCTTCTTCTTTTATGTCACATTGAGATTCATTAGTTTGAGAGTTTGAATCTCCAATAGAAGGAAGAAGGAGGGGTCTAGAAGAATCTACACAAGAATCTAAACTATCTATCATAGTGGAATCCATCCTAATGATTTTCATGTAAGCACAACTCTAGGGTTTTGACTCTAGGTTTTTACACCGAATCAAGAGTTCCAAACACTTGATCCTATAAGATAGAGCACGAGGCTCTGATACCAACTGAAAGTCCTGGGATCTTACTCTAGAGGGGGGTGAATAGGGTGAGCTACAATAATGTGACCAATTAAGACAAATTTTAACTTCTTAACATAAACTAGTCACAAGTGATGATAAACAATCTAAATGCGGAAGCTAATATAAACAATCACCACAAAAGCAAGCACCACAACACAAAGGTTTATAGTGGTTCGGCCTCAATGCCTACGTCCACTACCGGCTTGTAATCCAATCACCCCACCGGATTTCCACTATTTATGCTTTTTACTAGGCTAAGCAATAACCTTTACACAATGCTTTTCTTAGGCTAAGCAATAACCTTTACAAATAAGGATTTCTCTAAGAAGGTGTCTTCACAAAAGAACACTCTAAGAGATACAATTTAAAGCACAATTGAATTGCCTCTACATAGGCTTATATAAAAGTGAAATTCAAATTACAAACATACACTATAATAAGCTAAAGTGTGTGCACAAGTGTATGAATGCTTTACTTCAATCAATTTCTACAATGAAGCTCTTAAATGAATGCTTGATGCATTTTAAAATCAAAGCTTAGAAAATGATGATTGAAGATTAATACTAATCACATGAAAGATTCAAACAACTTAAAGAAATAAGCTAAAACAAGTTGTATGAATATTAAAATCTAAGAATGCATGTGATTTAGTCAAGAGAGTTTGCAAACCAATCTAATTTACCAAAGATGATATTGAGTTTGCTAAACATCTCTTTAAAAGCTAGAAATCATGCATAAATAAAAATACAAAGATTTGAACATGCATGGATTTCATTTGAAATGGAAATCAAAACAATAAGTAAGATATACCTTTTAAAAGTTCAATCATTTGATTTCCAAAAGCCTTCTAGCCTTAACACTTCATTCCCCTTTCTTAGGGTCCAAAAAGGTTTCAAAAGTTCATCCAACAAGCCCCCCAAAAGGATGGAATAGAATGGACTTTATATGAAAAAACAGTCAAACAGCTAGTTGGCCAGGTCGACCCCATGACCCCCGGGTCGACCTGGTACACACAACGGCTATATTTCTGACCGTTGGTGCTTCAGGAACCCTGTCGACCTGCAGTGTGGCCGGTCGACCGGGTCCCCTGGGGACCCTGTCGACCGGCCCAGGCAGGTCGACCCCCCTGGGACCAAAAATCCTATATTTTGCAAATTTGAAGGTTTTTCTTGGAGGGGATTTTTGGGCCAATGAATCAAGCTTGGAAACATGTTTTAAATCAAACTAAGTGGTTTAAAAACATGAAACATAAAAAGCCTAAAATGATTCAAAACTTTAAAACCAATGGCTTGCTTGATTTGATAAAACTCTTTTCAAATTTAAATGCATCCAATATCTAAAACCAAAACATGCATAAATCAAGATTTCTACAAGTCTAAAACCCAATGCATGTGAAAATCAAGATTTCAAGATTTTCTAAATCAATGCAAGTGTGTGAATCAAATGATGCTCAAATGTTAATGCATCCATCAAATTGCAAATACAAAATCCCTAACATAACATATGTGTTGGTACGATGGTGTACCGGAGACATCTTTTTGTTGATATCCAGCAGTATATTCCCTCTCGTTTCGCGCTGCAGTTGTGCTTCTCTCAAGGCGTTATTGGAGCACCATCGAGCATGGTGAAGTGCTTTGGAGGTTTGCAGGATGGGAGGAATGCATGGGCCTTTTACAGTGCGGAGGACACTACCGCTAAGATTTCTTACCCTGAGTTGCCCACTTTCCGGACTGCTGGCTTCACGAAATGGTTCGTGGAAAGGTTTTCAGCGTATCGAGGGCTTTCTAAGAAGGACCTTGATGTCAAGCAATCTCCTGGGAAGGGTCTTAGCAGATCAGATGGAGTCTGGCTAGAGAAGGTTCTGGCCTTCCTTTCCGGAGAGAAGCACAAGATCAGCTTTCTCAATGAGCAGGAATCAGGAGATGTACAAGAGATACCTAGTGAGGTCTTGGAATAGCTGGAAGAAGAGGAAGCCGAGATCGACGCTTGGATGCAAACGGAACTAACGAAGGCTTCCATGGAGTCTACTGGGAAGAGCAGACCATCCGGTGAGGAGTCAAACGGAGATCCTGACTTTGACGATGGGATGGGTACTTCGAGTAAACCAACCCATAGGAGCAAAAGGAAGAGAGGGCAGCACCGTAATAAGATACGACACGATGACTCTCCTGATCTAGAAGGCCCTCCCACCATTGCTGAAGAGACATCAGGGGACGTTGATGAGCCTCCGAAAAAGAGGAGTCGAGAGGAAGAAACCGTTGATGAAGGTATGATTCCTCCTCTTTCTCTTTGCGCTTCTTTCATTGAAGTTTCTTTTTTTTATTAGCCTTTTTCCCTTTTTCGGTGGAAGATGAGGACTTGGTGATGCCTGAGGTTCCGGCTGATGAAGCAATGACAGATCCGATTGCGGCATCTGAAGAAGAACCGAAGGACTCTGGAGTGATTCCAGAATCTTTACCTGGTAGTACTTCTTTGTTTTTTTCTTTTTTTGTCTGTGCTGTCATTTGCTAACAGGTTGCTTGTTTTCTTGTCAGCTGACTTATCACAGGATTTCGATGATTTCGAGCCATCCATGGATACGGCCTTTGACGACGCTTCGGATGAACTCATGGAGGCAAAAAATATTCCGCCGATCGTCGCAGAAGGTATTTGTAGTAATAACCCTGATGATAATGATTTTTTCAACAGGATCATATTCATACCTTCCTTGTTTTGTTTTGCTGGCAGGTTATGAGATAGCAGAAGAGGTTCCTCCGTCTTTCTCAGTGCCAAAGCAGGGGATGCCTGCAGTTGAACTTGGAACAGGGACTTCTTCTTCGAGTTTTAATGCAACAGAGATGAAGTCTTCTGAACAGATTCCTTCGCCGGTGTCTCCGATTAGAAAGAGCTTAATGATCACTCCTCCAGCAAGAAATGACACGGGCAGTCGACCAATGGAGAGGGGCGAGCCTTCATCCAGGCCATCTCTTGAGTACGCGAAGAAAGTGTTGAGGAGCGTTTTGAGCTCATGGGTCGAAACTCTTTCTTCTGGTCATTTGGAAGCCGACTTTGGCATGGTTAAGCATGTACAGGACATCCTTGCTGATAGCGAAGAGGTCAGCCTGGACATTGCAGGTGCGAAGGCTTTCGTTGATGAAATCATAGCTCTAGGGAACAAGTGGAATGAAACCAATAGCTTCCCAAGTGGTGACTTCTTCAATGAGATGTTTTTGAAGCCTTCTGGCAAGGTCAAGTCTAAGCTAGACGAGATTTCGCGGACTCGGAAGTAATTCGTTCGGGAGAGGAATGTTACCGAGTTGGCTATCATTGAGCTGACAAAGGACCTGCGCCGTGTTGATAGAGAGGTTGTTGAGACTAGGCAGCGTCTTGAGCTATTGGAGGAACAAGCTGCTGCGAAATGGGCTACCATTGTGGAAGCTCGTGCCAGAGAAGGGACTCTGATTCGCCAGGTCGAGGAGGCTGAGAGCAATCTCCGGAGGAAGTCTCAAGAGTACGAGCAATGGCAGATTCTTTGGGAAGAGCTTCCCCGTGCTGGAGACGGATAGCGGCATTCTGCCGCATTTTATGGGAAGATTTTGAAGAAGCGTGGCCTGGAAGCTTTAGAGGCTAAGGCCAAGAGTCTGCTTGAGGAGTTGAGTCTTTAGTTGAAGACCATGTGAGACTGAGCTCCTAATTCTTGTAACAAACCTTTTTCTTCTTCTTTTTTTGGTACCCGTGTATACACATATATATTTTTGGTACTCTTTCTTTTGTAGTGCTTGTGGACATTTTTTTTAGCACTTCTCTTTTTTGTATTCCCTCTTTTCACTCAAATTCTTTTGTGATAATTCAAGCAATGGGAATGTTTGTTTGGAAATTTGATCAAAAGTTTGTCATTTTGTGAAAAACCTTTTATCAAATGGTTGTTTTGGCGTGAAAGCTGAATTTTGGGATGGCATGGAAGCCGAATTTTGAGATGGCATGAAAGCCAAAATTTGGAATGGCATGGAAGCCGGTTTTGTTTGTGGCATGGGAGCTAAAAATTTTGTTTGTGGCATTGATAACCGGGATTTGTTTTTGGCATGGAAGCCGAAATTTGTTTTTGTCATTGAAGCCGAGATTTGTGGCATTGATAGCCGATTTTGTGGCATTTATAGCCGAGTTTTGTGGCATTTATAGCCGATTTTTGGCATGAGAGCCGATTTTTTTGAAAACCGAGTTTTGTTTTGTTGGCGTGAAAGTCAGTTTTGTGGCATTTATAGTCGATTTTGTGGCGTTGATAGCCGATTTTTTGGCATGAGAGCCTGATTTTTGGCATTTATAGCCGATTTTTGGTTTTCAAAAATGAAAGTATCTACTAAAAGTCGCCTCCCTGCTGAATGGTCTTGCAAGTATCAATAGAATGTCGCCTCCTTGCTCATTCGGTTGCGAGTATCGATGGAATGTCGCCTCCTTGCGAATTTGGGTGCAAGTATCGACTAAGCGTCACTTCCTTGCCTTTTTTTCAAAAAATTCGGTTTTGTGGGTATCGATTGAATGTCGCTTCCCCACGATTTTTGAAATATGAGGTCTTTTTTTACCTCGGTTTTTGTTTGAATTTTGTGTTTGTGGATATCAACTGGAATGTTGCGTCTCCACGATTTTTGAAATTTTACAAGTATCGACAAAGCGTCGCTTCCTTGCGATCTTGAAATTTCGGAAGTATCGAATGGGTTTCGCATCCTTCCGATTTTTGGGTTTTGCAAGTACCGACTAAGCGTCGCATCCCCGCGGTTTTTAAAGAACCTTTTTTTGTTTAAAGACACGAGGGTCGTAAATTTTGACTTAAAACCGTTTTTTGTTGTAAAAGTCAGGGTGGACTATGGTGGAAATTCACGAGTCCTGATTTTGTTTCAAACCATGAATTTTGGGTTCAAGGATCGAAAATTTGGTCAAGTCCGGGAAAAGGATCCTAAACTTGGATTTTTGGATTTTTTTTTTTTGAACAATGAAACTATGAAAGTAAGCATTGTTTTGAATTTTTAGAAATCCCAATAGAAGGATGAAAAATCTAAAAAAGACGGGTTTGACAAGCGAGTACCTGAGAATAGGCTTTTGGCCATGCAAACATTGCTCTGACCCAGTGGCGTAAGTCTTCAAGGGTAGTATCGCTTCAAGAACTTGCCGTTGATGGGCAGCATACATCTGTCGCCCTCCATGTTTAGAAGTGCGTTTGCGCCGTTGGAGAAGACTTTGTCGATGACGAAGGGTCCCTCCCATTTTGGCTCGAGTTTGCCTTTGAATTTATGGGCGAAAACCATTGGCATTTTTACTACAAGAACCAAGTCGCCCTTTTTATAAGCGCATTGCCTGACCTTCTTGTCGAAAGATCCTGCCATGCATGCTTAGTAAAGCTCAATGCTTTGTAGGGCTTCAAGCCGTCTTTCGTCGAGATTGTCCAGTTCTTAGAGTCTCAATTTGACATTGCTTTCTTGCTTCATGTCATTTTGTAAAGATACCCTTAAGGAAGGAATTTGTACTTCTAAAGGGACAACAACTTCGCATCCATAGACCAAAGAGAATGGTGTGCTATGGGTTGGTCCTCGAACGGTGGTTCGATAAGCCCACAAAGCTTCAGGTAGTTTGTCTCCCCAATCTCTTTTGTGACTAGAGACCATTTTCTTGAGAATTTTGCAGAGTGTCTTGTTGAAGGCTTCTGCTAGTTTGTTCGTTGCCGGATTGTATGGAATCGAAGGACAACTTTGGATTTTGAACTTGTCGCAGAACTTGTAGAATTGGTGATCCCGGAATTGCGGTCCGTAATCATGGACGAATCTTTTAGGTATGCCGAAGCGACAAATGATGTTGGTGCGCAAGAATTGAATGACTGATGAGGTCTTCATTTCGCTGAGCACAAATGCTTTCGGCCACTTGGAGAAATAATCCGTAGCGGCGAAGATAAAACTATGACCTTTGCTTGACGAAGGAGAGATAGGACCTATGATGTCCATACCCCAAGCTTCGAACGGCCATGAGATTGCTGTGGGGTGTAGCCATTCTGGAGGCATATGGACATAGTCTCCATGAACTTGGCATTGGCGGCAGCATTTAGCAAATTGCATGGCGTTAGCTACCATGGTAGGCCAATAATATCCTAACATTTTTATCTGATCATAGAGCTTAGGGCCGGCCTAATGGGCTCCAATGGTGTGAGAATACCGCGACCTTCCCCCAGACCGACTGAATTTTGGGTGTCATAATCCATTTTCTTCATAATAGCTTGTGCCATAGGACTATATAGAAATAGTTGATGCATACCTTCATTTTGGAAAGGTTCAATCATAGAATTTGATGAAGAAGCTTCTGATCAGTGGAAGAAGATTGGCTTCTCTTCGGCTGAAGTTATAGGAACAACAAAGGAAGTAGACGTCTGATCTTCTACGTCAGCAAGTGTCGCGACCCCGGACCGGGAATCCCAATCCGGGATCGGGACATTAGTGTGTAATGATAATTGGTGATGATTACCTACATCCACAATATACAATTTATTTAATTTCCCACAGGTGTCCGCGGTGAGGATATCACAACCTTGCATGAATGTTTCTTTTTAATGCGGAAGCGTGTAGCAAATCAAATAGTTAGACTATCTCTAATCATGCAAGCATTAATATCAAATCAAACTGTATCAGAAAGAGCAATGATCTATAGCATGTTTCCCAAAGGTTGTTAAAGTTAGACAAAATATCATTTAGTTACATTCCCCAAAATTAAAGGCCAACAAAGGCCAATATTACAAAATAATAACCCAAAAGAATGGTTAATAAGTTCTCCCCAAAATGTTACGCCTCTTGGCAACCCGATGTCTACATGACATCGTCAGCACGCCACTCAACTAGAGGCTGCGGCTCACCTACCGCCTCCTCCGGCTCCTCCTCAAGGAAACCGGCAACGGGACCTGAGTACCAAAGCAAAGGATCAGACACGACGGTCTGGCAAGAGAATGACAAGATACAACAACAATAATATAGAGGAAATCTCTTGAAAAGCATATAAGTCTGTTTAAGCAAGAACTCTCATAAAGCAGGTAAATCATTTGCTATAAAACAAGTAAACAAGATAAAACATATGAGGTAACCAAGGAAATCGGGAATAACAAGGTGGCAATCACATAAAGCTAAGTCCTTTGTCACTAAAGTGACAACAGTATCACGGGACGTTGATCTCAGTCACACAAGGTGAGGAGAAACAACGTATACATATATACAATTTAATTATACGGGGACGGGACCACGGTAGCGAACCGGGTATCGGGACGAGACCACGGTAATGACCGGGTATCGGGATCCAAACTGCAGCTGGCGGGACGGGAGAGGGATCTCCAAGTCGGTGGATCAAACCGACAAGGTATCCAAGCTTAGTGATGCCGACTCATAGGATAAATAACACATCGAGACATATGCAAGTAAAATAAAGTGCAAGTAAATCAATGAACGGGCAAGAATATTCAATATATAACTTTCATTTCATATCGGGCAATACTCTTCGGGACGAGTCCATGTTACTAGTGTAACCATCACTTTCGGGAAAACAGATTATGTAAGGTAAATCTTGGAAATGAAGGAATAAAACGAACTATTACAATTCCGGGAAATATTGCTCTCAAGATCTATTTAAGTGAATAGGGGTCCCGTATGTCAATTATAGCCATTACTTGGTACTCCTTGAGTTTGAAGACATTCCGGGCTCCTTATGCACTTTTACGACTTTTAAAACTTAAATTGAGCTTATGGTTATAACTAGATATTATGATAGGAAAACAAGACTATAAACGGTCCATCCTAAGTAGGTTGTCAACCCGGAACCATCGAGCAACCTACTCAGTCACCGAAAGGAATAGAATTCGCGATACCCAAGGAAAGAGACTTTGCATTTAGGTATGAAGAGGATATCGTGTCGTTCCATCCCGTTCAAGATTGAATCGATTGAACTTCGATGCATTCCGGACCAACCGTGAAGAGCATCGGCTCAAGACGCTCTCACATATGGTCAAGTGAGTCCAAGGGGGGTAGCCAAGGTCCACAAGAAAAATAAATCTCAAAACTCACTGGACTCACTGAAATAAATTTCTGTACCAGAAATACACAGGGTCCGATCGATCGGCCGATCGATCGGCCCAAAAAGGCTTGCAGTTAAAAGACAGACCGATCGATCGGCCTGTAGGTCCGATCGATCGGCACTGGGCGTGAAGCATGCCCGGGAACTTGATTTTTCTCCTTTTTGTTTCATTTCCTTCCAACACCTCAACAACCACAATTAACTATGAACAAGGAGACTTAAACACATGATTCCAAGACATTAAATGAGGCTATCAAGATGTGTAAAGATCATTTATTTCAACCATGGAAAAATCAATGAAAACAATCAATGAAAGCATGAAAACCATAAATGCATCTCCAAACCATTTCAAACTTAAAAACATCCAAACATTCACTTGCCTCAAGTCTTCAATTAATGATATTAAGCTCTATCAAGTCCTCCAAGAAAATGGCCCAAGCTACAAGGCAAAATCCCCAAATAAAACCCTAAAATGGGTTACACCAAGAATGAAATTGAAAGAACTTCCAATAATGCAAATGTAGCTTCCCTAAGGCTAGAAGATTAAAAGTCTAGAAGATGAGAGGCATCACTTACTTGGATGACCTTCAAATGAGAAGAACTAGTTCAAGGAAGATCTCAAGATTGATGGGTTCCTCCAAAAATGGTATCAAGATGAAGCTTGTGAGATGGGGAAGAGATTGGCAATCTCCATTTTGAGTTTGGTGTGATATTGGTGAGGACTAGAGATGAAGAAGCAAGAAGAAGAAGAGAAACTTGCTAGCAAAACCCTAGACTCAAGTGTGCTGGAACATGAAAATGGAGGAAGAAGGGAAGGGTTCCTCTTGTTAACCATTGAGAGGTTTGGGTCCCACAACTTAAGAAGCTAAATGGACTGAAATCATCTCTCTCGGGTCCACGGATGAATTCGACGAAGAAGGAAGAAATGTTCGTCGAAATATCTAGTTTCCAAAAAGTGCATGTTTCGCGGTTTACGAGAATATCAAGTTTTGGGTACAGATTTGGTGTGAAATGACTGTTTTACCCTCAAGGCTATGAAAATCGGGTTTCGGGGCCTCGAATGGACACGGGATCAACATGAAAGTTGTAAGAATCCACAAGATGAATGCAACGGGCCAAAAACACAATTCACAACCAATCGGGAAAATCTCGCAAGAAAACGCAAAGCCGAAAAGGGAAACCCCCAAAGGGCCCCACAAGCTACCAATCACTCTAAAAAGCCCAAAACTAGAATCAAGGCTATTCCAAACCCAACTAGACCAAAAACACTAATCAAGCTTAGCACTAAAACGCAACTTAATTAGCACTAAACGGGTTCACTCGGGTCGGGGTCTTACAGCAAGTGTCTCTATTGGAGGTAAAGCAGGCTGAATTTGCTGAGTGTTAGCTTGGCTTGACGATATGTCGTCTTCTGACTCTAACTCTGAATCCGTGTCTTTCATGATAGATACGAAAGAGACAACAAACTTGCCCCCAGACTTTTGCTTTATCTTCTTTGCTTTGGTTGTTATGACTAAACGCTTTGAAGATTTGAGAGAGACAACCACCGTTTCTCCCTCGGCAAGCGTGCATGGTAGCACATCAGTTACATGGAAAATTTTCTGCCTCCTCTTTAGTTCCACACTGTTGTCGCAAGTTTTTTTTTCAATAGTATTGTCATTTTCTTATTAATCATGAAACTTATTATTTTTGTTGATCAATTCCATATATTATATATTCATTTGAGTTTAGTTTTATTGTAAAATAGTTGCCATAGAAAATTAATGACTATATAGGAAATCATATAAAATAGTTATTTCAAAAGTTTGATCATCTATGCTTAAAGTACGATACATAATATGAAAATAATAACAACAGTATTTATATGGGTCAATATTCTAAAAATATAGTTATTTTTATAAATAACTCTTAGATAAATTCCAACTTTCGGTCAATATTCCAAAGTGGGGCTGGGACTATTCCGCATTAACTAATTTTAAGTTTTTGTTGATAAATATTAACAAAATGATGATCTGTGGTGTAGTGGTTGGGTTGCTCCTTTGAAATCCATATTGTCCTGAGTTTGAGTATCAGCAAATACCATTATTAATTTTTACCATGTCATTAAAAATACACGGGTCAGGTTGCGTCCAAAAAGTGTGCTTTATTTCTGGCCTGACCCGACTCGTTTGCTAGGGTCAAACTAAATTAAATTGGCAAATTGAATGAATCAAAATCAATTGGAGCGAATTGGAACTGATTTTAATTTAAAACCACTTTGCTTCATATTATATAATAGTCTCGGTTTGATTAATCACTTCTTTGGTTTTGAGTTCCATCTATGATAGCCGGTTGGTTAGATTCTATTGCCTCCAACTCAACAATTTGACATTGGTACTCAAAAACTATAGCCTTGACTTGATTAATCACTTCTTTGGCCTTGACAATTCTATAAGAACTCTCTACAGGCCCCCTAATTTGTCACAAGGGTGGGAGGAGTTCTATCAATTTGGCTCAGTGCACCTACAATATCATATATGTGGTTGACAAGCTTCTCCATCTCGGCAACATCTCTTCTTGCAGCTAAGGCGTCTATCACTAACTTAATTTGTAAGGACATGAACTCAGTTTGCTCAAATGATATTAGTCTTGACAGTAGGATTACCTTTGACTGGACCCTATCCTTGATAGAAGTGTTGATTTGCACTTTCAAGCACTTGATACTTTCAATTAATTGTTGTTCTGTTGGAATCATAATTATAATCATGCATCATGTTCGATGCTGAAGGAAGTAATTCTGTGTTTTGATGGACCCGATTATTTTTCTCTCTTTCCTCTCCTCTCCCATCCATCCCCAAGGTCGCCGAGAGGAAAATCGAATGGAGGGAAGAAAGGGAAGGAAAAAAAAAAGGGCATCTACATTCTTGTACGGGTATGCCAGATTTTCTATTTTACTTGAAATTTGGAAATGGTGATCTGGAGATCCACCTTCGCAAGTAGAAAGGAAATCAACCTTTTTCCTAACTTTCCATTGCACACATATTTAAGAAAAAAGAGTTTTTTGAATGCCGTGAGAGGCGATTTTGTTAGCCGTAAAAGGCAATTTTGTGCCGTGAAAGGCGATTTTGCCGTGAAAGGCGTTTTACAAATCTCATCAATAAAGAAAGACAAGAAATGTGATTTTTTTATCTCTTAAAGAAAATACATAGTACAACAGAAAAGTAAGAAAGGGAATCTGACTTCTCAGGAGATTGCGAGGACCAGTTCAGATCGACGGTCGCAAGTCATGTATGGACTTCGCCATCGTCCTTCAGAAGAGAACGCTTGATGCTTTGATTCTTTGGCTTGGCTTGGACTTCAGTTTTTAGAGGATAAGGATCAGGGGAAGGTCCTATACCCAATGAAAAATGAAGAGACGGGCTAAAGAGCGGCGTCTTGGCCATGTTGAGTAGGAGAAGAGGAGGCTTTTTCTTACACCCCCCCCCCCCTCCCAAGGGACTTTGATCACCTTTGAGTGTTTGTTGTAGCAAAGTTTCTTCAGAGTAGCAGGGCTTCTGAATCTTAAGTTCGGAATTCCGGGATTCTCCGTGTGTTTTTATTTCTTGGAGTCACCTCCTTTTATAGGCATTTGGAGGCCTTTAGGTGACTTTATGGGCTTTAATGCATTTAAAACCACATAATGGGAGGAGTTACATGTTTTAATTTCTTTGTTTTGTATCTCCTTTTTCTTGGCTTCTGATTGGCCGGTGGAGATAATGGGCATTTAATCGCCTTCAATCTCCATGATGAGAGGAGTTTCATAACTTTAATGTCATGATGACTTAGACTTGTAACTCCCATTTCCTTGAATCTGATTGGGCCGTCCAGAATAATGAATTAATGACCACATTTAGTTGGGTCAATTAACAGCATTAAGTGGTCGCCGGGAATTTGAAGAGTCGGGGGCCGTGCCGCGTCTTTTGAAATTCCTCTTACGATGATCAACGATGGATCTTCATGTTGATTGATGTCGGATGATCATGCAACTTCAGACATTGGTTTATACCAGCGTGCCAGTGGCATCTGTCTTGTTGATTTCTAGATCGGTCAAACAGAAAGTGCACTTTTTTTGTTAGCCAGTTGGCAATCTTGGAACGATCGATGACGATTTCATGCTCTTGACGGTGGATCCGAGATGTCGACGGAGATCAGTCGATTTCGAGCATCAAAAATCATATTTTCAGGAAATTACAGGGGCTGGAACTTCCGAAACGCGAAAAAGGACGGAAAACGGGTCACCCGGCGACAAATCCGGTGACCTGGATTTCCATGGTCGCCGGGCGACCATGCACCTATGGTCGCCGGGCGACCATGCACCTATGGTCGCCGGCGACCATGGGCAAGGGTCGCCGACGGCGACCATGGGGATTGGTCCCCTTTTGGTCGCCGTTTCTCGGCCGTTCTTTGGCCTTTTTCGCCGCCGTTTTCTCCTGGATGTTTCTTGACATTTCTCCCTATTTATTGGCTCGATTCTCCTGAAGAAAGCCTGATGAGAAGCCGTGCGAATCGGAGCACAAAGTTTCTTATTTTTTAGAAAAGCCGAAGACTTTACCGCGCAAAGTTGCCGTTTTTTTGTAAAGAGTCAAAACTAGGTCAAAAGATGTCGGAATGACCTAAAATTTGACGTGAGGCCTCCTGAGCAGGAGATAGGACCAACTATGGGCTTTTGTTTGAGTTTTGAAGCCGTTTGGGGTCCCGTCCCTGCTAGGCTTGATTTTGCTACGAGGAAGATGTCGCGCTTTGATGTGCGGTCAACCGATGTCCGATTGTCCCGAAATTTTACAGGGAGCCTATTGGAGTCCTTTTGAGATGATCCATTAGCTCCGATTTTGATGTCATGGTCCTGGGGTGCTTCACCGTCGGTAGCCTTGATTTTCTTTCAAAGCGTTAAAGTCGGCTCAAACGTTGTTGGAATGACCTGAAATTTGACATGCAACCCTTTTGAAGCATATTGGAGCCGCACATGTGCTCTGTTTGATGAGCGATGGCCCCGGTGGATCTCACCGTCGAGAGGCTTGATTTTCTTTCGGAGCGTCAAAGTCGGGTCAAACTTTGTTGGAATGACCTGAAATTTGATGTGGAGCCTTTTGGAAGCATGTTAAAGCCGCCCATGTGCTCTGTTTGATGAGTAGTGGTCCCGGTGGGTCTCGCTGTCAAGAGGCTTGATTTTCTTTCGGAGCATCAAAATCGGGTCAAACGTTGTCGGAATGACCTGAAATTTGACGTGGAGCCTTTTGGAAGCATGTTGAAGCTGTCCACGTGCTCCATTTGATGAGTGATGGCCCCGGTGGATCTCGGCGTCGAGAGGCTTGATTTTCTTTCGGAGCGTCAAAGTCGGGTCAAATGTTGTCGGAATGACCTGAAATTTAACGTGCAGCCCTTTTGAAGCATGTTGAAGCCGCCCATGTGCTCCGTTTGATGAGTAATGGTCTCGGCGGTTTTCGCCGCCAAGGGGCTTGATTTTCTTTTGGAGCATCAAAGCCAGGTCAAACGTTGTCGGAATGACCTAAAATTCGACATGGAGCCTTTTGGAGGTATTTTGAAAACATCCGTAGGCTCCGATTGAAGTTTTGATGTCTTCGACGCCACCGCCGCCAGGAGCACCTGTTTGGCTGCCAGAGGAGTGAAGTTAGGTCAAATGATGTTGGAATGGCCCGAAACTTCATGTGAACTCTTCTTTTGGTTGTCTTGAAGGATCTATCAGTTTTCAAGTGATTCTGACAAGATCTGATGCTTGAAGTAGCAACGCCCTTTTGTAGTAGGATGTGGCTTCATGTGGCTTCTTGATGTTGATGGGGCAAAGTGACATTTTTGGTGTCAACATGTTTCAATCACGAAACTATGACAAATTCTGGTTTGGACATTCTAGTTATTTGATTTATTTAGTTAATTGATTTTGTAATAGACATTTTATTTGGATTTTATGATTGATTTAGACTTTTATTTAATAAATTGGATGGATTCATTATACCCATCTTGTTATTGATCTCTTGATTCCGCTGTATTGGTTTGACCAAGATTGTGTTATGTGGGACCAATTGCGCATCGAGATCCAAGGGTCCTAATGATCTTAGATTTTTTAGGGTACCCCGGTCAAAGGGGCTGGGATCGAAGAGAGAGCCCACACACACAAGAAGACAACTCATTCAATGGGAAAGGGATCCGAACACGCAGGAAGAAAGCTCACATTAGTGGGAATGGAGCCAACACACGTAGGAAGAAGTGGCATACCTTGGGGTTCGAACCGTAGGACATCTAGCCATCCATGCGAGAACTGCTGCTCCTTACCACTCGGATAAGGAGCCGTTTTCAATGATCTTGGATTTCAAGGCATGATATATGTAATCATACGATCAGCAATATCAGGATTCGTAGTCAAATCTCTTGAAATTGATTCCTTTGTTTTTGGGGCATTCAATCGTCAACACCAGTGTAAATTTATCAAAAAATCCAAAGCTCAATCAGCATACACATATGCATCATTATTAGGGATGGCAACTGAGTGGGTCGGGTTCGAGTTAGAGTATTTCCATACCCGACCAACCCCATTTGTGAGGGTCGCTTCGGGATGGGTCGAATGGTTGGTGATATATTCATACCATGAAATACAACATTAAGAAAAACCAAAATCCTAATTCTATGAATATTCAAAATTCCAAATATATAATAGTATGCCTCCTCACAATGTGAAAAAAATATATTTTGTGAGTCATTATGCACCAACTCAATTGTCACAAAAATCTCAATTAAACTTAAATTCCAACTTAGTCCACACAAGGGCCAATGGGTGATGATCTTGATTGTTCTTTGGCAATTATTATTCTAATAATTTATTTGTAAATAGAGATGGTTGATGAATTAAAAAAAAACAATGGATTACCAGGATTTTTGGATTTGAAAGCTCCTTGATTCATCTCCATTTATTGTGAGGCCACTCAGATCAATAGCCTAGATTGCTGAAACCCTGCTGTTTTTTTTTTTTTTGTTTAAATGTTCTAATTCAACTTATAATCTAATTCTATCAACCATAAAGATTTTTCAATTCAATTTAAATCCACATATAAGTTACAAAAAACCCTTAGACAACACATTGTCAATAAATCCCAACTCAACCAGGTGGATAAATTTTCCATTCAGCTCAAATCCCAACTCAATCGATTACGTAAATGAAATGAGAAAACATCATTTGATATCATAATGATATCATAACTGTCCATGAAATTCCATAATTAGTATATCTACAAAATGTAAAATGAAAACAAAATCAATATTAATATTAACAAAAAAAAAACAAATGTAATATATATATAAGACATTATTAACTTTTTACAACTACTTGATTACACAAAAAGCAACTTGATCATTCTTTTAAACCTTTTAGTGAAACTCATCATCAATGAAAATTGGAACTGCAAATGGAAGTGTCATTCATATATTCGAACAAACTATAGACATAAAAATAGTCAAATTTAAATATTATTGAAATAAAAAAATCAAATATTCAAATTTAAAAGCTTCACTACCTTGGTTATTTGTTAACCAATCTTGTGCACCCATCAAAGCCTTTACAATATCTTGATTGATCTTTGAACGATGGGGATCAACTACCTTGCCATCCGTACCCAGATAACAAAGATATCTTGAGTAATTAACAAAAGAGTTGGATACTTCACTCCAACACTCTTCCACCAAGACAATATTGTTATATTGTATGTCCTCAATCCAACGGATGATGTGAATAAATTGATTTATTCTTTAATTGATTTATAATTCCATGCTTTATTCATGTAATGAATGGCATTTTATTCTATAGTCGCACATAACTAATATAAAATGACATGATGGTTCATGAGATGAACCGGAGCCCACAAGTATATTAAGTGTAATCCGTGCATGTGGATGAGATTTACATACAGGAGATAAGGATCACAAGTCTTATACTTGAAGTAATTTCACAACTAGTGATGAGACTGTGCATCTCATCTGAATAAAGTTGTAGTACCGTTGCTGTCATTATGAGATAATATTGTATGTCTCAACCATCAGAGTGTAATACTCTAGATTGTTGTGCTAGTATATTATATATACCGAAGGATCATGAGCAGCGCCTTATGTAAATCTATCTTTGATTAAGAATTGCTCTCATAATTTCCAAGCAATAGGCTCTTAATTCTGAGAGATAAATGGACTCAAGTTTCTACTATATATTTACTTTGAGTCACCAATGAGTGAGGCCAACTGTAGGTCAACACCTCCGTGTCTTAGGTACATAGTAGTGAGACTGTGGGAACATATAATTCTCAAAAATGAATCTATCCTCTAAGAGAGAAATATCCCCTTGTGCCAATTAATGGGTTTTATATTTGGTACGTGCGCACCCATCTTGATTAAGAGTTAATCATATCGTACTATTGATCATTGTGATTAATTAAGTCACAAGGATATTAACACGTGGATCTAATTTGGTTGGACAGATTTATTCCAATAGATCCATGAATATAATTGATGGAGGGGCCTATTTGCAGTAATTGGAAAGATTAGAATCTTCTTGAAAATAATCCTAAGACAGGAGCTCAATTGTATTTATATAGTGGAGTTATTTGTAATTAACCGTAGGTCCAGAGTTCATACGAGATGTGGGGTCCAGATCGTTAGTTGGAGCCAGTTTCAAAGGAAAATCTAGTGGTCCCATGCTAGCCCTAAGAAGAGAAAGTTATTAACCCAATTGGAACTCTAAGAAAGGAGGAGTAGAACATATGCTAGTACTAGAAGTAAGACTTCTAATTATGGACCAAGATGAGGTTTACCAAAATCTATGAATAAGAGGTGTCACGCCCCCGAACCGAAACCTCGGGGGCGGGAAATGGGATTAAGAATAAATGTATTTTACTTCTCCCAAGATCCGCGTGTGTGAAGACAACACATTCTGAATATTTTGCGGAAGCATTTGTGGCGTTGCGACCCGAAGTCCGTGGCCATCGGATTCCGCGTCGCACTCAACCTTTAGCCCATAGCTATTATATCAAGAATCATATCAGACTGGAGTAACCATCACAATAATTTACAGAGCTGACAGTAACAGGATATTACATTCCCAAATATATTCAAGTTACAATTATCAATGTACATTAATTAAGAATCCCAAGAAAAAGGCTAACAAAAGCCATACAACAAGAAGCTATAAACCACTACCCAAATGTGACGTAGCTCCGATGTCAAGCTCAATGTCTACATGACATAGCCGACAAACTAACCTGCAAAGCATGGCTCTACAGCCAACAAAAGCACTCAACTCGGGGCGAAGAAATCTGAACCTGAGTACCAAAAGTAGTGGGTCAGACACGACGGTCTGGCAGGTGGATGAAAAGATCACAAATATACTAAAGAATAAAACATATAATAAATCATGCTAATCGATCAAGTGCTGCATATAATTAAACGGGTGCAAGGTCGGGAATCTCGGGGAAAACCTGTATTCATTTCAAGCATGGGTAAAACACGAATATCTAATAAAACAAGTGTTCGTCTAAAACATGTATAAATGTAGTGGTATGGCAAAACAACGTTCATTTGAAACTTAAGAAAAACATAAGTATACAATAAACCAGGTATTCATAGCAGTCTAGCAAAACCAATGTCCATTTGAAACCTATGTAGAAGTATGGATATTTAATAAATCGGGTATCGTTTAAAACAGGTGTAACCAAAGAGATCCAACAAGACTAATGTTCATTTAAACCTATTCCAAAGTATGGATATTTAAACAAATCGGGTATCATGTAAAATAGGTATAAACGTAGGAATCTGGCAAAACAAGTGTCATTTGAAACCTATTTCAAAGATGGGTATTTAACAATTCGGGTATTCATTTAAAAACAGGTATAAACATAGAGATCTGACAAACCAAATGTCCTTTAGAACAAGGCACGGGTATTTAACAATTCGGGTATTCCCTTAAAACACGTGTAATCATATAAATTTAGCAAAATCATTTATCGTTTGAAACATATGTAAAAGCACGGGTATTTACCCAACCGGCATTCCTGTAAAACATGTACGTGTGCAAAGGACATAAAAACAATATAATAGTGACTGAATTTACAATAGAGAGCATTAACACTTATCTAAATAACAACTTTCATAAAAGCAATGAATCATTTAACTGAAAACAAGTAAGCAATATAAACCATGTCGGGTGTCCAAGGAATCGGGAACTGGCAAGATGGCAATCACAAGAAGCTAAGTCCTCTATCACCGAAGTGACAAGAGCGGGACGTTGGTCTCAGTCACACAAGGTGAGGAGACTCAACGTAAATCATATACAATAATAAATATACGGGAACGGGACCACGGTAGCGAACCGGGTATCGGGACGGGACCACGGCAATAACCGGGTATCGGGATCCAAGCTGCAGCTGGCGGGACGGGAGAGGGATTTCCAAGTCTGTGGATCAAACCGACAAGGTATCCAAGCTTAGTGATGCCGACTCATAGGTCAAAACCAATCGAGACATATGCAAGTAAATCATGTACAGTAAATAAACGGGTAAAACGGGGGTGCTCAAGGGCACACTGTCACTTCATATCGGGAATACATCTCGGGACAAATAACTGTTACTAAAGTAACTTCAATGCTTTCGGGAAAACAAGTCATATAATGCAAATCTCGGGAAAAGAGGTGAAACAATGAACTATAACAATTTCGGGTAAAAATATCGGTTTCAAGATCTATTTAAGTGAATAGGGGTCCCGTATGTCAATTATAACAATTACTTGGTACTCCTTGAGTTTGAAGACATTCCGGGCTCCTTATGCACTTTTACTACTTTCACAACTTAAAATGAGCTTATGGGTAGTACTAGATGTTACAATAGCAAGAATCAAGATTATAAACGGTCCATCCTAGGCATGACATTAATCCGGAAACATCGAGCAACCGATTCAGTCACCGAAGGGAATAGAATCCGCGATAACCAAGGGAAAGACTTGTGTTTAGATATAAAGAAGATATCGCGTCGTTCCATCCCGTTCAAGATTGAAATGGATTGAACTTCGATGCCACCGAACCAACCGTGAGGCGTGTCGGCTCAAGACATTCTCACACATGGTCCAAACAGTCCAAGAAGGGTAGCCAAGTAATCACCTAAACCAAGAATTAGTGTCTAGATCAACACCATTCTTTTCTTTTAGTCCCCTAGTCTTAGAGACCTTAGAATAGGGTACAATTGGTCTTAACACTAAGGTGTATACCCCTAGGACTCATAGAAAGCCCAAAGGTTCCAAAAAAGCAAATATCAAATTTCACTGCAGGGTCCGATCGATCGGCCGATCGATCGGCCCGAAAAACCTTACAGTTACTGACAGTCCGATCGATCGGACCTGGGCGTGCAGGTCCGGGAAACACTGATTTTCTTCCTTTTTCTTTCCTTTCCTTCCAACATATAATCAATCACATAAAACTATAAACAAGGGGACTTAATCACATGTTTCCAAGACATTAAAATGAGCTAAAGAGCTCCTCATTCCAAGTTCCTCCATTTCCATCCTTTCCATCTATTCCATCCACAATAAAACTCAAAGTGGAGAAAACTCATTCATGTGAAACCATTTGAAATTCTTGACAATAGGATGCATGCACTTTCAAGAGCTTAACAAGAAAGAATAACTCATCAATAAGCACATCTCATAATCAATATTTATCATATCAAAAACAACTATTAAAATTACCAAAACCATCAATGAAATCAAGATTTTCACCAAAACATGTTAATAATCAAAACGATCCAATCAACCACTTGCCTTTGACTCTAATCAAGCAAATCAAGCTCCTAATCACCTCTCAAGCTCAAGATCCACAATCTCTACAAAAACCCCCAAAACAACCCTAAAATGGGTTAAACAATGAAATGACAATGAAACCTTTCAATAATCAAGGTGGAGCTTCTCTAAGGCTAGTAGATTACAATTCTAGAAGATGGGAAGAATCACTTACTTGGATGACCTTCAAATGAGAAGAACAAGCTCAAGGGAAGTCTTGTGATGGAGGGTTCTCTTCACAAATGGTACCAATGGAAAGCTTGCAAGATGAGGAAGAAGAAGACGGTCTCCATTTCGAGTTTGGTGAACTATTGGTGTGGCTTGGAGATGAAGAAGCAAGAAGAAGAAGAGAGCACAAGGAACCCTAGGCTCAATAGTTGCTGATTTGTGCTGGAAATGAAGATGGGGAAGAAGGGAGGTGGGTTCTCTTATAGCAAGTGAGAAGGGGTCCCACAACTTAAAGAACTTGGGTGGCTGAAATCATCTAATTCGGTACCTCGGATGGATTCGACGAAGAAGGAAGAAATGATCGTCGAAATATCTAGTTTCCAAAAAGTATATGTTTCACGGATTTCGAGAATATCGAGTTTTGGGTACAGATTTGGTGTGAAAAGACTGTTTTGCCCTCAAGGCCAAGAAATCGGGTTTTGGGTTCTCAAATGGATACGAGATCAACATGAAAGTTGTAGGATTCCTCAAGATGAATGCAACGGGCCAAAAACACGATACGAAACAAATCGGGAAAATCTCACAAGAAAAGCAAAGCCGAAAAGGGAACCCCCAAAGGGCCCCACAAGCTACCAAAGCACTCAAAAGCCCAAAACTAGAAGAAAAATCATTCTAGCTCACAAACTCAACCCAACAAATACTAATCCCACTAAAAGAACTAATCCACAAATAAGACAACACTAATCCAAGAGATTAGGGGTCGGGTTCTCACAAGAGGAGAGGGGTGTTGAACGTCCTATGCATTCCACACCCAAGGGTGGATGTCTAACTCCCTCCTCCCTCTTTCTCCTCTCCTTACCTCTGGTTTACTACTAGAGTGCCTAGGGTTTTCTTCTTAATTGAAATCCCACCATTATCTTTTAAGAAGTTCTCTAATAAGAGAGTTATAGCATGGAAGAACACCATGGCTAAGGAGATCAAATCTATGAAAGGGTTTCATGGAATCCACTAGTCTAGTTCTTGATTTGATTACAACTAAGCTCATAAGGTATAGATCTACAACTTCTTTGTTTTAGTAGATTTTCTTGATATGTGTCGCGACCCCGGAACAGATCCCGGGCCCGCGACGCAGTAGATGATACTTTCCCACAGGTTCCCGCGGTGAGGATTCCCAAGGACACTCGGAATCTGGCTCACATGATCAAGTATGCGGAAGCGTGTAGCAAAACACAACAAGATGAGCACCAATAAAATATTTGAGTGTCATAACATAATATCACAATAATAAACAAGACATAGTATCAAGGAAAGAAGCTAACATGGCATTCCCATTAATATTCCAGTTATGAAACTAACCCAAAGGTACTTTAAGTTTTGTTACAATTCCATAAGAGGCCAACAGAGGCCAATACACTTCACCAAAACATAACCAAAAGAAACCCTAAGACAAAAGGTGACGAGACTCAAGAACCCGCCCGACGTCTAGATGACATCGTCGGGCTACCACTCTCTCACAGGGATTGGCTCACAAGCCTCCTCCTGACGCTCCTCCTCAAAGGTAACGTCTCCTGCACCTGGGCACCAACAAACAAGGGTCAAATACGACGGTTTGGCAGGTAATCAATTTAGGCATGAACATGAACAATAACATTTAGAGAAAATATGCAAGCAAATCTTTGATATGAAATACTATCAAAACTGAGGTACATTTTCAAGAATGCGAACAAAGCTGAGATACCGAAACAAACTAGCATGAATACATAATATATCATGAATAGTTATCAACCACAAAGAGCCCATCATTTCTCTATCATTTATATAATGAAAAGAGCAAGCACGCACGACAAGCACGATATACATAATATAAGCATGACACGATTTCCCACAAAGACGGGAATTCCGGCCGCGGAACCGGACACGCACGATATGTAATAAATACACGACCAGTCTGCAGACAGTCCACATGTTTAAAGATCCCCAGACAGTGGATCAGACTGAAAGGGCAGTCTAAGCTCAGTGGTGTTTACTTAATTCATGAATGCACAAAACACGCGAGATATTAGCAAAACTTGTCGAGATAAAAAAAAAGGGGGGAAATCACTTATCAAAACACGATGATCACGGCTAGCAAGGGCATAATTGATATGCATAACACGCTTAGGAAGTGATCTCCTTTTTCTTGAAACACATCTTCAAAACTAGCTTGTACTTGACTTCAAAACGAGTGCACGATGATATTCATCATATCCAAAAAACCAAAGTACGAATACAAAGCCTATCATGTTCATGCAAGGACCTTTGGTTGATGGTTGTGCAGCCGAAGCCCAGATGTTGGAATTAAAACAGAATTAGTGCCCCAGAAGTTCAAGGACATCTCGGGTTTCGAGTGCATAATATCCGGCTAAAGGCCCCTAAACATGTTCTAGTTTTCATTCTTGCAAAAACTCTTCAAAACAAGCAAATGTGTCAATTTCGGTCAGCTCGCGGTTAGCTGTCGGCTCGCCGAAATGGGAACTGGCGGCTAGCCGCAAGGTGACCGCTGGAAACCCAGGTCTGAAACAGCTCTCTGGAAAAGGAACCGAAATGCCGCGGTTGGCTTACGGTTAGCCGCAAGGGAAGCTGGCGGTTAACCGCAAGCTGACCGCAGGGTTGACCGCCGAACCCTGATGCAAAAGCCAGCTACTGGAAAAGTAACCGCCGAGTTCGGTTAGCCTGCGGTTAGCCGAAGTGGAGACTGGCGGCTAGCCGCAAGCTGACCGCCAATGCACGGGACGCGCGGTTCAATGCAGGTTTTTCACATTTTTCTTCTACCCTTCTTCTTATTCTCAATCCACCTGCATTCCCTTGAGCCTACATGCTCTCCAAGGGTAAAACACACATATTTTCCCCAATCTTATACATTCAATCTGAAGAAAACATAATCATGAAGCTTGTAAACATATTTGTATGCAAAATTTCCAAAACAACAATGTAGCTTAAAATACACATGCACAAAGATCCTATAGGGATTACTTGCCTTGCCCAAATGCTAATAATCCTCTCCAAGCACTTCACTCAAAAGCTAAGCCAACACTACAAGAAAACCCAAGAGAAAGCCACACAACTTACTCAAAAATGGAACCAAGGAACCCATTTTTGACAAAAAGGGTTTGTAACATGAAAAACATGCTCTTAAGGAACCAAAATAACTCCATGAAAGATATGAGTGGAATCTCTTACCTAGAGAAGGTCAAACAAGAAGAGATGAAGAAGATGAAGGCTTGTCTCACAAGAAGTTCCAAGAAGTTTATACCAATAGAGAGCTTGCAAGGAGATGAAGAAGATGATAAGCTTGGAATTCTATTTGGAGCTCTCTAGCCAAAGCATGCAAGATGAAGAAGATTGAAGAGAAGAAGAGCTTTCCTTGCCCTAGGTGAAGAAAGTTGCAGGAATTAGTAAAGTGAATGAAAAGAGAGGGAGATGGGGCTTAAGTGATGAAAATGGGCCCCAACTAGCTGAACCTTGAAGTGACCAAAATATGATCTTGGGAGCCTCGGATGACTTCGACGAAGAAGGATAAAACTATCGTCGAAAAATCTAGTTTCCAAAAAGTATATTTTTGACATGGTTTTGAGATCTCGAAAATTATGTCCAGATCTGTGCAAGAAAGACAATTTTACCCTCTTTGGGCCAAAATATGGGTTTTTGGGCTTCAAACAAGAATGGGCTTAAAACGAAAGTTGCAACACGTCGAAACATCATTCAAATGAAATCAAAATCACACTCACACGAAAATCAATACGATCTTCCCAAACTTACACGCGCACTCAGGCCTTCCTGAGTGTGTTTGACTAATACTAAACGTTCTCAAAATTCCCAAAGCTATGTCCAAGACTAAAACTAATCATTTTTAACCCAACAACGACTAAACTCACTTAGGACTAAACACATACTAATCGCACACTAATCGAAATGGTCTGAGTCGAGGTCTAACAATATGTTTGCTTGTTCTTCTTGATCTTTCTTTTCTTGATGGATCTCTGATCTTAATGCATGAGATGGGGACTTTAGATCTTAGAATTGAGTTTTCGGCCTTATGAGTAGATGATCATTGCATCAAGTGGGTCAAAAGTTTTGAAAACCTATCCATGAGGCCCACCTACTTCCAATAAATATATCAAGATTTGGAGATCAACGCAAACTTGGCTCATCTAGATAATGATCCAACTTTGATTTTATATTGTAATTACTCAAACTATTAGGAGGCTTTTGCTGTAATGCTTTTGAGGGTACATGCATCATCTATGGGGCACATAAAAATGTGAATTTCTTCAATCCCGTGGGCCCCTAATTTATGATCCGAACTCTCCATTTTCTTTAAAAGACTAAATTGGCAAGGGAGTCAAATTTCATATCTTCGTTCTTGAATTGTGAATAAGTGCAAATAATTAGGTTAATTTATTTTTTTACTCATATGGGCCTCCAATTCACGATTAAAGTCATTCATCTTTGTTACGAGTTGAAAAACAACGAAGGGGTCAAATATCTCATCTTAATTCTTCATGATTTTCGTAAAAATTGTGAAAAAGATCAACAAAACCCAAATGTATTAAGAACCGTTGGTTGTACTGAGATTCACATGTGAAAACTAGTGATTTTGACAAACACGCGAATTTGTTTCACATTTGTATCATTTGCTATCAACATCGAATGACCCCAATATACTAAAGATTCTTTTTCACAAAAAGGACCCTACAATTTTCACAATATCTCAAATTAAAAAAAAAATATGTACTTTAGGGGTTGTTTGGTTGCACCATTTTACGTATGTAATAAATGATAAATGGTTCACATGCAAAAGTATTACATACCATCATGTTTGGTTGCACACGATATACACTTCACTTGTTTGGTTTTAGGCCAACATGTGAGTTTTTTACTAAAACTCCTTGAGAATCATGGGCAGCTGAGTTAGATGAGACTGAGTGACCGTTCCACAGGGATTGTGGGATGTCTCGAGTTTCTGGTATGACATTTGTTTTTGAATGGTAAGCATTATTCATTCAAAAAGAGGCTTTTATACAGCAAGGCATGATTATTTGGTAAAGAACCCCCACAGGGGTATCACCCATTAAGCAATCAAAAGATAAATAGTTAAAAGTACAAAAAAGGCTAAAGGAAATAATTTTAAAATAGGCCATAAATGATTACAAATGAATTTTCTATCGGGCTAAACGTACTTTTTTCATTTTGTCTCCACCATGCTGAGAGGCTGAAGAGGTAGATGTGGGTTTCCCTTCTTTGTTATTCACAGCAGTAAGAATGATCTGCGTAGCTTGCTTAGTTTCTTCGTATGAGGTTGATGAATTGCCATCTAGATCTGATAACCATGAAAATCTATTTGGCATTGGAGCTTTTGGTGAACTTCCTGTATTTTTTTTCCGTAGGACTAGTACATCATCGGCGAGTAGTTTTCTTTTGTTGGAATCCATCATTGTGATCACCAGCACTACTTCATTGGTTTTAGCAAAAGGATCACCTTTTGTAGCTATTGTCTCTATAGGGGGAATAAGAGGGCCATTAGGCTTTCCCCCATTATTCTTATGCTTTTGGACCCAAACTTGTTTAATCTTTAGCTTGAGAGGATAGGTCTCGTCACTGTGACTCAATATGCTGCACTTTGTACATGGAGATGGCCTCCATGCATATTCCACCCTCTGTACTATGGTTTTGTCATTATAGGTAATGAACACTTCATCTGGTAATGCCGAGTCGACATTTACCTCAATACAAACACGTGCAAAGGCTATCCCTGTCTCAGTAGCTGTGGAATGATCCATGTAAAGGCGATTGCCTATCAAACTTGAAAATTTTCTCAATGCTTATCTTGATCTGAAACAAAAATTAAGATTTGGGAATTTCACCAAAATTGGGATGGATTTGAAATCATTGTTGTGCATAGTTATGTCCACTCCCATCTTTTTACTACCAGTGTGTGCCCATTTACAAACCAGGGCTCGTCTTTCTAGGATCTTCTTGATAGGAGCATAGGTACAGAATTTAAAAATTAAAAATCCATCTTCTATAGGAAAGACCTGAAAATCCTGTGTTCACCGCGCTCCCACAAAGTAGCCCACCAACGAATTCTTCCATTGGGCTTCTGAGTTTTTAACTAATCTTGACTGGGATCGTAGGTTCAAAGAAAGACAGGGATCTGATATTGTCATTTGTCAATTTGAAGACGGAAGTCCATCTTGGCTTATTTGCTTTGAAAAGGCCGAACCGGGGTTTTTGTTATTTGGGTCTAAATAAGGCCGAACCAGGGTCAGACCCGGCCCATTCAGCTCCATAGCCAAAACCCTAGAGCCACCCACGTCATACAAAATGCACGGTTTTCGGTCCTGTTCTGGAAGCATCGAGGGTCGGAATCTTCTGGAAACCCTAACATCATATTACAAAAAGGCTGTCGCTCCTCTCCTTATCCTCCTCGTCACAACAAAAGCTCGCTCGCAACTTTCAAACCAAGGCTGAAAAGTTAGAACCACTCAGCTCACCAAAAATGGCATCTGCAAATGCGATTTCAACTGCTTCGATGCTCTTCCGCTCTTCTCAGCAGCAGGTGACTTGTGTTTCAGTCTCTCTCTCTCTCTAATCAGATGGGATTCGGGGGTTTTCTCTTTCTATTTCCTTTTTCTCTCACTTTGGTTTTACCCTTTGAAAATGCATAGAAATCTGATTACTTGGGGATTATCTGCTTGTGGAAGACATGGAAATCATGATTTTGGATGTGGGTTTACTTAGCATGTTTGCCTTCTTTATATTGAATTTCTGGGACTTGATAGTAAATGGGGTTTTTGAGAGAG
Source organism: Cinnamomum chago (assembly GCA_038049695.1). Taxonomy (NCBI): domain Eukaryota; kingdom Viridiplantae; phylum Streptophyta; class Magnoliopsida; order Laurales; family Lauraceae; genus Cinnamomum; species Cinnamomum chago. The sequence goes on from CP142462.1 coordinate 51,577,561, forward strand.
AGTTTATTTGAGGGAGAAAGGTATTGTTAAGGGTGTGTTTGTGGATGGAGATAGTTTTAATAATCTATGAAAAGGAAGCGAACCCAAGATGTAGTCGACCATTTTCTGCAGTCTTACATGTGCTAGAAATGTACTTTTTCCATGAAAATGTTTTGCCTCACATCAAACACTCGAAATTGGAACTGGAGTAAATGAAGTCTAATCTTTTTTTTTTCCTGCCGAAAATGTTACGCAGATGACACATGCCTATTACGGTTGGGTTTCGTTGGCTTTTTTGCTAGTGTGGAATGGATGTAGACAGATGACACATGAGCGTTCTTTGCTTGAAGAGACGTCTACTCACAACAAATGGGAAACCCAGAGTGAATCCTCTTTCCTAATTGGACTATACTTTCCTAACAATAAAGGAAACTGAAATCTCCTAAACTAGCCAAAATGGAACTAGACTCTATATTTAAAGACTTTTATATATAAATCAAAACTCTCAGTTGAGACTCCTAATTAATTAAAACTTCCACAATAAATTAACTGGTCTTGTTGTGCTTTGTCATCCCATGGGTCATAGAGTTCGTTGCTGTTTGATTAATGGTTATCTACTTCACTAATAGGGATCGGTGCAGTTTGATTCATGAGCCATTTACGAACTACTCTACAAAGTTCACCAAGCGGAGTCATATGGGGCTAGTGGTGGAATCAGGATTTTTGTTTGAGGGGGGTGGATGATGGTCAAATGAAAATGCATTCACTTCCTTTTTTTTGTTGATGATTTTAAACTACTCATAGTCTCACACCCATGTGGTCATGCAAATAGGCAATACAAGAAGATATTGAGTTAGAACTTCCTTCACTAATTTGTTAACACTGTGAGGTGCACATTAGTATTCCCATATGATATTCCAGCCATTTCTGTTCAGTACTGTTTGGTAATTTTATGAAATGGAAAGGCAGCATTAATGTTTTTTGTGACTGTGAAGCCAAGAAAAAGGAGAACTGTAGGATTGTGATTCTTACTCTGGAGGACATAGGCCTTTGAATAAAGAAAGCAAAAGTTAAGGCCTACATTGGTTGAGACTGGGACAGTATAACAGTAGAATATTGTCCTGTTCTCATTTCTGATGGGCAATCTAAAAGGTCGAACAACTTTATTCCCATTTGCATTCCAGTCTTTTGACACTTTGTGAACTCCTCATAACAAAACTCTGAGAGAAGTTGAGTAATATAGTTTTAAAGGAAACTTAAAGTGACCTTTTTAAATGGAATTTTAGCTATTTTTCAACTAGCTCTTCAGACTCTTGACATAAACTCCGCATATTGCAAGACACTGATACATCAGTTGTGTTCATAAACACTCAATTTCTAGAACCTCAAAAAATAATCAACTCTAAGATGGGACTCTCAATTCCTGAAATTCAAGTTCAGTTCTAGAGATTTAAATGGACCTTATTCGAACATTTATTTTACTGAAAGGGGACTGTTGGGTAAATTGTCCATTCCTAAACCTATCCCATTGGATAGTTAAGTTGAGATCCTCCTTGCATACCATCAGAAAATGGTGCCTAACCAAATTAGGCGTAAATCACCGAGATGCGGGTCTACATTTTGTGTGTTGAAATTATTTCTTTATTCTTACGCTTTCATTTCTTTTAAAAGAAAGAGAAGAAGTTGGAAAAGAGTTATTTTCACTAATATTACTTAGTATATGAAAGAAAAGTTGATCAGGTTAGCTTTATGGCAGGCAATTACTGCTGCATGAAGAGATTCTGGATTAAGTGGAATGATAATTCTAGTGTTACAAGCTGAAACTTGCAGTCGATATGATCAAGGTACATCATACATGGGAGGAGGGGGCACACATGTACAAGGATTGATCTGAATTGTTTATTGCACCAGTTGGAATGGATGGATCACAGCCCTGAACATAGAATTAAAGTGATGGAGCAATCTAAGATCTCCTTTGCTGAATTAGAAACAAAGGAAAACTCAATTGGATTGTTGTTAACATTTTGGGGTTGTTAGCCTGTGGAGAAAAAAGAAATCTCAGTTGTCTCATAGATGTGAAGTCATTTTGGCTTGTATTGAATCAAATGACTGGATTAAATGAGTTGGTTGCCAACTCTTGTTGAGGAATGACTTTGGTTCTTCTTTCTTCTTCTTCTTATTTAATTTTTAATGATTATACATCATTTTTTGAAATTCCAGACCTACATCTCAGGGATTTAGCCCTTTTTTTCACTAACAAACAAGGTGAGGAACATGCATCCCCTTTGGGCCATTTCCAGATCCAAATGGGGGTGACCTCCCCCAGGGCCCAAAACGTGGGCCTGCCCCTGGTTGGGGCCTACCTAAAAATCCAAGCCACTCAGAAGCATGCTTCCCTATGTATTGACACCATAATTCCAATCAGAGTGTCCCAACCTTATGATTGGTCACCAATAAATATGGAATTTTACATTGGTTTTATTTTAATCATATGTTTTGCGTGTGATCAATTTGATGGTGGGTCCATTTCTAATTGAAGAAAATTTTAGCTGATAGTAAATGTAAAGGAGAACAATTATTTTTGAGTAGTTTGGACTTTGGATTTTAGTTGTGGGCTGTGTTGCCTTTTTTTAGCACGCAGATGATTTAGGTCATTGAACTTTTCACACTCAAAATAAGTCGATTTAAAGAGTGAATCAAACGAACTTCCTTCATCAAATTTTGTGATCAAGCTAACTCTTGAATAACGAATTGTGAACTGGAGCGTGAGTTAATTGAACTTTGAACCAAATTTCTCTTTTGTGAAGGATTCATATTCTAAAGTTTTAGGATGATGTTAAACCTGTTCCTGTTACCAGAGGGGGGAATGTCAGTTGGGGGTGGGTACATGTTTACCCAACGTGTATCAAACTCGACCTGCTGCCATCACTAAATCATAGGAATTCAATATCAATTAGATAAATTGGCCCTTAGACAAATTTTGGACCTTTTTAGGTTTTCAAACCATCCAAGGGTTTTGCCATACAGAGAATAGACGTGGAGTCTGTTTTATTCATATGGTTAGTTGAGCTGTGGAACTATAAAGAGGATTTTGTATGGAATTTATACAAATGAGGTGTCTATGGTGTTTTCACGGTTACTTTTCTTTTATTTTTATTTTTATTTTTGAGCCATGGAATCCTATAAAGGATTTGACGAAATACTAATTTTGAACCTTTATAAGGATTCCTTCTTTCTTGCTTGCAAGAGACAAGGTGGGTGGGATAGAAAGCTAAAGAGATTGAGAGGATTGGGTATAAGCTATGGTATACGAGACTTAATAGATCGAGGAATATGGTCGGCATAGTGGTAAGCAAGGACTTAAAGGAAGATATAGTTAGTGTAAAGCGATGTGGAGATAGGATTATTGCAATTAAGTTAGTGTTAGGAGAAGAGATAGTGAACGTAATTAGTGCTTATGCCCCCTAGGTGGGTTTAGGAGATGGACATAAGGAGAAGTTTTGGGAAGACTTGGAAGGAGTGCTACTAGAGATACCCCAAGGCGAGATGGTCTTCATATGAGGAGATTTGAACGGTCATGTAGGACATGACGTAGAGGATATATAGGAGTACACGGGGGACATGGATATGGTAATAGAAATGAAGAGGAGAAGGATATTTTGGAGTTTTCAGTGGCTTATGATCTCATGGTAACTAACACCTTTTTTAGAAAGAGAGAGGAGCATTTGGTGACTTATAAGAGTGGCTCCTCAAGGACATAGATTGACTTCTTAGTTAGGAAAAGAGACCGCTTAGCTTGTAAAGATTACAAGGTTATACCGGGGGAGAGCTTGACTTCCCAACATAGGTTGTTGATCATAGATGTGCAGCTACAAAGGTGGACTAGAAAAAAGTTGTATAGATGCTCAAAGATTAAATGGTGGAACTTGAAAGGTGATAAGCAAGCAACTAGCATTAAGGGAAAGAGTACTAGAGGAAGACGTTTGGGTGGTAAATGAGAGCGCAAATAATATGTGGGATAAGGTAGCAGAGTGTATTAGGAGGATAGAGAAAGAAGTCTTAGGAGAATCCCAAGGGGGTGCTCCGGCATAGAAAGAGGCATTGGTGGTGGAGCGAGGCCGTCCAAGACAAGATAAGAGTTAAAAGAGAGTGCTTTAAAACTTGGCAAAATGATCGAAATGAAGCGAACTTGGAGAGGTATAAAGAAGCAAAAAGGGAAACCGAAAAGGCAGTTAGTGAGGCCAAGGCAAAGGCATTTGAGGAGCTATATAGGCTACTCGACACTAAGGAAGGCGAAAGAGAGATATTCAAGCTTGTCAAAGCCAGAGATAAGCGGACAAATGACTTAAACCAAGTTAAATGCATTAAGGATGAGGATGAAAAGGTATTAGTAAAGGAAGAAGAGATAAAGGAGCGTTGGAAGAGCTACTTCTACAAGTTATATAACGAAAGCAGTAGTAGTGACATACAGTTGGGGCAGCTTACCATTTCTAGGGAAGAATTGAATCATATGTTCTATAGGAGAATTAGTAGGAAAGAAGTTAAAGAAGTATTGAAAAGGATAAAGAATGAGAAAGCGGTTGGGCCAGATGGTATTCCTATTGAGGTCTGGAGGTGCTTGGGGGAGAATGGCATAAGTTAGTTGACAAAGCTTTTTAATGTAGTGCTAAAGAGCAAGAAGATGCCTGATGCATGGAGGAAAAGTATTCTTATACCCATATACATGAACAAAGGAGATATTCATAATTGTGCGAACTACCGCGAGATTAAATTGATGAGCCATACGATGAAATTATAGGAGAGAGTTATTGAGAGAAGACTAAGAAGAACAACAAACGTTTCAGAGAATCAATTTGGTTTCATGCCTGCGAGATCAACTATGGAGGCTATCTTTCTCCTGAGAAGGTTAATGGAACAGTATAGAGAAGGTCCGAGAGATTGACATATGGTGTTCATTGACTTGGAGAAGGCCTATGACCGGGTTCCTAGGGAGATTTTATGGAGAGTACTGGAAAAGAAAAGAGTGTGTGTCGCATATATTGAGGCGATAAAGGATATGTATGATAGAGTCGTGACATCTATAAGAACGACTGGCGGAGAGACTAAAGAGTTTCCTATCACGATTGGTCTACACCAAGGCTCAGTGTTAAGCCCGTATTTGTTTGCCCTAGTTATGGAAGAGATTACAAGACATATTCAGGATGAGGTGCCGTGGTGTATGCTATTTGCAGATGACATTGTTTTAGTGGATGAGAAGAGAGAAGGAGTGAATGCTAAGCTAGAATTGTGGCGGAAAACGTTAGAGACAAAAGGGTTTAGGCTAAGTCGATGCAAGACGGAATATATGGAATGCAAGTTTAGTCAAAGTAGGACACCTGGTAACATTGAAGTAAGTTTGGGCACACAAAAGATTGTAGAGAAAGAAAACTTTAGGTACCTTGGATCTATGGTGCAACAGGATGGAGATATTGATACTGATGTAAGTTACAAGATTCAGGCTGGGTGGACCAAATGGAGGAGTGCTCCGGGGGTCTTGTGTGATTGGAAAGTCCCCCTCAAGGTGAAAGAAAAGTATTATAAGGTGGCGGTACGTCCAATGTTGTTATATGAATCAGAGTGTTGGGCAGTAAATCATAATCATGTTAAGAAGATGGAAGCTGCGGAGATGAGAATGCTAAGATGGATGTGCGAGATCACAAAAAGAGATAGGATTAGGAATGAGGAGATTAGGGGCAAAGTAGGAATAACACCGATTGAAGATAAAATGAGAGAAAATCGACTGAGATGATTCGGCCATATTAGAAGGCGCCCAACGGAGGCACCTGTTAAAAGGTGTGAGAGCATGGAGATTGCCATGAGTAGGAGGGGGAGAGGGAGAGGGAGACTTAAGAGAAGTTGGAAAGAAACTATTAAACATGACCTTGCCTATATGGATCTAATGGAGGACATGGACCTAAACATATTTGATTGACGCCGTCAAATCTATATAGCCAACCCCACCTAGTGGGAAAAGGCTTGGTTTGGTTTAGTTTATAAGGATTCCTTCTCCACCTCAAGGTGGTGATATTCTAAAGTTCCATGATCACTAGAATATCACTTATTTTAATGAATGTTAAGGGAATTCATGAAATTGTTTTGCTGCCATCATTGTCGTCATCAGCACCATCATGGATGCCTTATCCTGGCTTTCAATTGCTTTATTACAGTTCCACTGCATTGTTCTAGATAATCTTTTGTAGGTTGCTGCTTTAATCTACATTAGGGTTTAGGTGTTTGTCTTCTTGTTTTTAAAGTCATTAGAATTATTTAATCTATGCCTTTGTTATATTGCTCATGCTATCGCTTTGAGCTAGGATCTTGGGTATCTAGAATCAGAAAGAAAAGTGAATAAGAAACAAGATGATATATTTTCACGGTTTTCCCTCTTTCTTTTGTTAATGCTTGTGTGCGCTCGTATATGTGTTTTGAGGAGTTCTATTTCTCTTTCTGTTGATTGAATTTTAAGGGATTAAAAACATAAATTTTATGATTGAAACCCAGCTAAAAAGCTAAAAAGGAAGTGGAAATTACTTTTTTCGTGGATTTGATCTGATTTCATGCGTTTAAGCTAGTCGCACATTTCCTTCAATCCGTCACACACCATTCAACAAGATTTTGATGTGTTTTGTACTGTTTGTATGTGTTATATGCAGGAGAGCTTGAGGAGGAAAGTTAATCAAGGGCGTAACTTAAGTTACAGGCAATCACGCAATCGATTTGTTGTGAGGGCAAAAGCTAAGGATATTGCGTTTGACCAGGCTTCAAGAACTGCACTTCAGGCTGGGATTGACAAGCTTGCTGATGCTGTTGGTGTGACACTAGGCCCAAGAGGTACTTTTTACCTCATGCTTACCATTACTTGAACTATTTCTCAACCCTTTTATGTTGATTAGAGATTAGAAGCATATATAGATATACATATATATTCTATGGGTAATTCTCCAAAATGCTCCACTTTAAAAACGTTCCCTCTTCTGCTCTTTTTTTGGGCATAGGGCCCACCTTCAGTCAATCCAGTCTTTTTACACACACAACCCCCCCCCAATGAATGGTCACGAGTCCAAATTTGACGCTCAATCCAACTTTTCCTTACCATTGGATTGAAATCATAAGAATATGATGCCTCTAAAACCATTAAAGTTTAGGAACATGGATCAAAGGGTTAGGATGATCTTATGGAGTCTAAATTTTGCACATAGGTAGTTCTCATATAGATCTTTTCATCCAACGGACTTCTATGATCATCATACATCCCAGTGGGTCCTACTAGGAGGGGCGTTTTTTCTCTCCTAAAAATTTTGTGGGCGTTTTCAAGTGCTGCCCTATATATATCTGACATTTTTATTTTGACCTGTGAAAGAATTTTTGAAAAAATAATATAGTACAGATGTGAAAAGCTGAACAATACATGAGACATGTTTTAATTGTAAATATTTCGTGTATAAAAAAAAGAAGGAAATACCTTCACCAAATAGAGATCTACATTGCAGTATTCTACTTAAAATTCAAAAGCATGCTATTTCTATCTGCACAATCTTTTGCTGTTTTGTCCATAGGCATGTAAATAAAAGAAACCAACATCAAATCACTCGGATCCTAGATCCTCACTATTCCTTACCTCTCCTCTTTCTTGCGAAATGTTATGATTTTACAACATACATCCTTATGAATTCATGGGCCTTATTTGTGGGAACTTGGCTCAGGAAATGCCACATTGCCTCCTTGCTTGGCATAACAGCTGCCTTTAAAGTGGTGATGCAACCCCAGATCTTTGATCGAAGAATAGACCAATCTCCAATGGGATTGATCGAATCCAAAGATGGATTCAGCCACTAGGGCACACTTAAGACAATGGAAAACGTAATAGAAGAGAATAGAAGAGAAAACTCAGAAATCTTGATTTAATTGAAATAAGCATGAATTACAATGAGGATATCTATCCATATATATTGAGTAGGATCAGTGCTTTCTATAGCCTAGACACGAATACTTTCCTTAACATTGAAGGAACCTAAATCACTAAGCTTGCTTAACAATCTAAATTCTAAATTAAATAAAACCCCTAATTTTAAGTACTTCTAAAGAAATCTCAAAAAAAGATTCCTAATTAAATGGATGTCCTGTTGGGCCCATGGACTGGGCCCAATGGGTTGGCCGACCCATTGTCTAGCCTGCATCAAGTGGCATATGAGCATTGCTAATTTAACTATAATACTAACAGATGGTTTAAAAAATCTCTTATGTTTCCTGCTTGAAATGAGGCTATGTAATTGGTTGTCTTCATTTGATTGAAGGCGTTCAAAATCTCTTATGTTACCTGCTTGAAATGAGGCTATGTAATTGGTTGTCTGCATTTGATTGAAGGCATTCCATCATGCAGAGATTGGGATTGCGATTTTGATCACCTGAATTGTTCTGAAAGGACAGGAATATTTATGCTGTAGACCAACACTTGCAACAATTTGGGAAGTATGCCAAACCACTGATAGTTCATTGGTATTTGGTACCTTAGTCTCACTAGTGAAACCAGGGATCGATCACTGGTTGTGACTATCACTCCCTTACCACTGTTCTTATCTAGCAGGAAGTACTTGGGATGTAGCCAGTCCAAACTTCCATGCAAGAAGTTGAAATATTAACTTTCTTCATTCATGCCTTATCCTCAATGGTGCTTGACATGCGTAGCAGGTTGAATGGTTGTCTTTTTCCCCAGAAACACTTAGTGGGATGTATATTGGATTGATACCAAAAAAAAAGAAAAAGAGGGTTCGGTGTAATGTCTATTTTTTTATTCTAATTTTCCTTTAGCTTGTAAATAAATAAACAAGTAGACGATTAAAGTTTTGGATGGGTTGTTCATTGTTGCCTTTGATTTTGTGTGATTTGGCGATGAACGATAACTGTTTTTAGGGATTATGGGGTTACAGTTGATTTTAACCATATCTATGGGATTTGTTGTTCACCGCTATTGCCATTGATTTCTTTGAATTGGTCTCAGTAGTTTGATGGTAGAGGATAAGTGGGATAAGTGTGGTTATGTATTCTAGGGTTGCAGTTGATTTAAATGGTGACTTTGTTTGTTTTGGAAGGGAGAAATGTTGTCTTGGATGAATTTGGGAATCCTAAAGTGGTTAATGATGGAGTGACGATTGCTCGGGCCATTGAACTTGCAGATGCAATGGAGAATGCAGGTGCAGCTTTGATAAGGGAGGTGGGTATTTCCTTCTTGTTGCATCATTTATTTAATCTTCTGTTACTTGAGCACTTTGTTGTTATGATTTTTGTATTGATTGGTCTTGGTAATTTTGTTTGTATGTCCTGTTTTTTATTCATAAAAACTGTAAGTGAAGTTTTATTACCATTGAGTCAATTGGACTTCTTCCATTTAAAAGCATTAATGGATTGTTGAAATGCTAGTATCCTACTTACTGCATGCTTCAGAACCTATGTAATTATAACACTACTGGTTCTTGTAATGAAGGTCGCCAGTAAAACTAATGACTCAGCTGGTGATGGAACGACCACTGCGTCGGTACTTGCACGAGAGATTATTAAATTGGGTCTGTTAAGTGTTAGTTCTGGTGCAAATCCAGTTTCCATCAAGAAAGGGATTGATAAGACTGTACAAGCTCTTGTTGAAGAGTTAGAGAAGAAGTCTAGGCCCATTAAAGGACGAGATGATGTCAAAGGTATTTTATTCCATGGATTTCTTACTCAATATGTGTAAGTTTTGTATATGGATGACAGGACACTGAGATAGTTATTTTTTTTTTGTCCTAATTGACTAATCTGTCAGGATCTTTCTTTGTAATTGTAGCGTTAATGCAAGCAATCAAAAAGTTTGCAGTAATTTCTGCTTTATGTTTAGCATGTGTTCTTTCTATATTTGCATTTGCAGCTGTGGCCTCCATCTCTGCCGGTAATGATGAGTTTATTGGTACAATGATTGCTGATGCGATTGACAAGGTTGGACCTGATGGTGTTCTATCAATTGAATCCTCATCTTCATTTGAGACAACTGTTGACGTTGAAGAAGGAATGGAGGTTGGTTTTCGGTCTTCAGATGTTTCTCATTATCCTCCATTCAAGTATTATCTCTTGCACTTTTTTACCTTTTTTGTAGAATGGTCTAGGGCCCTGTAATGGATGTCTGATTTAATACTCCCTTATTATTTGTAATTATGTGTGGTTTTCCTCTTTTTTGGGAATTGTGAATGCAAAGTGCAGCCATAGAAACTCACTAAATAGATGGCTAATGGAGTGAGGCACAACTATAAACAGAAATTTACAGCTGTAGTGAATTTGCACAAAACAATTCGGACTGGCAGCGGTTTTTGTGGAATACAGCTTCTTTCATTCATTCCACGAGAGAAACTTACACAGCAGACCGAATCTATTTGATTTTACAAGTGATCATTGCAAGTTTCCATGGATGGTTAGCTTCATAGGTTACCCATCTTTTCACATTAGCTGAATCAGATTGAGTAAGCAATTATCCTTTTTAAAGACACAGTAAACCCTTAGAACTTATTACTTAAGGTGGAAAACTTGGGTTTTAAGTTTTAACAGAGTTTTAGTTAATCTGCGCTCCCACCAAAAATGGGGGTAGAAGTCCTGGCCATGGCTGTGAAGTAATTGTCCTTTTTTTCTTTCCTTAAAAAAATTCTATTAGAATGGTTCTTTTTCCTTGGATGATGGTGTGAATGGGAACTGAATTTGCAGATTGACAGAGGTTATATCTCCCCCCAGTTTGTCACAAATCAGGAGAAGATGACTGTAGAATTTGAGAATGCGAGGGTTTTAGTTACTGATCAGAAGATTTCCACCATAAAAGACATCATTCCTTTGTTGGAGAAGACCACCCAACTAAGAGCACCTTTGCTTATTATTGCTGAAGATGTCACTGGTGAGGCTTTGGCTACTCTTGTTGTGAACAAGTTGCGGGGAATACTAAATGTTGCTGCAATTAAAGCACCTAGTTTTGGAGAGAGGCGAAAGGCAATGCTTCAAGATATTGCCATCATGACAGGTGCATTTTCAGAAACCGAACCAAAATTAGATATCAATTCTCTCTCTCCTTTTTTCTCCTTTTAAGATTTAGTGTTGTCTTGTGCAGAGTGTATAATTTTTTAGCACTAGGGTTACTGTATTGAATTGATCAGTATCTGAAGTGTTTGGCTTGTGTGGACTGTGGAGAAGACGATGGGGGTGGGAAGATGATGGGGGTGTTAATGCAACAGATGTTATGAGGAATCTAGTATGAGAAGTTTATAATCCCTGATTTGCTATTTGTGTTACTAGTTTTGAAACCAAAGCATGAATTTGTATGACAGGCTGTATATTTTCTCACACATGAAGAAGAGTTAGGCCGTGTGTTTTGTTAGATATGAAGAGAGCTGTTTAATTTGGACTTCTCTTATGGCAAGGGTCATTCAAAAGCTGGATGTCTAAATTCATTTGTCCGTACTTATCCAGGATTCTATGGGAATAATCACTATGATGTTTGCTTATATGATGCAGTTGAGCATGTGGCCTTTATGTTAGTATTCTTTTCATCATACTTGTTTTCTGTTTTGTCAAACATGTTTGATGTTGATCAAGTAATAGTAGTATTTAACAGAATTTTAGAAATAAATAAATATCCTTGGGGCCTTTATGGATGCATCCATTGAAAAGCAGCTTCTATGGACAAGTTTAGTTTCTTGGAAAGTTGTTTTCCCTTATTACACTTTTCTTGTTATCTTTAAACAGTTAGGGAAGATCTTTTTTTTTAAGTTATTTTTATTTATATATAAGAAATGATTTTGGTGAATATGACAGTGGAAAGAGCTAGATAACCTGTAGAAATCAATGCTTTTAGAAGCCTTTGGGCCTTATTCCACAAGACTGGGCAAGCCTTTCAAAAAATCACTCGGGCTTACCTCTGGGCCATGGGCTAAAATGTATATGTCGTATTTGAGGCATGTGCTTCAGCTAGAGTGTTTGCTTGTCTCTTCAGAGACACCCGATTAAATTGGAATGATACAGAGTGTGCTTGCTTCAGTGACCTTCATATTAGGGAGTGCTTTTCAGAACTTGATTTTTTTCCTGCTAATTTACATTTTTTGTAGTGTTAACTTAAGCAAACCCTAATTAATTCATCAGAAGGCTTGAAAAAGGTTAATTGCAGCTAATTTTTATTTATTGTTTACTTTAATTAATTATTTGTCTGTTTTGAAAAGGGATGCTCATGACGCTACCTCTATCCACTTAGGCTAACACATTACACTTTGGGCAACTGGACTGTGTCGCCTCAGTCTCAGCTTTTAAAATCTTGATTTTAGTCCCTAGATTGACAGTGGAACACCCTCTTAGCTTGAACTGATGTGGATGAATGTTGGGAATTCTCCACTTATAAGCAGATTTGCTGTGTTTTGGAGCTTTTGTACAATTTGTTTAGATGTTGTTTAGTTGATGACAAGAGCCCGTGCCACTGTGGAAGGGTCTCATTGTCATGGTTCAAAATAGTTATTAGCCTTAGCGGTTGAGCCCCAGCTATGCTATTTTGAAAATAGCGGTGCTACGGTCTAAAACCTAATAGAACCAAGCAGTTTTTTTGTATTTCTTCTTCTCATTAGCCTTTCCTGATATTGTCTCTACCCATATTTTGTTCCAAATCACCAAAAAAACACGATGATTGTGACCCAAGATGTACGGCATGCCACTATATATCACCGCAACTGCTATGTATCGCCCGCTACATAGTGTTTTGACCATTAGCTGCTACACTCGCCGCAACCGCAATCGTGACATGCAAGAATAGCTTTTGAATTGTCAAAATTTGTGTCTTTACATTGGAGATTTCCTCCCATTAAATAGAATACAGATGCCTAACCAAAGGCTACAAATTAGCTAATCTAATCTAATTACAATCTATTATTAATGAAAGAGACAAATCAGCTAATTACAATCTATTTAAAAGGAATAAAACTTGAGTAAATATTTGACCAAATCCAATGAGATTGGATTCCACCATATTGGGCCTGAATGGGCCTGAATGGTCTTTGTATTTGACACCCCCCCTCAAATTGCAGCGGGGGAATCCACAAGCATCAATTTGCCAACCAAGAACTGATGGCGAGGTTGCGGAAGTCCCTTTGTGAGGATATCAGCAGTTTGAAGATTAGAAGGGATGTGAGGAAGACTAATCACATCACGCTTGTATTCATCGCGTATAAAATGGCAATCAATCTCTATGTGTTTAGTGCGTTCGTGAAAAACTGGATTGGCAGTAATACGAATTGCACTAGTATTGTCTGCATAGAGTGGTGTGGCAGTATCAGCAGGAAATCCGAGATCGGAAATCAACCCGTGAAGCCAGAGAATTTCGGAACAAGCAGCAGACATGGCACGATACTCAGCTTCGGTGGAAGATTTGGAGACTTTATCTTGTTTCTTACATTTCCACGAAATCAAGCTATCTCCTAGATACATGCACCATCCTGTGGTAGAGCGACGAGTGTCCAGACAACCAGCTTAATCAGCATCTGAGTACGCTTTGAGTGTCAGGGAATTATTTGCCGAATAAAATAAGCCACGTGTTGGTGTCCGAATTAGATATTTAATAATTCGTCAGACTGTAGCCAAATGAAGATGTCTAGGATCAGTCATGAATTGACTGACTAAATTGACTGCATAAGAAATATCAGGACAAGTTATCGTCAAGTAAATCAAGCTGCCAACGAGGCGACGATATAATGTAGGATCAGAGAGAGGATCCCCACTGTCTTGCTGGAGTTTAACGTTGACTTCTACTGGAGTATCGACGGGAGCAGATCCTTGAAGTCCAGCCATTTCAATTAATTCAAGAGCATATTTATGTTGATGAAGTACGATGCCTTTTGCAGATTGATGAACTTCAAGACCTAACAAATAGTGTAGAGGGCCAAGATCTTTCATGTGGAAAGATTCATGAAGAGAGGCCTGAAGTTGTTGAATCATATATGGATCGGTACTTGTAATGATGATATCATCCACATAAACAAGAAGAACAGTAATCCCCGTGGAAGCATGATGAAGGAACATAGATGGATCATATGGACTAGGATGAAACCCCAAGTGGTTAAGAGCATTCTGGAACTTTTCAAACCATGCCCGGGGAGCTTGTTTGAGGTCATAAAGAGAACGACGGAGTTTGGCAACAACACCCGTGATGATAGAGGAAACCCCCTGAGGAAGGCGCATATAAACATCTTCTTTAAGATCACCATGAAGAAAGGCATTCTTGACATCCATTTGGTATAGAGGCCAGGATTGAGATGCTGCAATGGCAAGAATAGTCCTAATAGTTGTCATTTTTGCTACAGGAGCAAAAGTCTCTTCATAATCAATACCATATTCCTGCCGATTACCCAGAGCAACAAGACGCACCTTATACCTAGCTAGAGTCCCATCAGGGTTAAGCTTGATAGAATAGATCCACTTGCAACCTATTGGCTTAACACAAGGACACGGAACCACATCCCATGTATGATTTTGCGCAAGAGCATCCAATTCATCCTGCATAGCGGTATTCCAACATTCATGCTGCACAGCCTGGGAATAGGAGTTCGGAATAGAAGTAGAAGGCATGGTGGCCAGCAAGGAAGTGTGGGTAAATCCATAACAAGTTGGAGGTACTGAGATCCGAGATGAACGGCGTAAGGGAGGGTCTCCAGTTGGACCAGAGGCAGTTGGTGGATCGTTAGGGGGATTAAATATGCATCTATTCCGAACGCACGATTTCTGGCAGTAGTTTTCATCTCCACCGTCCAAAAGTTTGGATCCTTGGAATCTGCACACCAGATTTCATCTCAAGGAAGACAATTAAGTCTGGCAATCAGACCTTGCACCTGATCTGCATTTCAAGCCCTCTATGGGCCCCACGTGCTCATCCAGACACAATCCTGAAGGTCGTCTGGGTTTTTTTTTTGTCTCTGTGAACATCTGATTCATATCAGATTGAAAAGCCCATGCTGGGTAGTTTTTACCATCAAATTGAATCAATTTAACCTCAGACTTCTCCATTTGAGAACCAAATAAAGAGAAGTAGACAATACGAGGTTAATCCAACAGTGCACAACAACAGGCAGCAAAAAAACAGAAAAAAATGGTTCAGGCGACCTTAAAATTGACTGAAGATTCCTGGCGTGGGGCCCATGATTTGATCAGATAGAGAATCAGATCAATGAGATGCAAGCAGTATCAAAATGTGTTTCCAGCAATACAAGTTTTACTAAAATCCATCCGTAATCCAAGATTTTGTACGGCTGTGATTAAAATGATATGATATAGATGGAAAATCACAAGTGGGGTCCAAAAGCCTACCTCTGATCCCGAAAAAATGGTGAAAAAATTACCAAAAATATCAGCAGAAATGGTCGACCATGGCTGTAGAATTTCTTGAAGATGTCATGATGATCGCAGGTGGGCCACTGTTGATCATATCGTGACAGACGACTTTCTGTTTCCAATAACCTCAGATCACTGATCTGGATGATGCCAAGATTACAGATCCTTGATCTGTGTGTCTGAAACACAAGAGTGTGTCTCCCAAGAGCAGTAGAATAAATCACCAGCAGCAGCAGTATTGTAGAGAAGCAGCAGTAGCAATCTGATATGAATCAGATGTTCACAGAGACAAAAAAACAACCCAGATGACCTTCAAGATTGTGTCTGGGTGAGCACGTGGGGCCCACAGAGGGATTGAAATGTAGATCAGGTGCAAGGTCTGATTGCCAAACTTAATTGTCTTCCTTGAGATGAAATCTGGTGTGCAGATTCCAAGGATCCAAACTTTTGGACGGTGGAGATGAAAACTACTGCCAGAAATGGGAAAATCACGAAATTGAGCAAATGGCCTACCTCTGATTGGCAAAAAGATGTGAAAAAATCACCAAAATTCCCTCCTGTAGTGGGCGACCAATACTGTTGAAGTTTCCAGTTGTGTTTGGATAATCATAAGTGGGCCACTGTTGAACGGCTATGATCAGCAGTGGATGAAAAGACTCTGAGATGTCTGAAACAGATCCTAGATCTGTTCTTTACTCCGGGAGAGGTTGATTCCTCTCAGATCACTTGGAAGATTGCAAATTCTAGCTCTGATACCATAACAATCGTGACATGCAAGAATAGCTTTTGAATTGTCAAAATTTGTGTCTTTACATTGGAGATTTCCTCCCATTAAATAGAATACAGATGCCTAATCAAAGGCTACAAATTAGCTAATCTAATCTAATTACAATCTATTATTAATGAAAGAGACAAATCAACTAATTTCAATCTATTTAAAAGGAATAAAACTTGAGTAAATATTTGACCAAATCCAACGAGATTGGATTCCACCATATTGGGCCTAAATGGGCCTGAATGGTCTTTGTATTTGACAGTGGGTCATGTTGCCAATTAAAAAAAAAAAAGAAGAAAGAAATGTAGTCGAGGATAAGCAAATTTACTGTGGTAGCCAGAGGAAAGGATCTATTCAGAATAAGATTTTTGTTCTAATCAAGTTACACGGGTGTCATGAAAATGGGAATATCCAAAATTCCAAATGCATGGACTCCTGCCTTTTGTATGTACCGAGTTCCTTGCACTTGGTTTACATGGATTCAAATGGCCCCTTAGGAACACGATTCTTTGTTGTGGGATGAAATTATTTGAGATGATGTCTCTTCTCTTGCATTTTTTACAAGGCAATAGTAAACAGATGTAGAAGTGATTTATCATAAGAGATGATGGCAAGACTTGCATCTTGTTGTTCTTGCTTTGTGTTGCTATATGGTGATTTCAGCTGTTCACTGAAGAAGTTGCATTGTTGATTAGCCCCTTAGGGATAAATTCACTAGATAGATGAACGACTCCAAACACTTCATAGTAGAGTTATTGCCAGAGTATAAACTGAATTAGATTGCATGATGCTCTCTCTCTCTCTCTCTCTCTCTCTCTCACACACACACACACACACACACACACACACATCTTTATATCTTTTCATCACCTCCTCTCTCTGTCTCGGCTCTTCATTAATTAAGTTTGAAGTTCAAGTCAATGTATATACAAATTTAGAGAAATTGTGAAACCTGCTTTCATGGCTTATGCAAGTAGTAGGCCCCATGGGGTTCATGTGTTAAGTTTACTTAAGACCTTAAATTCCCTGTTCTTGTTTTCCTAGTTTCTGCTAAATAATTGCTTGATTGATTTTCTTCCCACTTGTAGGAGCTGAGTTTCAAGCCAGTGATCTGGGTTTGTTGATAGAAAATGCATCCATCGAGCAGCTTGGTGTAGCTAGAAAGGTGACAAGCACCAAAGATTCTACCACTATTATAGCTGATGCTGCAACAAAGGATGAGATCCAGGCTAGAATTGCTCAGATAAAGAAGGAATTGGCTGAGACAGACTCTGTTTATGACTCGGAGAAACTAGCTGAAAGAATTGCTAAGCTGTCCGGTGGAGTTGCTGTTATAAAGGTGGGTGCTGCAACAGAGACCGAGCTTGAGGACAGGAAACTACGGATTGAGGATGCGAAGAATGCCACATTTGCAGCCATCGAGGAAGGGATTGTCCCGGGAGGTGGTGCTGCTTTTGTTCACCTCTCTGCATTTGTTCCTGCAATTAAGGATAAGCTTGAAGATGCAGATGAAAGGCTAGGTGCTGACATCATACAGAAGGTATGTTTTGAAGTAACAGAAGAAGAAGAAAAGACATCTTTGTGTTATTTGAATATTGAAACAAGCTATTGAACCCTTAGGATATAGTATGACCCAAACTGTTTAAATTTTAATGGCCTACTTTCTTTGTTTGTTTGTTTCTTTTATTTATTTATTATTTAAGAAGTTGACATTCTTAGAAAAATCTTAGGAAGAAAGAAAAGGAAAAAGAACAAAAACGAAGCTGCGATACAGGATTCTAGGGTATTTTAGATGTACATTCAAAAATATATAGAACATAATACTCTAAAATGCATAATGAGACTCGAGGTGCATACATCCAGAGACATTTATACAACTATAGTTTCCATAGACAACTAATTAAGCCATCCTTTTTGTACTTTTCAATTGTGCAGGCACTGGTGGCACCTGCAGCACTGATTGCACACAACGCAGGTGTTGAAGGAGAGGTGGTGGTGGAGAAAATCAAGGCGAGTGAGTGGCAGGTTGGATATAATGCCATGTTGGACAAGTATGAAAATCTGGTGGAAGCTGGGGTGATTGATCCAGCCAAGGTGACAAGGTGTGCGTTGCAGAATGCAGCATCTGTGGCTGGGATGGTACTGACTACCCAGGCCATTGTGGTGGAGAAGGCCAAGCCAAAGACTTCTGTGGGAGCACCTCCCCAAGGTCTTTCTGTTTGAATATGATTCTTTCCTCTGCCTTTTCATTTGATAAATATAATTGAAGAGCTAGCAAGAGTTATGCCACTGCTAATGGGGAAGGAATGCATAGTAAAAACAGTACCAGCAACAGCAGCCATGGAGGCTGCTTTGTTTGTGCGAGATTTTGCTTTCTTCCCTTTTTTTTGTCTTTTTTCTTTTTCCTCTTTGCTTTCAAGTGAAAAGTAATATGTTGAGGTGAATGAGTTTAGGATTCGAAGTTGCAGCATAAAAAATATCATGTGAGCAGGGTATTGTAAGTGACCTTAAGGAAGGAGTTTCTTGTGGTTGGTCATAAAGATTCTGACTTTCACACATCTTTTGATGGTATTATATGGCGCACACCTTTTTTTTTTTATTTCACAACTTGACACACTTCATACCCGCACCTCATAGTGGGGCCCACCTGATTACCTATATGAATGGACCACACACGACACCTCAGTACCCCTTTTTTTCACTCATCCCAATGATATGTACCAGTGGATCTACAGTTCAATTTTTAAAGTGCCGAAGCTTAATGGCCATTGATGAAGGGGTTAAAGATGATTAGATGGGGCCCATATTTTATACATAGGTAAGCTCTAACAAGATGAAGAGATCCCCATTGCTCCAATCCCCAGGTGTGGTCCCAGAGAGGGGCCTACCTCCAAGTGCGCATTTTAAGCCTAAATGCTTAAAAGCACATGTTTACTCTTGGTATGTGTTTATCAATCATAGGAGGGGAAGGAACCCAATTATGAAAGGTTGGATAAGAACGTAGAAGAGAATATGATCAAATATTTTCAAGGCAACAAATGATGTCTGACCTAATTTGATCTGTCAACTTTGACAGAACTTCCACATGAGGACGGCAACCCGTTCCCTTTCCTTTTGAAAACATAGGTTGGAAAGATCACTAGGAAAAAGTTTAAAAGCAAGGGCAATGGCGTCCTTAGAGAGTCTCTATTACATTTGGAAATTGATCAGATGGGATTTTTATCTATTGCTCTGAGAGTGCTTCGGAGGACATATCGATGGGTTGTTTGGGTTCCTATATCTAGATTGGGGCACAAATCACTTTTCAGCAGGAGAAAGTGCAAAATTTAATATGCTTTGTTGCGGCTCCTAAAGTTTCATGTTTGATGTGCATGTCCACGAGGAAATGTAGAAAAATGAATTATCCATTCACAGCAGAAAACTGGTTCCAATACTTGGTCTTCCAAGCAAATGTGGAAAAATGAATTAACCGTTCAGCAGAAAACCGTTTCCTATTCAGCGGTTGGACGTGGTTTTCTATGAAAATGTGTAAAAGGTTGTTTGTGTTCCTGCAGTGCTGCTCAAATGTGCCTTAAGAAGATTCTTATTTTTGAAGTAGGGGGGGGGGGGGGGGGGTGGTGTTTAATATGTATTGAGGAGAGTTAGTCCATCTCTTGACCCTCTGATTGTCGCGGGGGGGGGGGGGGGGGGCTCTGATTGTCGCGGGGGGGGGGGGGGTTGAATGATTTTGGAGGGTGTTTGAGAGTGGGGGGAGGGAAAAAGGGGGGGTGGGGAATATGTATTGAGGAGAGTTAGTCCATCTCTTTACCCTCTGATTGTTGGGGGATGGGGGTTTGAATGATTTTGGAGGGTGTTTGCCCCCCGCCCCCCCCCCCCCCCCAAAAAAAAAAAAAAGGAGGAAAAATGAGGGTAAAAGAGAGGAAAGTTTTGAAAATGACTAAACTGCCATTTTACTCTAATTGAATTTTTTTCAAAAGCAAAGATAAAATGGCCTCTCTCTCCATCTCACAAACAAACAAAATTATACTTTTTTTACTTTTTTTCCCCTATTATTTGACTTCTCAAATAAGATGAGGGAAAATCCCCTCTCCTTCATTTTCCCTCCTCAGTCCCATCCCCTCCCCTCTCAAACAGAGGGTTAGGGTGTGGTCGCATCTGCAGTCTGTACCACTCCCAACATCCAAGAAAGTGTTGACCCATTTGTATGCCGGTACCTTGTTGCTAACTGTGATCCCCACTGCGCTCAATTATTCAATAATTACATGTTTGGATAAAAGTGACCTTGATTTTACGGTTTATTCTAAAACAAGATCAGAACCGCAATGTTGAATTTTGCAGTTTTTGCTCGGCAAAAGACCACTAATCATCATTTGGATGGTGGTGGTGGTAGTCAGATGGAAAGCCCATGGGGCTAGTTGAAGCCCAGTTTTTGACAGATTGGGAATGATCAGAATGTATGGCTTGAATCTAAATGTTTATGTTTGGAGGTTCCTTAAAAACCTGGTTGCATATTGGCTGAGGCTTCTATGACTAAACCCATATTGGGTCAGGCTTCTTTATGAGAAATATCTTAACAGGAAAACCCTGAAGGAGTGCGCGCTGAAGCAGACAGAGTCTAGATGATAAATGGATTCCGAACTGCCAGTCATTGAGTCATTGAGGAACATGGTGACCAACTAGGAACCTCTCTTGGGTTTTGGACCTTGCCCTTATCACCCAAGAATGCCTCCTTTCTGGGAAGACTATAGTTCCCAAAATCATTGGCATTCCTCTGGGAGGCCAGGATGTTAGCTGTTTGGAATCACAACGGGCTGGCAAAGGGGTTCTATCTAAGGAATTTGGTTGCCTACATATACTTTAGTCGTAAAAGTAATTCAAGAAATGCTTTGATTTGGTGATTTAGGGCTAAGGCTTTGGATTATGATTTGAGGATTTAGGGTTTGGATTAGGATTTAGAGATTAATGGTTCAAATTTAGGTATAGAGTGATTAGGATTATACTACATCTGATGAGGGAGGGAGGAGGGGGGTTGCTTTATGTAGGGTTATTTGGTGAGAGAAAGAGACTAACCACAGAAGGACGTTCGATGAGAAGGAGGATAGAAAGAAGATGTCGAGAGAATGGCGCTGGTACTCTCTTGCCCATTCAAATCTTTGTTTCAAAATTGAGTAGGTCCGCCCCTGTACATGGAGGAGGTCCTGTCCCAAGGAAGTTATTCGTCCACGAAAGCCATCGGCATCATTTATGTTCCTTTAGCTTCCCAGTTCCCAACCAGCCGGTATCAGATATCTTCCATCATCTCTCTCAGGAGATGGATTTTCTAGTCTCAACAACACCACCACCACCACCACCACTTAATTAATCAGATGGGTGGGTCTTTGACTCAACCGAGACTGCTTTTACCACTGCCATCTTTATCGGCTTTGCATGGATCCGGGAAATCAGCTGGTCTTTTTTTTTTTTACCTTCTCATATTAAAAGGATATGGATAAGGTGATGTAGGATCTCCTTCGACATTCGCTCTGTTGTGCGCGTGTGTGCGGAAACGTGAAACGTGAAACAGCGATCGAGCAATCAATCAACCACACAAGCAATCACACATAAAGAGATTTACGTGGTTCGGCAATCTTGCCTACGTCCACGGGAAAGAAACTCGACTTTCCTTTGGGTTCACTCTTTGTATGATATGCAATACAGTATCTCTCATGGGTTACACATTACATCATATATATAATGCTCTCTTTCTTATCCCCTAAGAAACCCTATCTTAGTAAATAAGTAAGTCCCGGTACAATTACCAAAATACCCATGACCCTGAACCCAATTGGTCTGGACCCACTAGGCCAACAATCTCCCCCTCCAGACCATGGGGAAGACGCCTCTGAACCCCCTTACTAGGAGTCCAGTCCTGCCAACTCTGAACACAGCTCCAGCTTTCCCTTAGACACGACCTTAGTCATCATGTCCGAGGGATTCTTATCAGTATGAATCTTCTCCAGCTTCATGAGATTCTTTTCGATGACCTCACAAATCCAATGATATCTTACATCAACATACTTCGTGCGGGCATGGTATGTAGCATTCTTACTAAGATCCATAACACTCTGACTATCACAGTAGACTACATACTCTTCTTGCTTCAAATCCAGTTCTCGAAAAAATTTCTTCAACCAAATCATCTCCTTTCCTGCTTCATTAGCAGCTATGTATTCTGCTTCGGTTGTAGACAATGTTGTACACTTCTGCAACTTAGACTGCCAGGATATAGCTCCCCCTACAAAAGTAAATAAGTACCCAGAAGTAGACAACCGACGATCGAGATCGCCTGCAAAATCAGTATCTGTAAAGCCTTCAAGTACTGGTTTTGAACCTCCGAAACATAAGCAAAATTCTGATGTACCTCTCAAGTATTTGAAGATCCACTTCACTGCTTCCCAATGCTCTTTCCCAGGGTTAGAAAGAAATCTACTCACTAAACCCACTGCATGAGCAATGTCTGGCCGTGTACACACCATGGCATACATAAGACTCCCAACTGCTGAGGAGTATGGAACAGACATCATCCGTTCCTTGTCTTCATCTGTAGTAGGACATAGTCTCTTACTGAGCTTAAAGTGACTGGCTAAAGGCATGCTAACTGGCTTAGCATCTTTCATGTTGAACTTTGCTAGCACCCGTTCAACATATTTCTCCTGTGACAACCACAGCTTCTTGGCGTTCCTGTCACGAAGTATTTGCATTCCCAAAATTTGTCGTGCGAGACCCAAGTCTTTCATATCAAAAGTGTTTGACATGTCCCTTTTCAGCCTGTCAATCATCTTATTATCATGTCCAACTATCAACATATCATCTACATATAAAAGAAGGATGATAAATTTGCCATTACCAAATTTACGAACATAAACACAGTGATCTGTAGCTGTCCTCTGGTACCCATGACTCACCATGAATGAATCAAACTTCTTGTATCATTGCCTCGGTGCTTGCTTCAGCCCGTAGAGACTCTTCATCAACCTGCAAACCATCTGTTCTTTTTCTTCTACCTCAAACCCCTCCGGTTGAGTCCTGTAGATCTCTTCTTTCAGATCACCATGAAGAAATGCAGTCTTCACATCCATCTGTCAAGCTCAAGGTCCATGCTGGCGACTAGACCCAAGATAACTCTGATAGAAGTCATCTTCACAATTGGAGAGAAGATTTCATCGAAGTCAATATCGTTCGTCTGCACAAAGCCTTTAACCACTAGCCGTGCTTTGTGCTTTATCAGTTTTCCACTATCATCTCTCTTCAGTTTGAACACCCATTTGTTCTTCAAAACTTTCCTGCCTTTTGGAAGTTCCACCAGCTCATAAGTATTGTTCTTTTTCAAGGAACTCATCTCATCCTGCATAGCCTTCATCCACTCATCTTTATCTGCATGAGTTTTTGCTTCTGGGTAGCTCTCTGCCTCCCCTTCATCAGTAAGCGAAATATAATCTGCTGCAGAATATCTTGTTGATGGTTGACGCTCTTGAGTAGACCTCCTAACTTGAGGTTATGTGGTTTCTAACTAAGGAGACTGCTCCCCCTGCTCAACACCCCGTTCATCTGGCAACCCCTGCGCCTCATCATGATCCCGATCGTGTTGTCCACCTTCTCCACCTATAGTCTGCACTGGAGAAGGAGTCGGTGTGAGATCAACCACTCCATCAACAATTTCTTTAGATTTTTCAGTCTTCTCAATATCTCCAAAGAACTGGTCTTCATGAAACACCACATCCCTACTTCTGATAATTTTCCTCTTTTCTGGATCCCATAATCTGTAACCATACTCAGCTCCACCATAGCCAAGGAAAATGCAACATACTGCCTTATCATCCAGCTTTGAACGCTGCTCCTTTGGTATATGTGCAAAAGCATTGCACCCAAACACCTTCAAATGAGAATATGAAACATCTTTACCTGTCCATTTTCTCTCCGGAATGTCAAAATCCAAAGGAACTGAGGGAGACCTGTTATAGGTAAACGGCAGTCAGGACAACTTCACCCCAAAATGGCTTGGGTAGCTGTGCCACTCTAATCATGCATCTCATCCTTTCAAGAATAATGCGATTCATTCTCTCTGCCACACCATTGTGCTGTGGAGTACCAGGAGTTGTTCTTTCATGTCGAATATCATGCTTTGAGCAATAGCCTTTAAACTGGTTAGATGTGTACTCTCCACCATTATATGTGCGGAGACATTTCAAGAGCTTTCCTGTTTCTCTTTCAACCATGACATGAAACTGTTGAAATACTTGGAACACCTGATTCTTCGATTTCAACGCATAAACCCAGACCTTCCTGGATGCATCATCAATAAATGTGACAAAAAAATTTATTACCACCCAATGACTCCACCTCCATGGGGCCACAAATATCATAATATACCAAATCCAACAAATTAGATTTTATCGTTGATAATTTAGAAAAAGAAACCCTATGTTGTTTACCAAACAAGCAATAATTACAAGGGTCAAGGGATGTACCTTTGGAGTAATGAATACGATCTTTCTTTGCCAATAACTATAGTCCTTTCTCACTCGTATGTCCCAGTCTCTTGTGCCATAGATTTGGAGAGGATCTGTCTTTAACAACATTCAACATACCTTTGCATAGCTTCACATGTGTCTTATACAACGTATTACACGCCTTCCCTCTCGCAACAGTAAGAGACCCTTTAGTGAGTTTCCACCTGCCATTTCCGAAGTAACTTTCATAACCGGCACGGTCCAATGAAGTTCCGGAAATCAGATTCAACCACAGATTAGGAATATGTCGCACACCTTTCATCGTCATTGTGCAACCAATATTGGTTTTAATGCAGACATCACCGATCCCAACAATATCCGAATGACTTGTGTTGCCCATCTTCACAGTGCCAAAGTCCCCTACTTTGTACGTTGTGAACATCTCCTTAGAAGGAGTAGCATGGTTGGATGCCGCTGTGTCAACAACCCACTCAACCTGATCATCTGCAACACTCAAACACCCTTCATCTTCACTGGCCAGTACTGCTACTTCATTATCCAAAGTAGTTGTAGTGTTAGTGTCATTCTTCTGCTCATTGTTGGCTTCTTTCTTTTCCTTAAAGGCAAAGCAATTCTTTTTAATGTGACCCTCCTTACCACAGTGAAAGCATTTTCCAGACTTTTTCTTAGTCCGTGATTCACCTCTAGACTTGCCACGACCCCGCTTTGGTGCCCTACTCTTACTCCTCCCTCTTTTCTCCGTAACAAAGGCCTGTGCATTATCCGTCCCTGTAGTTTTTCTTCTTGTTTTTTCATTTAACAAGCTGCTAGTAACCTGACTCATTGATAACACACCATCTGGAGTAGAGTTGCTCATGGAAACAACCAATGTCTCCCATGTATCTGGCAAAGAACTTAGAAGCAATAAAGCTTGCATCTCATCATCAAGGACCATCTTCATTGTGGCTAATTCATTCACAACGCATTGGAATTCATTTATGTGCTCTTCAATTTTACCACCCTCCTTGAATTTCATATTCACAAGCTTTCTAATGAGAAAAGTTTTATTCACTGCCGTTTTCTTCTCATATCTTTCTTCTAACTTCTTCCAAAGGGTTCTCGCATTGGTTTCATTAGACACGTGATGAAATATGCTATTATCCACTCACTATCTGATGTGACCAATGGTCTTTCTATGCATCTTTTTCCAATCTGGATCAGACATCTCTTTTGGTCGGGCACTATCCCCTTCAATGGGATCATATAGGCCTTTGCAATAGAGGATATCCTCCATCTTTGGTTTCCAAATTAACTAATTTGTATGGTTCAATTTGATCATAGTAGTGTTCATAGTGTTGTTCTCCATCTCAATTAAATAATCAAGAAAAACAAACAACTTTCACTAACCTTCAATTTTTTTTTTGGTTGTAAAGATTGCAACTGAATCCAAAAACTTGTTGTGCGCGTGTGTGCGGAAACGTGAAACAGCGATCAAGCGTCGTGGATCCGCTGTTTTCTCTGGCGAAAAGCGATGGACACAAGATCACGGTCCTCTGTTATTCTTCAGCGAAGATCACTTTCTCTCTACTGTTTGAATTTCCAGAGTCCTTTGCAACTCTGGAACAGTGTGGCCCACCTGAGATCGGAACCGATCTCTATTCTACAATGAAGAAACCACGTGCAAAAATCCGGATCAATTCCTTGATCCAATCCGTCAATCGCAACGCGGCACAAACCAACCCTAGAAAACTCTAGGTTCTGATACCACTTGTTGTGCGCGTGTGCACGGAAACGTGAAACAGCGATCGAGCAATCAATCAACCACACAAGCAATCACACACAAAGAGGTTTACGTGGTTCGGCAATCTTGCCTACGTCCACGGAAAAGAAACTCGACTCTCCTTTGGGTTCACTCTCTGTATGATATGCAGTACAATATCTCTCATGGGTTACACATTACATCATATATATATAATGCCCTCTTTCTTATCCCCCAAGAAATCCCATCTTAGTAAATAAGAAAGTCTCGGTACAATTACCAAAATACCCATGACCCTGAACCCAATTGGTCTAGACCCACTAGGCCAACACGCTCAACACTCTTTCACACTCACAAACAGGGTTTCAAACTTATATTTCACTTCACAAATGTGCATATTTCGCTTTAACTATTGGAGGGTTTGCAACCCTTTGGGCTGGATTAATCCCTCCGGGCCCAGAGGGAAGCCGGGTAAACACCCTGCAGCCCTAGTGTGGTGGTAGTGCACTTTCGAACCTATAACCTCCGGGTGCAAAATGTGGTCCTAGGCCAACTGAGCTACCCCTTGGGGTTGAGATTTATTATATAGTAACATAATATTTAAATATGCATCATTTGAATAGGATCGCGAGCACAAACATAATTAAATTTAAACCTTACTTGTTTCATAACTACTTAATAACTTGAAAATCCACATTATTGTTTAATTAATAAAACTATTCCAAAAGAGGTCTTATTACAATACTCAAACTAAAATGAATTAAATAAACTAACTAAAACTAAATTTAAAGTCTCTTTGTGCAATTCTAATTGTCTAAGATATCACCTACATATCAGTCCTCGCTGCCCTCCTGCGGCTCCTCTTCTACCACAATTGTGTCATATTTTGCATCATCGTCGTTATCTAGATTGGTTCATGATTAAAGCGAGTTTTTCAGCTAGTAATATATAATCATGCATACAAAGATTACAATCTTACAAATAGAGATTAGGGCATGTTTGTGGAATAATCAAGAGCGAGTAGGCATATTTATACACAATTTAACAAATAAACATGATTCATGACATATCAAGAGTTTAATAAATATCAGATTATGTAAGACTTCGACCCGAGTGACCTCGATTAGTACTGATTAAGTCGTGTTTTTGTTCTAAGTGTGATTAGTGAATGTTGGTTATGTTGGAATTAGAATAACTTTTTTATAGATTTGGGGAATTTTGAGTGCCTTTATATTTAGTGGGACCCTTTGGGGGTTCCTTTTGTGACTTTGCATTTGCTTGTGAGATTTCTGAGATTCATGTGAATTGTATTTTTACCCCGTTTTACTCATCTCTAACATCTCTACAACTTTTATGTTGATCCCGTTCCCGTCCGGAGCCCTGAAAATCGACTTTCCTAGCATTGAGGGTAAAACAATCTTTTTACACTAAATTTGTACCCAAAATTTGATATTCCCGAAACCATTGAAACATATACTTTTTGGAAACTAGAAATTTCGACGATCGTTTTTCCCTTCTTCGTCAAACTCACCCGAGGTCCCAAAAGCCATGATTTCAGCCCCATAAGATTTCCAAATGGCGGAGCCCATCTTCACTTGTATAAAAGGAGACCCCTCCTTCTCTTTCTCTTTTTCTAGCTCAAGTTCCAACCACCAACTATGGTTTTCTTTTTTTTTCTTTTTTTTCTTTTCCTCGCTTTTCCATCCCCATTATCTCCATCAACCATGCATCACTTGATGAATAGATGTTACTATCTCCTTCCTCACTTATAGAGCTCTCCATTGATACTGTTTTTGGAGGAAACCTCCCATTCCAAGATCCTCTTTTGGGCTAACCTAGTGTTTTGAAGAACTTCCAAGTAAGCAATCCCTTTCAATCTCTTTGATAAGTGTTTCCTAGCCTTTGGGAGTCTTCGTTCTCATTATTGAAGCTTCTTCTTCCCCATTTATTGTTTTGACCCTTTTTGGGTTTTGTTTTGGGGGTTTTTGTGTAGCTTGGAGTTTTGGCTTGGGAGAGTTACTAGAGATTTGATTTGCTTGATTAGAGACCTAAGGCAAGTTGATGGTTTGATATTTTGAGCATTAAATAGCTTTTATGAGAAATATGTTGATTTTGTTATTTCTACTCTTGTTATCCTTGAATTGCATTGATTTAAAATAAATACTAATGAATGAGTCTTGTGGATGGTTTAACTCTTGAAACATTGCATTTATAGCCTTTCATTTATTACTTGTTTGTGGTATAAATGAATCCTTGTGATTGTGGATTTTCTCACCTCTTTTGTGGTTGAATACGATTGAGAAGAAAGTGTTTGACTTGATGTTTATGGAAGTATTGATGGGGATTTGAATGAGTGTTGAGCCTCTCATTTTTTTGTGTAAGAATGAGGCCCAAAAGGGATTGTAAGAGGATGAAGAGAGAGAAGCAGAACTATCCCAGAACCAGTTTCTGGACAATTCGCTCGAGCGAACCGTCCAGAAAAGGGTTTCGTTCCATCCAGTGGACAGTTCGCTCGAGCGAATCTTGACTCGCTCGAGCGAACTCTCCCAGAACTCATCTAGAACGTTGTTAGCTTGAGCGAACTGAAACTTCGCTCGAGCCAACCTGAATTGGATGAGTTCGCTCGAGCGAACCCAACATCGCTCAAGCGAACCCTCCCAGAAAGCCATTCCAGAGACCACTTCGCTCGAGCAAACTCCTGGGTCTGCTCAAGCGATGGGTACTGTTCACCTAGGGCTATTTGGGGAGCAAAAATAAAATGTTTAGAGACTTGGGAGAGGCTTGTTGGGAGTCCCAATGAAATGGAGATATGTAGAAATAATGCATGAAGTCCGTTTAAGGAAGAAACTGAAAGTCCTGGATCGAAACCCTAGAGGGGGGGGGGGGGTGAATAGGGTGAGCTTCAATTATGACCAATTTTAACCAATTTTAACTTCTTTAAATTAAACTAGTCACAAGTGGTGATTAAGTAAATAAATGCGGAAGCTTACAAAAACAATCACCACAAAGCATGCACCATCACACAAGGATTTATAGTGGTTCGGCCTCAATGCCTACATCCACTACCGACTTGTGATCCAACACCCCACCGGATTCCCACAATTTATGCTTTTCAATAGGCTAAGCAATAACCTTTACAATATGCTTTTCAAGGCTAAGCAATAACCTCTACACTATGCTTTTCTTAGGCTAAGCAATAACCTCTTCAACCAAAATGTTGGTTATCTCTCTAAGTAGTGTCTATAATACACTTGATGGAGATACAATTAATAGCTCATTACAATGCCTCTTAATTAGGCGGATATGAAAGTGAAAATCTAATTCACACACACACACACACACACACACAATGAATGCAAAGATGAATGCACAATGTGTATGTATGATGTCCTCAATCAATTTGAAAATGAAAAGCTCATAAATGTATGCCAAAGGCTTTTGAAAGTTTTAGCTTATAAGAATATTTATGATTGAGAAAAGAATGCTAATCACATGTTAAAAATAACTTGTAAAAGATATACATATGTGTTCCAAACAAGTTGTGAAAATCTAAGAACAAAACATGTGATGCATAGGGATTTCAATCAAATTAACAATGTAGCTCAATATGTGTATGCTATAAGCATAAAACACAAAAATAGATTTGATTGAAGTTAGGGGACAAATCATATGTAATTATAAATTCAACTAGAAAATGATATACCTATCAATGCTAAACAAGTTGTGAAACTTTAAAACAAAAGTACATATGATTTGTGAAGTTGTTGAATCCAAAACATAAGATAGATTTGAAAGTGAATTTCTTATAATGAAAAACAACAACCAAATATTCAACCAAGTATAGGAATCATGTTACATATAATTTCAAAAATGTTTTCATTAACATGATTTACTTAGATATACCAATTTAAGTACTACTTGGATTGAATCAAGGTGATGCATCCAAAACAATAAATCAATTCAAAACATATACATGTTAAGGACACAACAAAACATAGTTTATCATGCTAGAAAAGATTTACCAATAATAAAGCAAAGCATGACAACATATGGTTAAGGAAAGTAAAACTTACTTAGTGATTTAACTCAATGGAACCAACCTTTAGCTTTCCAAATGACCCCTTTCATCCCTTAACTCATTCCCCTTTGATTGGCCTCAAAACATCTCAAGGAGGGCCTAAAAATTGCCCAACGGCTCTTCCCCGGTCGACCTGGCCTTCAACGGTCATAAAACTGACCGTTTGAAAAGAGCACAACGGCTCTTTACCCGGTCGACCCGCAGTGGGCTAGGTCGACGGGTACACTGCAGGTCAACCCGGGCCCAAGGACCAAATTCCCTTAGAATTCATTTTTCAAAGTATTTCTTGAAGGGAACTTTTGGGTCATTGAATCAAGCTTGGAAACATGGTTTAAATCAAACTAAGAGGATTAAAACCAAGAAAACATAAAAAGCCTAAATTGATTTGAAAGATTTAAAACTCATTGGCTTGCTTGATTCATGAAACTTCTTTTCAAATCTAATTGCATCCAAGGTTAAAAACAAAACATGCATAAATCAAGATTTCTACAAGTCTTAAAAACAGTGAATGTATAAATCAAGATTTTCTAAATCAATGCAAGTGTGAAAATTCAAATGACGCTAGAATGATAATGCATCTATCAAATTGCAATACACAAAATTCCTAACAGAAACCACATCACATAGATCCATTGAAATTCTGAAAATCCCTGAGGTGTATAAGGACCCCAGAATGTCCCCAAACTCAAGGAGTACTAAGTCTTTATTGATATTGACATACGGAATCCCTATTCACCTTGAACTAGTCTTGAACCCCGATACTTGCCTTGAGATTTCGAAAGTTCAATAGTATTTCATTGTTCCTGAATTTTATATGCACTCCCGAAAATATTGAAATTGCAATTGTAGCAATTTTTCTAGTCCCAATGTGCATTCTCGAAATGTAATGATAATTGAGTTAGGAATTTTGTAGATTGCAATTTGATGGATGCATTATCATTCAAGCATCATTTGATTTACACACATATGCATTGATTTATAAAAACTTGAAATCTTGATTTACACATGCATTGTTTTTAAGATATTGATTTATGCATGTTTTGTTTTTAAACTTGGATGCATTTGTTTTTGAAAAGAAATTTTAGAAATCAAGCTAGCCTATGTGTTTTCAATCTTTCAAATCATTTTAGGCTTTTTATGTTTCATGTTTTTAAACCACTTAGTTTGATTTAAAACATGTTTCCAAGCTTGATTTAATGGCCCAAAAGTTCCCTCAAGAAAATACTTTGAAATATGCAATTTTTGGGAATTTTGGTCCCAAGCTTGACCGTAGTGTGCCAGGTCGACCGGGCCTGCAGTGTGCCAGGTCGACCGGGCCAACTAAAGGCCAGGTTATAGCAGTTTATAGCCGTTGTGAAGGCTAGGTCGACCGGGGAAGGGCCAGGTCGACCGGGGACTAGCCGTTGGGCTGTTTTTGGCTATAAATACTAGTTCATTCCTTTGTCAAAAGTTAGTATTTTTAAGGCCCTCCTTGAGAGGTTTTGAGGCCAATGAAAGGGGAATGGACTAAGGGATGAAGGGGATCATTAGGAAAACTAAAGCTAAAGCTTGGATTAATGAAGTTAAATCTCTAAGTAAGTTTTACTTTCCTTAACCATATGTTGTCATGCTTTGCTTTATTATTGGTAAATGTTTTCAAGCATGATAAACTATGATTTTTTGTGTCCTTAACATGTTTATGTTTTGAATTGATTTATTGTTTTGGATGCATCACCATTGATTCAATCCAAGTAGTACTTTAATTGGTAAATCTAAGTAGATCATGTTAATGAAAGAATCTTTGAAATTATATGTAACATGATTCCTATACTTGGTTGAATCTTTGGTTGTTGTTTTTCATCATAAGAAAATCTCTTTCAAAACTATCTTATGTTTTGGATTCAACAACTTCACAAATCATATGTAGTTTTGTTTTAAAGTTTCACAACTTGCTTTGCTTTGATAGGTATATCATTTTCAAGTTGTATTTTTAATTACATATGATTTGTCCCCTATTTTCAATCAAATATATTTTTATGTTTTATGAGCTACATTGTTGATTTGATTGTCATCCCTATGCATCACATGTTTTGTGCTTAGAATTTCACAACTTGTTTAGGATACAAATGTATATCTTTTACAAGTTATTTTTAACATGTGACTTGCATCCTTTCCTCAATCATAAATGTTTTATGAGCTAAAACTTTCAAAAGCCTTAGGCATACATTTATGAGCTTTCATTTTCAAAATGATTGAGGACATCACACACACACACACATCATGAGCATACATCTTTGCATTCATTGAGTGTTTGTGCGAGTTAGATTTTCATTTTCATATCCGCCTATTTTAGAGGCAAATGTAATGAGCTAAATTGAATCTCCATCAAGTGTATTATAGACACTAATTAGAGAGATAATCAACCATTGGTTTGAGAGGTTATTGCTTAGCCTAAGAAAAACATAATGTAGAGGTTATTGCTTATCCTTGAAAAGCATATTGTAAAGGTTATTGCTTAGCCTATTGAAAAGCATAAATAGTGGAAATCCGGTGGGGTGTTGGATCACAAGCCGGTAGTGGATGTAGGCATTGAGGCCGAACCACTATAAATCCTTGTGTGATGGTGCATGCTTTGGGGTGATTGTTTTTGTAAGCTTCCGCATTTATTTACTTAATCACCACTTGTGACTAGTTTAATTTAAAGAAGTTAAAATTGGTCTAAATTGGTCACTAATTTGTAGCTCACCCTATTCACCCCCCCCTCTAGGGTTAGGATCCCCGGACTTTCAAATTGTGCTTTTGAGCACCCCCGTCCCGCCCGTTTATGTACTTACACTTGACATATTTTATACATGTCCCGATTTCTATTACTTAACCTATGAGTCGGCACCACTAAGCTTGGATAACCTTGTCGGTTTGATCCACCGACTTGGAGATCCCCCTCTTGTCCCGCCAGCTGCAATTTGGATCTCGCTACCCGGTTTATTACCATGGTCTTGTCCCGATACCCTGGCTTGCTACCGTGGTTCCTGATGCCCTGCTCGCTACCGTGGTATGTATATTTCGTTGAATCTCCTCACCTTATGTGACTGAGATCAATGCCCCGATATGCTCTTGTCACTTCGGTGATAGAGGACTTAGCTTTGTGTGGTTGTCATCTTGTTTGTTTCCCGATTCCTTGGTTACCTTTACTTATTTTACACTTCATATATGTTTTTGAATAAATGAATTATCTCTTCCATAGAATTTATTGTTTAAACAGGTTTAAATGTTTTCCAAGGTAAATTCAATTAATGTTATATTGTTATATCCTTTCACCCACCTGCCAGACCGTCGTGTATGATCCATTTCTTTGGTACTCAGGTCCAGACATTGTCTATCCCGAGACGGAGCTTGAGGTGGCGGTCGGTGAACCGCAACGTTTAGTCGAATGGCATGCCGACAATGTTGTTTAGACATTCGGTTGCCTCGAGTTACGTCATATTTTGGGGATTGTGAATATCCTATTCTTTTGGGTTTTACTGACCTTTATTGGTCTTGACTTTTGGGAATGTAATTAAATGATCTTTTGTTTAAACTTTAACATTTCTTTTGGGAAAGCACTAATGATCTTTTTTCACTCTGATATTATGTTATATAAATGTGTTATTATTAGTCTTGCTATTTTGGATACGAATGTGTGAATTAGATTTGTTACACACTTCCGCACTTAACAAAAATATATTATGTTAATGTGATATCCTCACTGCGGATACCTGTGGGAAATCGCTTGTACGGGCAATATCTTTTCCTTCATTGACCCGTGGACGTATTAACCAAAATATTATATGTCTTATGGCATCAACCATTCATTCGTATATCATCACCATCATCATCCTTAGTCCCGATCCCGGATTAGGCCTGCAGGCCTGGTCTGGGGTCGCGACAGATTATATTCAAGTAACTTATATTAAATTCATATGAATGACTGATGGGGTGGCACAAAGTCCACTTTTACACTACTAGTCCACATATTGTCCGATAATTGATAGAGTGGCGCTAGTCCACTTTGACACTACCAATGTCAGATGAGTGTTGATAGAGTGATGCTATGCCCACTTTTACACTCTCAAACATAATGTGGACGGATATTCCCACTAAACAACTAAAAAAGGTCCTAGTTAGGCTCCTAGGAGAGTCCCAATTTATCCTTTTGGCTAATAGTCGTATGACGATGTAATTGCAACGTACCAAACATGTAAACCTTCTGATCGATACATATTAGTAAAACCCCGTGCTATGCACAAACCGACCACGAAGCCACCAAATGCACAGGCTAATTCAAATTATTTTTAATAAATTTTTTAATTAGTGAGCATGTGAGTCCTTCTTTTTGTTGCTAATTTGATCTTTATGTTTTTTCCCTATTTGAGGCCCACTATCTTGAACATCTGTGACATTCTCAGTTGTGGGACCCATGTGGCCTACCATATGTATAAGTGAACCCAAGCAAAATTCAATATAGCCAAGGGCGACTAAAATTTAGGTCCATCAAGGGTCTGAAAACCCAGATCAAACAGAGAGCATGCTTGCTTCTTCTTCTTTTTTTTTTTTTTGTCAATTGCATAGAACCCCCCCTGCAATATTCTGCTTTAACAAAACAATTAAATATTTGAGACGGTTTGAGGCCCACTTTCTTCATGATCAGTTCTCTCATTGAGAGATTTTAGGATAATTCAAAGGATGATTAGATAGGGAAATAATTTCCTTTGAGTGCAACTACTACATGGGTTCTTGAGAACACCATACAAAACAAAAGGGATTGATATGCGATCGTTACAAATTTAAAATGGGAAAATAAAGAAGATAGAAAAAGAAAAACTATAAAGTTTGCTCCCATTTAATATCAACCCAATTCAAAGTTTGACCATGTCATAGTTAGACCTATAAGTAGACCATCCAAAAAAAAAAAATTCCACCAGTAATAATGGATTTTTTTCGAAATTGGAGTCATAAAATAAAATTTTATATTTCTTAAACATAAGCATGAAATGAAAACTTTAAAAATATACAGTAAGAAAGATACAACAAAGGATGGTAGATTTGGAAATTAAAAAAAAATAAAAAATCAACGCCTCATCTTGTATTCTAATATTTTGATATTCTTGTATGAAGTAGGAGAAAGGATTACCTTATTCTATGAAGATCTGAGGAAGTTATGTTGTTCATTTAGTTTAGAGAGAGGATAGTGGAGAGAGAGGGGACTTGACATAGATGGAGATTTTGACAAATGTGCTGATGTATTCCCTAATTTTAGGATTTTTAATTTGGAGGACTGTGGTTAACCAAAGGCAAACCACATTCTAATAGAGATATAGATATCACACAAGTAACAGAGGTTTTTTTTTCGTAGAAATAAATAACATAGATCTAAGAAAGAGTACACCTTTATGCGTATTTATTCCGTGTGTATGAAGAAGGTGAGATGAGGGATCGTTACATCTGTATAGTGAGGAATTGTAGTGATTACATGCTCTAAAAAGTGAATGGTTGCTATCTCATGATTTGTATCATGATTAGGATGTTATCTT
Organism: Cinnamomum chago; assembly: GCA_038049695.1. Taxonomy (NCBI): domain Eukaryota; kingdom Viridiplantae; phylum Streptophyta; class Magnoliopsida; order Laurales; family Lauraceae; genus Cinnamomum; species Cinnamomum chago. The sequence continues at coordinate 51,613,598 of CP142462.1, forward strand.
TTTTTTTTCTTGGTTGGAATTGTTGGGGAATTAAATAGGGAAAAACACGCACGATCAGTCACAACCGCAAGCAATCCACGACACAAGAGATTTACGTGGCTTAACAATTGCCTACGTTCACGAGGGTATGAGCGTTCTACTCGATTTCACTATATAAGAAATTGGGCAAATCGTTATAAGGATTCTAAACCCTCTAACACTTAACCTACTCTCTCCCCCAATAGGTCTCAATATTGTTCTCATAGCCTCTCCCCTTACAATGCTCTCTGTGTTCCCCTTGTTTGCTTTCTTCTTTTCTTACAAAGAATAACCCAAGAAAGTATTTATAAGGAACTGACCCTAGCATAGTTGGGCCCCAAGTAAACCACTAATTAGGCCCATTCGACCTTTTGAGCCAAATCCAACAGGAATTAGGATGATATCCTTGAATGATTAAAATCTTTGACTGCATGTGCTGTTGATTGAGAGTGATCTGTGGATGATTTTTGTGTGTCGGAGAATGAGAGTAGTCTGGAGAATGATTTGTTGATTGATCTCCATCCTTGACTTTGACTATATGTGACAATATTGCTTGTTTTGCTACATGTGGGCCATGTTTATGAGTTACACTCCCACTCAAACTAGGCAGGAGAGCAGACCATAGGCCTAGTGATGCAGTGAGATCCAAGAAGAATAGGGCCCCAACTGGACCCCACCAATGATGATTTGATTTATTAAATAATTTAGTAATTTTAGTAATTAGATGTAATATCCGATTTAAGGAAAACTCGACTCCGGTGAGTTGAAAGGTTGATAACATAGGAGAGAATCCGACCAGAAGTTCGAAAAATGTCCGCCTGGGTTGAAAATCAAATGCACAAATGTTTGCCTTTTCTCCTGATCTACATGGAATGGCTTGGGAGTTTGACGCAATGTGTTCAGCCATCAATGTTTTATTTGTCTATAATATGTCTGTCCTCCACCTTCCTAGTAGAACATCTGAAACTTTGGATAAGTTATATAGAGACTTTTGGCGGGGAGATGGCGAAGAAAAAAAGAATATCCAAAGTATAAAATGGAGTGATATTTGTAAGCAAATGGGAGAAGGGGGCTTGGGGAGGGAATCACAAAAGAATGACATGGCCCTTTTAGCCAAAACATGCTGGAGATGTACAGGACGACCTCTTATGTTACAAAATCCTTAAGGTTAGGTATTGCCCAAATAAATGCCTATGGGAAGCTACATCCAAAAGGGGGTGACTCTTGGGTATGGAGAGGATTCTTTGAAGCTGTTAAGTTTATTAAAGAGAACAAACGATGGTCTATTGGTAATGGAGAAAGTATTTCCGTGTGGTACAACAATTGGATTCCTTGTAAAGATGGACTTGGGAAACCCTTCTCAACTAAGCGGTCATCAACATTTTTTTGTACATATATTTTCTACTCTACCTGGAATTTGAAATGGTGATCCGGAGATTTGTTAGGTTCTTGTTTGTTGCAATTTTGATGGATGCACATTCACCTTCACTGTCAAATGATCACACACTCTTACTCTTAGTGTTTGACTTTGGAATCTTGGATTCTACTTGCATTTGCACATGTTTTTGAAATGAATTTGATTCATGCATGTTTTAGAATCCAAATACTTTTGAAAACCTAATTCTTTGTGCATTAATTTTGAAAAATCTATTTGAGAATTTAGGTTTGTGCCTTGCATACACAGTTCATTTTTAGATTCATTTTAGTATGCTTGGAGCACTCTGGCCTTGAGTTTAAGTTGCACCTTTGGGATTTTAAGAAATCAGCAAAGAACTCTTCCCAGGTCAGTTCACCCGGTCGACCTGCCTGTGCCTGGTCGACCGGCCCAACTGGCCTGCTGGAAAATGGGCCAGTGTACCCGGTCGACCCGGGCTATAGCCGTTGGGGCTTTTTGACCGTTGGGCCAGGTCGACCGAGCCAGACTCAGGTCGACCCGACCAACTAGCCGTTGGACTGTTTTTTCCTATAAAGTCCATTCTATTCCATCCTTTTTAGAGGCTTGATTGATGAACTTTTGAAACCTTCTTGGAGCCAAAGAAAGGGGATGAAGTTGTAAAGGCTAGAGGGCTTTTTGGAAATCAAATGCTTGAGTTTTAAAAAGGTATATCTTACTTGTCATTTTGATTTCCATTCAAATTAAAATCAATGCATGTCTAAATCTTTGTATTTTCATTTATGCATGATTTCTAGCTTTTAAAGAGTTGTTTTGCAAACTTATTATCTTCTTTGGAATATTAAGAATGGTTTGCAAACACTCTTGTCTAAATCACATGTGTTCTTAGACTTTAATATTCATACAACTTGTTTTAGTTCATTTCTTTAAGTTGTTTGAATCTTTCATGTGATTAGCATTTATCTTCAATCATCATTTTCTAAGCTTTGATTTTAAAATGCATCAAGCATTCATTTAAGAGTTTCATTGTTGAAATTGATTGAAGTAAAACATTCATACACTTGTGCACACACTTTAGCTTATATTAGTGTATGTTTGTAATTTGAATTTCACTTTCATATCAGCCTATTTAGAGGCAATTCAATTGTGCTTAAATTGTATCTCTTATAGTGTTCTTGAAGAGACACTTTCTTAGAGAAAATCTTCATTTGTAAAGGTTACTGCTTAGCCTTAGAAAAACACATTGTAAAGGTTATTGCTTAGCCTTGAAAAGCATCTTGTAAAGGTTGTTGTTGAGCCTAGAAAAACAACTTTGTAAAGGTTATTGCTTAGCCTAGTAAAAAGCATAATTAGTGGAAATCCGGTGGGGTGATTGGATCACAAGCCGGTAGTGGACGTAGGCATTGGGGCCGAACCACTATAAATCTTTGTGTAGTGGTGTTTGCTTGTGATGAATGTTTTCTTAGCTTCCGCATCTTGTCTGGTAAATCATCTTATGTGACTAGTTTACCTTAAAGAATTAAAATTGGTTTAAATTGGTCATATTTGTAGCTCACCCTATTCACACCCCCCCCCCCTCTAGGGTTAGGATCCCAGGACTTCCAAGATTCACCTTCACAAGTAGAAAGGAAATCAACTATTTTTTCTAACTTTCCATTGCACATATATTTTAATAAAGAGACACAAATTTTTTTTTATGCCGTGAGAGGCGGTTTCATTTTGTTTGCCGTGAAAGGCGATTTTTGTTTGTTTGCCTTGAAAAGCGATTTGTGCCGTGGAAGGCGATTTGTGCCGTGAAAGGAGATTTACAAATCTCATCAATAATGAAAGACAAGAAATGTGATTTTTGTCTCTTTACAAAGAATACAAAATACAGTAAAAAAGTGAGAAAATGAGTCTAACTTCTCAGGAGATTGCGGGAACTCGTTCAGATCGACGGTCGCAAGTCATGTATGGACTTCGCCATCGTCCTTCAGATGAGAACACATGATGCTTTGGTTCTTTGGCTCGGGTTGGACCTCGGTTTTTTAGAGGATAAAGACTGAGGGGATGTCCTATATCCAATAAAAAAACCTAGTAAACGGGCTGAAAAGCCACGTTTAGGCCATGTTGGATAGCAGGAGAGGGGATCTGGGGGGGGGGGGGGGGGGAGTGGCCCCCCCAAGGGACTTCGATCACCTTGTGGTGTTTATTGCAGCAAGGTTCCTTCGAAGAAGGAGAGCTTGTTTGTGCAGAGATTTCTTCGAGAACTCCTCGAGATTTTTCTTGGATTTTTCTGGACCTTTTCTTCTTGGAATGACCCCCTTTTTATAGGCTTTTGGTGGCCATAAGGTGGGTTTATGAGCATTGATGCTCCATGATGAGAGGAGTTACAAGTTTTAATTTCTTGATTTTGTAACTCCTTTTTCCTTGAATATGATTGCAGATGGAGAATGATGGGCATTTAATCTCCTTTAATCTCCATGATGAGGGGAGTTTCATGATTTATTATCATGATTACTTGGACTTGTAACTCCTTTATCCTTGAATCTGATTAGGGCATCCAAAATAATGGGTGAATGACCGCATTAAGTTGTCATAAAACATGTCAATTAACTGCATTAAGTGGTCGCTAGGGCATTTGAAGAGTCGCGGGCCGTGCCACGTCCTTTGGAATTCTTCTTGTGACGATCGCCGATGGATCCACATGTTGTTTGATGTCGGAAGGCGATACAACTTTAGACATTGATTGCTGCCAACGGGCCGGTGACATCTGTCCTGTCGATTTCTCGATCGATCGGACAGAAAGTGTACTTTCTTGGTCAGCCGGTTGGCGATCTTAGAGCGATCAATGATGATTTCATGCACTTGACGGTGGATCCGAAATATTGATGAAGATCAGTCGATTTCAAGCATCAAATCTCAGATTTTCAGAAAACCACCGAGGCTGGAATTCCCGAAACGCGAAAAGGGTCGGAAAATGGGCCATCCAGCAGAAAATCCGGCGACCCAAACTTCCAGGGTCGCCGGCGACCATGGGGTTTTTTCCCATTCCGATTGTCGTTTCTCGGCCATTTTTCGATCTCTTTTATTCTTTCTTTCTCCTATATTTTTCTTGACATTTCTCCTCATTTATTGGCTTGATTCTCCTAAAGAAAACCTGACAAGAAGCCATGCAAATCAGTGCACAAAGTTTCCTATTTTTTGGAAAAGCCGAAGACTTTGTAGCCGAATTTCCATCAAGAGTCAAAACTAGGTGAAACGATGTCTGAGTGACCTAAAATTTGAGGTGAAGCCTCTTGAGCAGTAGATAGGACCAACCATATGCTTTTTTTTTAGTTTTGAAGCCATGTGGGGTCCCGTCGCCCGTAAACCTGATTTTAACGCGAAGAAGATGTTGTGCTTTGATGTACAGTCAACCGATGTCTGATCAACTTGAACTTTGGTAGGGAGCCTATTGGAGTCATTTTGAGACAATCCATTAGCTCCTATTTGGATGTCATGGTCCCGGGGTGCTCCGCCGCCGGTAGCCTTGATTTTGTTTCGGAGTGTCAAAGTCGGGTCAAACGTTGTCGGAATGACCTGAAATTTGACGTGCAGCCCTTTAGAAGCATGTTGAAGCCACCTATGTGCTCTGTTTGATGGGTGATGGCCTCGATAGTTCTTGCCGCCGAGAGGCTTGATTTTACTGCTCGATGGTTGATGGAGGGTCAAACGTTGTCGGTTTGACTTGAAATTTGACACGGAGCCTTTTGGAGGCATTTTGAGACCATCCGTAGGCTCTTATCGAAGTTTTGATGTCTTTGACACTGTCGCCGCCAGGAACGCCTGTTTAGTTACTAGAGGAGTGAAGTTAGGCCAAATGATGTCGGAATGGACTGAGACTTGATGTAGAGCCTCCTAGTGGCATCTTGGTGCCAACTGTGTGCTCTGTTTTGTGTGTCAGGGTCTCTGGCTTCACCGCCGTCGGGAGCGCCTGCTCAGCTGTTGGAGGAGTGAAGTTAGGCCAAATGATGTTAAAATGGCCCGAAACTTCAAATGTACCCCTCTTTTGGCTGTCTTGAAGGATCTTGCAGTTTTTATTTGATTCTGACAAGATCTGATGCTTGAAGTAGCATTGCCTGTTTGTAGTAGGATGCAACTTCTTGATGTTGAGGAGGCAAGGTGACTTTTTTGGTGTCAACAAGTACCCCCTCGAGGTATAGCGACGAGTAGCTTTTAGAGTCGATGTGCCTCGAAGAGAAACTTGAACGAGAGCTTTTGACTTGACCAAGAGTCTTTGAGCATTTTTTTTTAATAACCTTTTGAGTTTCCAAGGGGATTTTATGGTAGTGAGAGGGATCACGTACCGTCTCAAGGCAAAGTTTTGAAAATGACATGGGGGAGTCGAACCTTTGGATTTTGGATTTTGGGTTTTCCTTTTGACCTTGTGAACCTAAGGGCTTTATGTGGCACATTAGGCGGTCAAGTGGAGTTTTTGGTTTTTTTGACCTTGTGACCTAACAAGTTGTATGTGGCTAGTTAGGGGGTCGGGGTTTGATTTTTTATTTTGACCTTTTGACCCAATAAGCTGTATGTGGCAAGTTGGGGGGGGGGGGGGGGGGCAGATTTGGTTTTGTCCTGGTGACCTAACAAGCTGTTTGTGGCGAGCTAGGGGGTCATGATTTGTTTTCTTAGTTTCGGCCTTGTGACCTAACAAGCTATATGTGGCAAGTTAGGGACCAGAGCTTTGTTTTTTGTGGAATGTCAATTTCAAGATTTTGGCTTAATTTGGTTCATGAGGTTGGATGGTTTGGATTTTTGGAAACTCATGAGGCTTTCTTCTTCTTTTTTTTCTTTTTTTTTTTGAATAGTTCAATCAACTCAAAAGAGGCATGGAACCATTTTGTATGCTCTTGGTAAAGGAGATTTTTTATAAGAAGCCCCTTTTTTGTGCCTAGGTGGTCAAACTTGGCTCATGTGGGCCAACCCATGGGATCTTAAGCTTTTAAAGATAGCTTAGATCTCATATGGTGTTATTTTGTAAAGAATATACGAAAATATCTCCTTTCAGGAGAGAATATCTAAAAATATCCTTACTTGGAAAGAATCTCTCAAGTTCCCTTGATTTTGAGAGGGATTTTCTCAAAGTATCTTTCTTTGGGAGAGAATATTTCTCATTCCCTTTCTTTTTGGAGAGAATTTCTTAAAGAATCTTCTCTTTAAGAGAGAATTTCTCAAATCTCCTTTCTTTTGGGAAAGTTGCTAGTTTTTAGCACTTACCTCCTTGGTTTTCTCCTTGTTTCCTCTTTTGGTTTGTTCTCCTCTATAAAAGCAAAGGAGGTTGGATCTCTTGCCCTTATTGCTTTATTTTTACAAAAGTTTTCAAGAGTGCTTCAAGATCAAGAACTTCTCTTCTTCTTCAAGAATCTTCAAATTCTCTTTCTTCTGCATCCATTGTTTCAAGTAAGTTTTCTTCCTTCACGAGAAACTCCATGTAGAAGTAGAAAATGTTTCTTTCTTTCTTTTTCTTTTTCTTTTTCGTTTCTTTTTCTCTTTCTTTCTTTTTTTTTCTTTTCTTTTCCACGTGTTTTCTTCTCCTTTTTTTTTACACGTGTTGTTTTCTTTTTTTTTTTTTTGCTCACGTTTTTTTTACCCTTTTTTTCTTTTTTTTCTGGTTGTACGGACAGTTCAGTACGCACCTGGCCATACTGCCACGTGGCAATGGGCCACGACCTGTTAGCCCAAAAAAATTCTTTTTTAAGAGATCTCTCTCTTTCCTCTTTTTTTTTTTTTTTTTTGCTCACCATGATAATGAGGTTTATGCAATCCAAGATGTTCATGTATTTTTTTTTATGCATCGAGATAGAAGGCTAGAGTCTCTAGGTCAAGCCAACATGATTTTTGACTTGGACAAAGCTTGATTGGTTTTGACCAAGTTGGGTTGGGATTGGTCAAACTTTGGTTAAGGTTTTCCTAGCATCTAATGCATGATGATTTTCTTTGATGCATGATTTTTAGTAAATTGATTTGGAAGCATGATGATGCATACCTGGAAATCTTTTGCAAGTTTTGGGATTTGGAGCTCGCAGCAATGTTGTGCCCTTTCCCTTTCTTAGTCTTGTGGGATTTTGAGGAGCTTTGCAAGTTTTGGAGTTTGGAGCTCGCAACAATGTTGAGCCCTTCTTCAAGCTTGCGGAGATTTGATAAGATTGGCTTGATCTCGTAGCAATGTTTGAGTTCAAACATTCTTTGAGAGTGTTTCATTGACTATGAGCTTGCAGTGATGTTGAGCTCATCTTCAAGCTTCTTATTTCTTTCGGGGTGCTTCCCTTTTCTTCGGAATTTTCCCGGAACCATGCCAAAATTTCACTAGAATTTTATAGCAAAATTATGTCATGTTGGTGATGATTGATCTTTTTTTTTCCATCTTTTGCAGGTAGTGTAAGACCCCGACCCGAGTGAACCCGTTTAGTGCTAATTAAGTTGCGTTTTAGTGCTAAGCTTGATTAGTTTTTTTGGTCTAGTTGGGTTTGGAATAGCCTTGATTCTAGTTTTGGGCTTTTTGGAGTGATTGATAGCTTGTGGGGCCCTTTGGGGGTTCCCTCTTCGGCTTTGCATTTTATTGCAAAATTTTCCCGACGTGTTTTGAATTGTGTTTTTGGCCCGTTGCATTCATCTTGTGGATTCTTACAACTTTCATGTTGATCCCGTGTCCATTCGAGGCCCCGAAACCCGATTTCATAGCCTTGAGGGTAAAACAGTCATTTCACACCAAATCTGTACCCAAAACTTAATATTCTCGAAACTCGCGAAACATACACTTTTTGGAAACAAGATATTTCGACGAACATTTCTTCCTTCTTCGTCGAATTCATCTGAGGACCCGAGAGAGATGATTTCAGCCAATAGCTTCTTTAAGTTGTGGGACCCAACCACCCAAGTGTTAACAAAGAGGAACCCTTCCCTTCCTTCTCCATTTTTCATGTTCCAGCTCAACTATTGAGTCTAGGGTTTTTTCATTGCTTTTCTCTTCTTCTTGTTGCTTCTCCATCTCCAAGCCTCACCAAGAGCTCATAAATCAAGAAATGGAGATTGCCAATCTCTTCCTCATCTCTCAAGCTTCCTCTTGATACTATTTTTAGAAGAATCCATCAACTTTGAGACTTCCCTTGAGCTTACCTTGTCCATTAGGGGACCTTGCAAGTAAGTGAGCTTATTCATCTCCTAGATTAGTGATCTTCTAGCCTTAGGGAAGCTACATTTGCATTATTGGAAGTTCTTTCATTTTCATTCTTTGTGTAACCCATTTTAGGGTTGTTTTTGGGGTTTTTTTTATTGTAGCTTGGCTTTGAGCTATTGAAGTGATTTGAGGCTTGTTTTGGCTAGCTTGGACTTGAGGCAAGTGAATGTTTGGATGTTTTTAAGTTTGAAATGGTTTGGTGAAGTATTTATGATTTTCATGCTTTCATTGATTTCTTCATTGATTTTTCCATGGTTGAAATAAATGATCTTTACACATCTTGATAGCCTCATTTAATGTCTTGGAATCATGTGTTTAAGTCTCCTTGTTCACAGTTAATTGTGGTTGTTGAGGTATTGGAAGGAAAGGAAACAAGAAGGAGAAAAATCAAGTTCCCGGGCATGCTTCACGCCCAGTGCCGATCGATCGGACCTACAGGCCGATCGATCGGTCTGACTTTTAACTGTAAGGCTTTTTGGACCGATCGATCGGACCCTGCGTATTTCTGGTACAGAAATTTCGACCGATCGATCGGACCGAGTGGGTTTTGAAATTTATTTTTTTTGTGGACCTTGGCTACCCTCCTTGGACTCACTTGACCATATGTGAGAGCGTCTTGAGCCGATGCTCTTCACGGTTGGTCCGGAATGCATCGAAGTTCAATCGATTCAATCTTGAACGGGATGGAACGACACGATACCCTCTTCATACCTAAATGCAAAGTCTATTCCTTGGGTATCGAGAATTCTATTCCTTTCGGTGACTGAGTAGGTTGCTCGATGGTTCCGGGTTGACATCCTACTTAGGATGGATCGTTTATAGTCTTGTTTTCCTATCATAATATCTAGTTATAACCATAAGCTCAATTCAAGTTTTAAAAGTCGTAAAAGTGCATAAGGAGCCCGGAATGTCTTCAAACTCAAGGAGTACCAAGTAATGGCTATAATTGACATACGGAACCCCTATTCACTTAAATAGATCTTGAAATCAATATTTCCCGGAATTGCAATAGTTCGTTTTATTCCTTCATTTCCAAGATTTACCTTACATGACCTGTTTTCCCGAAAGCTTGATGGTTACACTAGTAACATGAACTTGTCCCGAAGAGTATTGCCCGATATGAAATGAAAGTGATACATTGAATATTCTTGCCCGTGCATTGATTTACTTGTACTTGATTTACTTGCATATGTATCGATGTGTTATTTAACCTATGTGTCGGCATCACTAAGCTTGGATACCTTGTCGGTTTGATCCACCGACTTGGAAATCCCTCTCCCGTCCCGCCAGCTGCAGTTTGGATCCCGATACCCGGTCATTACCGTGGTCCCGTCCCGATACCCGGTTCGCTACCGTGGTCCCGTTCCCGTATATTTATATTGTATATATGTTTACGTTGCTTCTCCTCACCTTGTGTGACTGAGATCAACGTCCCGTGATACTGTTGTCACTTTAGTGACAGAGGACTTAGCTTTATGTGATTGCCACCTTGTTATTCCCGATTTCCTTGGTTACCTCATATGTTTTATCTTGTTTACATGTTTCTAGCAAATGATTTACCTATTTTATGAGAGTTCTTGCTTTAACAGATTTCCTTGCTTTTCGAGATATTTCATCTATTACATGTTGTCGTATCTTCTCACTCTCTTGCCAGACCGTCGTGTATGATCCTTTGCTTTGGTACTCAGGTCCCGTTGCCGGTTTCCTTGAGGAGGAGCCGGAGGAGGCGGTAGGTGAGCTGCAGCCTCTAGTTGAGTGGCGTGCTGACGATGTCATGTAGACATCGGGTTGCCAAGAGGCGTAACATTTTGGGGAGGACTTGTTAACTATTCTTTGGGTTATTATTTTGTAATATTGGCCTTTGTTGGCCTCTAATTTTGGGGAATGTAACTAAATGATATTTTGTCTAACTTTAACAACTATTGGGAAACATGCTATAGATCATTGCTCTTTCTGATACAGTTTTGATATTTGATGTTAATGCTTGCATGACTAGAGATAGTCTTACTATTTGATTTGCTACACGCTTCCGCACTAAAAAGAAATATTCATGCAAGGTTTTGATATCCTCACCGCGGACACCTGTGGGAAATTAAATAAGTTGTATTTTGAGGATGTAGGTAATCCTCATCACTAATCATCTTTCACAATCATGAGTCCCGATCCCGGATTGGGGATTCCCGGTCCGGGGTCGCGACAGGTAGTTCCTCCAGAACGAACAAGGGCAAAAAGCCTGTTACTGATGCACCTCGCCTGTCTTCTAGGTCTCGTAATGCGGCTGTACAGCAGGCCTGGGAGAAGGTCCAGTTTGTGGAGAGAAACTTCGAAGAGTGCAACTCCCTCAACGGTGATGAGATGAGGCAGCGGTTAATCGCTCTCAGGGATGAGGAGTTTTACAAGATTATGGTAAGCAACGGTCCTTGGGTCATGGACGATCAGAGCATTGTGCCCAAGCCTACCTTTTTCTTTGGTGACGTAGTACCTGACAACTTGACATACCAAAGGAGATGTTTTCAATTCTCTTACACGGCAGATGGTGAGGAGAGAACTATTTCTACCCAGTCGACTTTCGATCGCACTATCTCGATCATGAGCCTTTCTCCCACATGCCCCAAGAGGGAAGATCCTCCGAGCTGGGTGAAGAGGACTAACGTGATTAAGACCAGGGTTTTTGTTGGCGGCCCTTCCGGTTATGTAAATAAGTTTCCTGTCCGCATGGACATGTTGATGCCAGCCAGCGACTACCAAGGTTCTGATCATCCATCAGTTGATTTGAGACTGGTGGGCCTTGGCATTTTCCAGGGTGACGGCAGCAATTGGGTGAAGCCTTTTTTACTTCATGGCCGTTTCAGTGCTGACTCAAGCTGGGAGTCATGGACTAATCACATCTTGTAAGTTAGGGGGGTCATTCTGAAGGAGGCCGAGATTTTTGACGTGGTTCGTGCTTTTCGGCAAACCGTGGTTTTCCCCGATAAAGCCTTCATGGCCATGTTGGAGTCATTCCTTCCACAAACCAACACCTTCATTGTCACGAATGGTGAGATTGGTTTTTCTTTGATGGAATTGAGTACCATCACCGGGCTGCGTGTCCTCGGCAAACTTTATGAGGGGTTCATGCCTATTGACAGCATCCTTGAGCAGCAGTCTGAGGAGTTCAGGCTTTTATACTTTCAGCTCGTTGCCTTCTACAATTTTTTGAAGGAGAAGGAGGGCTCGAAAGTCAGGTACAAAAGTTGGAGGAGTTTTGGCTCTTTGTTCCCCAACTTTTTTGCAGCAGAGAGTTTTCTGATAGCACGACCCGGGAAGCCAGAGCTAAGACTCCAGGTTCGAAGAAGACTTCTGTCACGCGAGGAGACTTGAAGGACTTCTTCATGAGCACACATGCCATTTGTTCTAACACTGTGCTGCGGAGGGATCTCGCTGTTTACCTCACTTATTGGCTGAGTGAGGCTGTTTTTGCTAGAGGAGATGGAACGCACATCAGGCCGCATTGTATCATTCCGACTTGTCAGATGGCATTTGGACAGCAGCTTCCTTTGGTCCCGACTCTTTACTCCTATCTGTGCACCGAACTGTAGGCTGCTGCTTTCCTGGTTCGGCTTGGTGTCGCAACCCCGGACCGGGAATCCGAAGGACGGATCCGGGATCGGGACATTACACATCTGTTTAATAATAACATACGTTTATTTAATTTCCCATAGGTGTCCGCGGTGAGGATATCACAACCATAAATGAACATTTCTATTAAGTGCGGAAGCGTGTAGCAAATCAAATAGTCAACCATCCTTGGTCATAAAAAAATATCACAAGTATAAAGATACTGTATCAGAATGAGCAATGATCTATAGCATGTTACCCAAAGTAAGTTAAAGTTTATACAAATGTCATTTAATTACATTTCCCCAAAAATAGAGGCCAACTAGGCCAATATAACAAAATACCAATCCAAAGAATGGTTAAAAGTTTCCCAAAATGTAAAGTCTCTCATAGCAACCGAACGTCTACATGACGTCATCGGCATGCCACTCAACTAACTCCTGCGGTTCTACGACCGCCTCCTCAAGCTCCTCCTCGAGATATCCAACAACAGGACATGAGTACCAAAGAGTAGGTCAAACACGACGGTTTGGCAAATGGAGGGAAAAACAACGACAATATGATAATAAAAGAATTTACCTTTAAAACATGTAAACCTGTTCAAATCACAAATTCTATGAACGAGATAAAACATTTATTCAATTACAAGGATGCAATGTAAAACATGTAAGGTGACCAAGGACACGGGAAACAAGCAAGATGGCAACCACATGAAGCTAAGTCCTCTATCACTAAGGTGATAGAGCAATAACTAGGCACTGATCTCAGTCACTCGAGGTGAGGAGAAACAGTGGATCTCATATAAATACATATACATATACATATACCATACATGACCACGGTAGCGAGCCGGGCATCGGGGACCACAGTAGCAATCTGCGGCATCGGGACAAGACCACGATAATGACCGGGTAGCGGGATCCAAACTGTAGCTGGCGGGACAAGAGGGGGATCTCCAAGTCGGTGGATCAGACCAACATGGTTCTCCAAGCTTAGTGGTGCCGACTCATAGGTCAAATACAATTGAGACATATGCAAGTAAATCGAGTACAAATACATAAACAAACGGGCAAGACGGGGGTGCTCAAGGGCACACTGTCATATCATGTGGTGCAATGCACTTCAAGACAAATAACTATTTCAAGTGTAATTCAATACTTTCGGGAAAACAAGGCATGTAGTATAAATCTAGGGAGCAATGAAATACTATAGAGCTTTTGAAATCTCAATACAAGTATCGGGGTTCAAAACTAGTTCAAGGTGAATAGGGACCCCGTATGTCGATCTGATAAAAATTTGGTACTCTTTGAGTTTGGGGACTTTCCGGGCTCCTTATATACTTTGAATTTTCAAAACTTCGAATGACATCTTCGTGATATGGTTTCTTTCTCGAATGGCCTCATACAATGCCTAGTGAATCTCCTTTGATCGACAAAGCTCAGCGCTCGAGCGAGGAGCTCTCCGGAACCTGGGAAATTTCGGTCACCTGGCTGTCAGCTGGCGGTTAGCCGCTGGCTGACCGCGCAGCTGACCGCGGCTGGGCTGTAAAAATGCAGCTTACTGGAAAGCTAACCGCCAAGGTGCGGTCAGCTGGCGGTTAGCCGCCGCTGGGATGGGCGGCTAGCCGCAGGCTAACCGTGGAGCTAACTGAGTTTCAGGTGGAGAAGTGTGCTCTCTGGAAAAGCCACCGTGATATTTCGGCTAGCTGGCGGTTAGCCGCCAGTCACCACCACAGGCTAACCGCCAGGTGTGGGAAACACCCATTGTGTTCATATTTTGAGTCATTTCTCCTCCTTAAAACCATTCTCCTTACTTCCACTTAGTCCCTGCAATAAAATTGAGCTAAGAACTCCTCCAATACATCTATCTATACTTCTCCAAAACTCCAACTTGTGATCATTCATCACCTCATTCTTCCACATCAAGTCCAATACAAAGGAAAGAGGAAGGAAACCATTTCACAAACATTCATTTAGGATATAACCAAAAGACAATAAATGCTAAACCAACATGTTTACAAAACATTAAATGACTTAGCCAATATGCATTCAAGCATTCATTTCAAAAATAAATGCAAGCCAATAAATATGAGTGAAATGACAAGTCAACCACATTCCTCATGGAAACCATTGAAAGCTCATAAAAATCAAGTAATCCACTTGCCTTGTGTCTTCAAATCAAGAAATCAAACTCCTATACTCTTCCAAGCCAAAGATCCAAGCTATAACAAAAATCCCCCAAAACAAACCCTAAAATGGGTCAAAACAAGAAATAGGAAGGGAAACCTTACAATAATGGAAATGAAGCTTCTCTAAGGCTAGAAGAATGCAAATCTAGAAGAAGGGAAGGATTACTTACTTTTAAGGTCCTCTAATGGCAAGAGTAAGCTCAATGAAGGTCTTGGAATGGAGGGTTTTCTTCACAAATGGTATCAATAGAGAGCCATGGTGAAGAGGAAGAAGAAGATGATCTCCATTTCTTGATTGATGCAAGTTTGGTGTGGGTTGGAGGTGGAGAGAGCAAGATGAAGAAGAAAAGTTGCCAAAAGCAAACCCTAGGTTCCTTTTGTGCTGGAAAAAGGGAATGGGAAGATGGGTTCTCCTTATATGGCAAATGGGAATGGGTCCCACTACTATAGACATTCAATGGCTGAAATCTTATCTTTCGGGGCTTCTAATGAATTCGACGAAGAAGAAAGAAATGATCGCCAAAATATCTAGTTTCTAAAAAGTATATGTTTCACGGGTTTCGGGAATATCAAGTTTTGGGTACAGATTTTGTGTGCAATGACTGTTTTGCCCTCAAGGCTATGAAATCGGGTTTCGGGATCTCAAACGGGGACGAGATCAACATGAAAGTTGTAGAGCTTATCAATACGAATAAAACGAGATTAAAACAATGAATGCAAAAAATCTCCGATAAATCCTCAAACATATGCAATGTCATGAAAAGGAACTCCCAAAGAGCCCTACTAACCCAAAGCAATCAAAATTCCCCAAAACTATATCAAAAGTGTTAGGTCTTTTGTTTTTGCAATTTGATGGATGCATTGCATATTGGCATCATTTGTATTCACACACTAGCATTGGTTTAGAAAACCCTTGAAATCTAGTTTTATACATGCATAGCTTTTAAGATTTGGAAAAGCTTTGGTTTTATGCATGTTTTGGTTTTATACTTGGATGCATTGGTTTTAGAACCCAAACTCTTTTTGAAAACCTAATTCATTGTGCATTGCATTTGGAAAATCATGTTAGAATTTAGGTTTAAGCTTTGCATACATTCATCTCTTTAAGAATCACTTTTGTATGCATTGTTTTTGGAAAAAGGAGTTTTTCAAATCAAGCTAGCCTTTGGTTTAAAGTTTCAAATCATTTTAGGCTTTGTGTTTCCCTTGTTTTTAAACATCTTAGAATATCTCTAAAACATGTATTTAAGCTTGATTTAATGGCCCAAAAGGTCCCCCATAGATATACCTTCAAATAGGCAAAAATTGAATTTTTGCAAAATGGGGTGTCCCGGCAGTGTTGCCGGTCGACCGAGACACAGGTCTCGGTCGACCGAGACAACTGGAGGTAATTTTTACAGTTTCTGAACTGAAACCTCCAACGGTCAAAAATCCGACCGTTATGCCTTCCCGGTCGACCGAGACCTCTAGGTCGACCGAGACAACTAGCCCGTGGACTGTTTTTTGCCTATAAAGTCCATTCATTTCCAACTTCTCAAAAGTTGAACAAATGAGCTCTTGAGAGCATTTTGGAGCCAAACAAAGGGGAAGAAGTTGGAAAGGCTAGAAAGCCATTTGGAAATCAAATGTTTGAGATTTAAAAAGGTAGACCTTACTTATCATTTTGATTTCCATTAAAAGTAGAATCAATGCATCATTAAATCTTTGTATTTGCATATTTGCATGATTTCTAGCTTTTAAAGAGATGTGTTGCAAACTCTAAATCATCCTTGGTAAATTAGATTAGTTTGCAAACTCTCTTATCCTAATCACATGCTTTCTTAGATTTTAACATTCATACAACTTGTTTAATTCATTTCATCAAAGTTGTTTGAATTCTTTATGTGATTAGTTTTCTCTTCAATCATCATTTTATAAACCTTGATTTTAAAATGCATCATGCATTCATTTAAAAGCTTCATTGTTAAATTTGATTGAAGAAACTCATACATACACTTTGTGCACACACTTTAGTTTATTTTAGTGTATGTTTGTAATTGGAATTTCATTTTCCTATTAGCCTATTTAAGAGGCAAATTCCATTGTGCTTAAATTGTAATCTCTTAGAGTGATCTTTTGTGAAGACACTTTCTTTGAGAAATCATCTTTGTGTAAGGTTATTGCTTAGCCTTTGAAAAGCAATTTGTAAAGGTTAATGCTAAGCCTAGAAAAGCACAATTGAGAGGTTGTTGTTGAGCCTTAGAAAAACAACATTGTAAGGTTATTGCTAAGCCTAAGAAAAGCATATTGTAAGGGTTATTGCTTAGCCTAGTAAAAAGCATAAGTAGTGGAATCCGGTGGGGTGTTGGAGACACAAGCCGGTAGTGGATGTAGGCATTGAGGCCGAACCACTATAAACCTTGGTGTTGTGGTGATTGCTTTGTGATGATTGTTTTGTTAGCTTCCGCATTTTGATTGTCTTATCATCACATGTGACTAGTTTTTATTAAGAAGTTAAAATTGGTTTAAATTAGTCATAATTGTAGCTCACCCTATTCACCCCCCCCCTCTAGGGTTAGGATCCATAGCGGACTTTCAATTGGTATCAGAGCTGTAGAGCCTCGGAAAAACTCCTTGTGAGTCGTGATCACTCGCATCCACGGAAACTCTCGCTTGAAATAGCGGATAAATAGAGACTCTCCGTTCGTGGCAGGCATGTGGAGGGGGACTATCGTGCTCCATGTGTCTGGACTCTGATAGGTACCATTTGGTGATCCGTGTTAAGAGGATGTGGGTCCTCAAGGGTTTTGAAGAAATTCAGACCCCTCATCAATTGGTATCAGAGCCAAGTGCTCTAATCCCTTAGGATCAAGTGTTTGGAACTCTTGATTAGGTGTAAAAAACCTAGAGTTAAAACCCTAGAGTTGTGCTTATTTGAAAATCATTAGAATGGACTCCTCTATGCTAAACATTGTAGATTCTTCTAGACCCCTCATTCTTCCATCTTATGGAGATTCAAACATTAAAATTAAAGAATCTCAACTTGAATTAAAAGAAGAAGAATTTGATGAACATGAAGCCTATGAGGAATTGTACACATGGTCCTTAGAGGTTTCCAAGAAAAATAAAAGATTAAAAGAAGAATCTAAAAGGCTAAACCAAGAATTAGTCTCTTCTAAAAATGAACTTAGAGAAAAAGATGAATTCATAAATTGTGTAGAATCTAAGTTCATGATCTCTTTAAATAATCTATCTAACATTCAAGATGAACTAAGAGAATTAAAGATGGATTATGATAATGTCAATAAGGAAAATTTAAATCTAAGAGATCAAATAAAAAGGCAAGACAAAGACTTTATCAATTTAGAAGCCAAGTTGATTAAAAGTAAGTTAAAATCTCAAGAACTTGGATCTAATGTTGTTGATGAACTAAAACTTGAATTAAAACTTGCCAATGAAGAGCTAATCAAATATAAGGAACTTGAAAATGAACTTTCAAAAGTCAAACATGAAAATTCAATCCTTATAACCAAAGTCACTCAACTTGAAAACAATAAACAAAAGTATGAGTGCAAGTTTACCCAAAGTGAAGAGAAACTTGAAAAATTATTCAAATTGGGTAAATCTCATGGAGATAGGACGGGTATTGGATTTAATAGGAATATGTCTTATAACCCTAAATTCACCAACACTTTTGTGAAAGGTGAGTCCTCATTCTCTAGCACTCTTTCTCCTTTGCCCAAAACCAAATGTGATTATTGTGGCAATGAAGGACACTTTAGGTTTGAGTGCAAACTAAGGAAAAGAAGCCATGTGTCTAAACCCATCTTTGAACTCAAGAAAGTAAAATCAAACTTGAAGGGTAAGACACTAAAAATAAAGGAAGACTCCATAAAGCTTAAACAAGTTAAACCAATTAACAAGGAGTCTCCAAAAATAGATTCTAAAAAGGTTAAACAAGTCAAACCAAGTTTAAAAGAATCTATTAACAAAAAGCTTCTCAACCTACCTCCCTTAAGTCAAAACATGAAAGAACTTTTGAAGAAATTTACTAAGTTAAATCTAAATTTCAAAAGTCAAAGAAAGGGAGAAAATAAGAAGAAAAGAAATTTGAAGCAATCCCCTATGAAACAAACTCACCAACTCTCTAAGACTAATCATCAATCTAAAAAAGTCAAACCTCAAAGATTTGATGTTAAGTCTAAAAGAATTTATCAAGTCAAATCTCCTTTAGTTGGTGAGAACCCCAAACTAGACCTCAAAGTTCAAACCTCTCAAGACCTTAGGTGGATTCCTAAAGTTAGATACTTAGACAAACCTTAAGGCCTTGACCCTCATTGACCATCCTATGCTTTATAAGTTAAACCTTTTGTTGGTCATGATTGCATTTGCATTTTGTTTTCTTTTAGTTATATTTCATAAAATGCATTGCTTCTTTATGATCATTTGATTTTGTCTTCATGCACCATTCTAGTTACATGTCATGGTTTTCAAAATCTCTTGATTATAATCTCATCATGTTTGATTTGCTTTTTGCTTGCATTTAGTTTTATGTTTTGCATTGCATTTCTACATGATTAATTGATTGTGATTTCAAAAGCTTTCATAGCTAGATTCTTCATAATCAATTGGATTTTCCATGGTTTTATAAGTTAAACTTTTATATGGAAAATTGTTTTGAAAAATCAACTTGTATTTGTTTCAATTAAGTTATATCTTCTAAAATACAAAGTTGAAAATTGATCTTCAAAATCATTCCTTTTATGCTCATTGTAGGATTTTGTTGATTTGAAGATTGTTTGAATGGAAATGCTCTATAACCTCTTTAGTTATATTCATCTAAGCATGTTCCATGTTCTCATTTCCTTTTCTTTTGGTTTCATTATCTTAGAATTGGAAATGAATGTTGTTTGCATCTTTGCTTATTTAGTTATTCTTTTTATATGCAAATGACTTTTGGTTCCATGTATGGTTGTGATCTTAGTTTCATTTGTAGAAACCATACTAGAACCCAAATCCATCCTCTATGCCTCTAGTCATATCTTTTAGGATGGTTATGATGTTGATTCATGTAGATTCTCTTGGAGTCATCTTTATACATGTTTCAACTTCATAGTAGTGTTCTTGATCATATGAACCTCTTTGAAATCCATTCCTTGTATTTCATAGTTATATCTCTTGTTTGATGGATATCTTAGTGTTGAATTCATATGATTTAGTCACTTTGGAAATTGCATGCTTTACAAAGTAATATATTTTTGCATTGCAATTTACCTTGTTCATCACTATGCTCATTAGTCATATCTTTAAAAGTGATGAATATGCATTTATGATGCTTGATGGATTTTTGGGTTTGTCACATCCTTGCTTTTAATCATGTTATCATATTCAATTGGTTTCATTTGGTATAACTTTCCATTGATTTCTATCCAATTGATATCTTATCTTGTGTATGTGATAGACCTTGTGTGCTTTGGATTGAACTTGATAAGTAATATGATTGTTCCATGTCACACACCATTAGCATCATAATGCTCATGTTGCCACCTCTTTTGCTCATATAGGTATATCTCATGACCACCATGTTTATGTGTTAATAATATTGGTTGGTTATTATTTGAGGTTGGCTTCATGATTGAATTTCATTTCACTCATTCATGCACTTTAATAGTCATATTTATTGATTGAATGAAATGATTTTCAAAATCTTACATAGCATATGTTTTTCATAAGTAATATTGATTGATGCTATGTTAGAGTAAACCCCTTATCATGGATAGCTCTAATTTGGATTTCTCATAATAGTTATACTTTTAAATCCATTTTAGAGTGATTGTGTTAATAGTCACATCCATTAATCTCAATTGATATGTTTGTTTCAATTGATATCCATGATTGCTTCTCTCATTTGTCCTTGCTTTCTTTTGGTAAATTGATCATATTGTGCTCAATAGTTAAATGAATCTAATCCTTTCCTTGAAGTTAACCCTCACTTGGTTAAACCATCTTCTTCTTGCACCTAATAGTTAAATCTTTGTCAAAAGTTTGACAAAAGAAGAGAATGGATTGAGGGGGAGTGTAAACCTTCATAGGAAGTATTAGTTGTGATCAAATTGACCATTGGAATGCCTTTGAGCCCTTAGAGACTACTTCCATACATGATAGCCTGTTATGTATTTCATTTTCGATTTCATTTGTTAACAGGTGCTACTAATGGTATTTTCATTGTTTCATGTGTGTAGGTACCTTTGCAATTTAATGGCAAAGGGGGAGAAATTATGCATGTTCTCAAAAGGGTGAAGAGAAAGTCCAAGCTTCCAAAGGGGAGAGTTGTGTATGATCTTCTACAAGGGGAGAGAATACATACCTTGCCAAAGGGAGAAAGAGGCATGGTCAAAGGGGGAGAGCTAATAGAAGAAAGAAAGCTTGGAGCTAAAGAAGATGCTTGGCCATAAAGAGGAAGATGAGAAGAGAAAGCTTGAAGGATGATCAAGCTCCAAGCATCAAGAAGAGTGAAGTAAAGAGCCAAAGAGCCCAAGCTAAGAGAAGGAGCATCCAAGAAGATTTCAAGACTTGTCAAGCTTAGGGGGAGCTAAAGACAAAGTGTGTTTTTTCAATGATGAGTAAGTTGCCATCAAATTGCAAAGGGGGAGATTGTTAGGTCTTTTGTTTTTGCAATTTGATGGATGCATTGCATATTGGCATCATTTGTATTCACACACTAGCATTGGTTTAGAAAACCCTTGAAATCTAGTTTTATACATGCATAGCTTTTAAGATTTGGAAAAGCTTTGGTTTTATGCATGTTTTGGTTTTATACTTGGATGCATTGGTTTTAGAACCCAAACTCTTTTTGAAAACCTAATTCATTGTGCATTGCATTTGGAAAATCATGTTAGAATTTAGGTTTAAGCTTTGCATACATTCATCTCTTTAAGAATCACTTTTGTATGCATTGTTTTTGGAAAAAGGAGTTTTTCAAATCAAGCTAGCCTTTGGTTTAAAGTTTCAAATCATTTTAGGCTTTGTGTTTCCCTTGTTTTTAAACATCTTAGAATATCTCTAAAACATGTATTTAAGCTTGATTTAATGGCCCAAAAGGTCCCCCATAGATATACCTTCAAATAGGCAAAAATTGAATTTTTGCAAAATGGGGTGTCCCGGCAGTGTTGCCGGTCGACCGAGACACAGGTCTCGGTCGACCGAGACAACTGGAGGTAATTTTTACAGTTTCTGAACTGAAACCTCCAACGGTCAAAAATCCGACCGTTATGCCTTCCCGGTCGACCGAGACCTCTAGGTCGACCGAGACAACTAGCCCGTGGACTGTTTTTTGCCTATAAAGTCCATTCATTTCCAACTTCTCAAAAGTTGAACAAATGAGCTCTTGAGAGCATTTTGGAGCCAAACAAAGGGGAAGAAGTTGGAAAGGCTAGAAAGCCATTTGGAAATCAAATGTTTGAGATTTAAAAAGGTAGACCTTACTTATCATTTTGATTTCCATTAAAAGTAGAATCAATGCATCATTAAATCTTTGTATTTGCATATTTGCATGATTTCTAGCTTTTAAAGAGATGTGTTGCAAACTCTAAATCATCCTTGGTAAATTAGATTAGTTTGCAAACTCTCTTATCCTAATCACATGCTTTCTTAGATTTTAACATTCATACAACTTGTTTAATTCATTTCATCAAAGTTGTTTGAATTCTTTATGTGATTAGTTTTCTCTTCAATCATCATTTTATAAACCTTGATTTTAAAATGCATCATGCATTCATTTAAAAGCTTCATTGTTAAATTTGATTGAAGAAACTCATACATACACTTTGTGCACACACTTTAGTTTATTTTAGTGTATGTTTGTAATTGGAATTTCATTTTCCTATTAGCCTATTTAAGAGGCAAATTCCATTGTGCTTAAATTGTAATCTCTTAGAGTGATCTTTTGTGAAGACACTTTCTTTGAGAAATCATCTTTGTGTAAGGTTATTGCTTAGCCTTTGAAAAGCAATTTGTAAAGGTTAATGCTAAGCCTAGAAAAGCACAATTGAGAGGTTGTTGTTGAGCCTTAGAAAAACAACATTGTAAGGTTATTGCTAAGCCTAAGAAAAGCATATTGTAAGGGTTATTGCTTAGCCTAGTAAAAAGCATAAGTAGTGGAATCCGGTGGGGTGTTGGAGACACAAGCCGGTAGTGGATGTAGGCATTGAGGCCGAACCACTATAAACCTTGGTGTTGTGGTGATTGCTTTGTGATGATTGTTTTGTTAGCTTCCGCATTTTGATTGTCTTATCATCACATGTGACTAGTTTTTATTAAGAAGTTAAAATTGGTTTAAATTAGTCATAATTGTAGCTCACCCTATTCACCCCCCCCTCTAGGGTTAGGATCCATAGCGGACTTTCAAAAAGCTATTCCAAACCCAACTTAGCCAGAATCACTAATCAAGCTTAGAACTAATACGCCACTTAATTAGTACTAATCGGGTTCTCTCTGAAAGTCCTTAGGATCCTAACCCTAGAGGGGGGGGGGGGGGTGAATAGGGTGAGCTACAATTGTGACCAATTTAAACAATTTTAACTTCTTAACAAAAACTAGTCACAAGTGATGATTAATCAAACAATATGCGGAAGCTAATAAACACAATCACCACAAAAGCAAGCACCACAACACCAAGGTTTATAGTGGTTCGGCCTCAATGCCTACATCCACTACCGGCTTGTGATCTAATCACCCCACCGGATTTCCACTATTTATGCTTTTTACTAGGCTAAGCAATAACCCTTACAATGTTGTTTTTTTAGGCTAAACAACAACCTCTCAATGTGCTTTTCTAGGCTAAGCAATAACCTTTACAAAATGCTTTTCTTAGGCTAAGCAATAACCTTTACAAAATGCTTTTCTTAGGCTAAGCAAATAACCTTTACAAGATGCTTTTCTTAGGCTAAGCAATAACCTTTACAAAACAAGATTTCTCTAAGAAGGTGTCTTTACAAAAGATCACTCTAAGAGATACAATTTAAGCACAATGGAATTGCCTCTAAATAGGCTAATGTGAAAGTGAAATTCCAATTACAAACATACACTAGAACAAGTTAAAGTGTGTGCACAAGTGTATGAATGTTCTACTTCAATCAATTTCTACAATGATGCTCCTAAATGAATGCATGATGCATTTTAAAATCAAAGCTTATAAAATAATGATTGAAGAGAAAACTAATCACATGAAAGATTCACACAACTTAAAGAAATGAACTAAAACATGTTGTATGAATATTAAAGTCTAAGAACACATGTGATTTAGATAAGAGTGATTGCAAACCATTCTAATATACCAATGAAGATAATGAGTTTGCAAAACAACTCCTTAAAAGCTAGAAATCATGCATCAATGAAAATACAAAGAGTTAAACATGCATTGATTCTACTTTTAATGGAAATCAAAATGAAAAGTAAGATCTACCTTTTTAAAACTCAAACATTTGATTTCCAAATAGCCCTCTAGCCTTTTCAACTTCTTCCCCTTTCTTTGGCTCCAATATGGTCTCAAAAGTTCATGTGTCAAGCCTTGAAAAAGGTTGGAAATGAATGGACTTTATAGTGAAAAACAGTCCAACGGCTAGTCCTCGGTCGACCTGCAAACAGGTCTCGGTCGACCGGGATCACATAACGGTCAAATTTCTGACCGTTGGAGCTCCCAGGCACTTTCTGCCTGCAGTGTTCCCGGTCGACCGGGACCTCTGCGCCGGTCGACCGGCGACACTGCCGGGCCACCCCCCTTTTGACAAAAATTCCAATTTTTGCACATTTGAAGGTATTTCTTTGGGAGGATTTTTGGGCCACTAAACCAAGCTAGAAAACATGTTTTAAATCATAATGAAGATGTTTAAAAACATGAAACACACAAAGCCTAAATAGATTCGAAACTTTAAATCCAAAGGCTAGCTTGATTTCTAAAAACTCTTTTCATATGAAAATGCATACAAAGATGATTCTGAAAGTGATGAAAGTATGCAAGACACAAACCTACATTCTCAATATGATTTCTCAAAAGTAATGCACAAAGAATTAGGTTTTCAAAAGAGTTTTGATTCTAAATCCAATGCATCCAAGTTTAGAAACAAAACATGCATAAAACAAGATTTCTTCAAGTCTAAAACCAATGCATGTAAAAATCAAGATTTCAAGATATTTTAAAAAAATGCATGAGTGTAAATTCAAATGATATGAATATGTTAATGCATCCATCAAATTGCAAATACAAAATCCCTAACACTCTCGGGTCGGGGTCTTACACTTGGGCTCCCTATGAACAGGGTATTTTCAGCCCATATTTTCTATTCGTGGTATGTGTACCACTGTCCCGGCTTTCATCGATTAGGAGTTGCACATGATGATGATCCTTTTATGATTCGATTGGGTAGAGGGGCAGCCGTTTCCGAATCACTTTTGTTTGCTCGTTTGAGAATCCGACGATTTAGGGACGTCGAGATTGGGCAGTCTTCAGTGAAGCTTTCTCCATATTTGCGGAAGAAGGCTTTTGATTTTGGTGTCTCCCGTGATTCCACCAGGGCAGGGTCGGGAAGACACTATTATTTGACAAACGCAGAAAAGATGTGGCTTTTTAATATATGAGTTGGTATGATGGTGTACCGTAGACATCTTTTTGTCGACATCTAGCTGTTTGTCCCCTAGCATTTTGCGCTGCAGTTGGGCTTCTCTCAAGGCATTGTTGGAGCACCTTCGATCATGGTGAAGCATTTTGGAGGTTTGAGGAAGGGAGGAATGCTTGGGCCTTTTACAGTGCGGAGGACACTACCACCAAGATTTCATATCCTAAGTTACCTACTTTCCGGACTGCTGGCTTCACGAAATGGTTCGTAGAGAGCTTTTCGACATACCGAGGGCTTTCCAAGAAGGAGCTTAATATCAAGCAATTTTCTGGGAAGGGTCTTGGCAGATCAGATGGAGTCCGACGAGAGGAAGTTCTGGCTTTCCTTTCTGGAAAGAAGCACAAGATAGGCTTTCAAGGTGAACAGGACGTCATCAGATCAGGAGTTGTACAAGAGATACATGGTGAGGTCTTGAAATAGCTAGAAGAGGAGGAGGCCGAGATCGACGCTTGGATACAAGCGGAACGGACGAAGGCTTCCTTGGAGTCCACTGGGAGGAGTAGACCATCCGGCGAGGAGTCAAGCGAAGGTCCTGACTTTGGCGATGGGACGGGTACTTCAAGCAAAGCGACCCATAAAAGCAAGAGGAAGAGAGGGCAGCGCCGTAATAAGAGGCGGCACGAGGACTCTCCTGATTTAGAAGTCCCTCCCACCATTTCTGAAGAGATGTCAGGGGACGCTAATGAGCCTCCAGAAAAGAGGAGCCGAGAGGAAGAGACCGTAGGTGAAGGTATGATTCTTCCTTTTTCTTTTTCCGTTTCTTTCATTGAGATTTTCTTGTTTTGATTTGCCTTCTCTCCCTTTTTCAGTGGGAGATGATGATTTGGTGATGCCTGAGTTCCGGCTGATGAGGCAGTGATGGATCCGATCGTGGCATCTGAAGAACTGAGGGACTCTGGAGTGATTCCAGAATCTTCACCTAGTATGACTTCTTTGTATTTTCTTTTTTTTAGGTATGTGCCGTCATTTGCTAACACATTGCTTGTTTGCTTGTCAGCTGACTTGCCACAGGATTCTAACGACTTTGAGCCATCCATGGATGTGACCTTTGACGATGCTTCGGATGAACTCATGGAGGCAAAAAGTATTCCGCCGATCGTCGAAGAAGGTATTTGTAGCAATAACCCTGATGGTAATAATTTTTTCAACATGATCATATTCATACCTTTTTTGTTTTGTTTTGCTGGCAGGTTGTGAGGTAGGAGGAGAAGTTCCTCCGTCTTTTTTAGGGTCAGAGCAGGGGATGCCTGCAGTTGAACCAAAAGTAGGGACTTCTTCTTACAGTTTTAATGCGGCATAGATGAAATCTTCTGAGGAGATTCCTTCGCCAGTGTCTCCGATTAGAAAGAGCCTGATGATCACTCCTCCAATAGGGCATGACACGGGCAGTCGACCAATGGAGAGGGGCGAGCCTTCATCCGGGCCATCTCTTCAGTATGCGAAGAAAGTGTTAAAGAGCGTTTTAAGCTCATGGGTCGAAACTCTTTCTTCTGGCCATTTGGAAGCTGGCTTTGGCATGATCAAGCATGTATAGGACATCCTTGCTAATAGTGAAGAGGTCAGTCTAGACATTGCAAGTGCGAAGGCTTTTGTTGATGAAGTCATTACTTTAGGCAACAAGTGGAATGAGACCAAGAGCTTCCCAAGCGGTGACTTTTTCAATGAGATGTTTTTGAAGCCTTCTGGCGAGGTCAAGTCTGAACTGAACGAGATCTCGTGGACTCGGAAGCAATTCGTTCAGGAGAGGAATGTCACCGAGTTGGCTATCATTGAGTTAACAGAAGACCTGCGCCGCCTTGATAGGGAGGTCATTGAAGCCAGGCAACGTCTTGAGTTATTGGAGGAACAAGCTGCTGCCAAATGGACCGCTATTATGGAAGCTCGTGCTAGAGAGGGGACTCTGATTCGCTAGGTCGAGGAGGCTGACAGCAATCTTTGGAGGAAGACCCAGGAGTATGAGTAATGGAAAATTCTTTGGGAAGAACTTCCATGTGCTGCAGATGAGTCGCGGCGTTCTACCGCATTTTATGGAAAGATTTTGAAGAAGCGTGGCTTGGAAGCTTTAGAGGCTAAGGCCAAGAGTCTGCTTGAGGAGTTGAGTCTTTGGATGAATACCATGTTAGACTAAGCTCCTGATTTTTTATAACAAACTCTTTTTCTTCTCTTTTCTTTTTTTGGTACCTCCATATAAAAACATTTTTGGTACTTTATATACCTTTTACTCAAATTCCTTTTTATGAAAATAAGAAAAAGTTAGATGAGAATGTTTGTTTGAAAGTTTGACCAAAAGGTTGTCATTTTATAAAAATCTTTTGTCAAAGGGTTGTTTTGGGCTTGAAAGCCAGATTTTGTGGCGAAACCCTTTTTTTTTAGGGCATGAAAGCCGAGTTTTGAGATGGCATGAAAGCCGGATTTTGAGGTGGCATGAAAGCCGGTTTTTGAGATGGCATGAAAGCCGAATTTTGAGGTGGCATGAAAGCCAAATTTATTTTTTGGCATGGAAGCCGAAATTTGTTTTTGGCATGGAAGCCAGCTTTTTTTTTAAAACCAAGTTTTGTTTTGTTGGCACGAAAGCCAAATTTTAGATTTTTGGCTTAAAAGCCGGGTTTTTGGATTTTTTTTTTGCATAAAAGCCGAAATTTTATTTTTGGCGTAAAAACCGATTTTTGTTTTTGGCGTGAAAATCGATTTTTATTTTTGGCGTAAAAGCCAGGTTTTTGTTTTTGGCGTAGAAGCCGATGTTTTGTTTTTTAAGTAAAAGCCAGGTTTCTGTTTTCAAAAATGCAAATATCGACTAAAAGTCGCCTCCCTGCTGAATGGTATTGCAAGTATCGATGGAATGTCGCCTCCTTGCTCATTCAGTTTGTGAGTATCGATGGAACGTCGCCTCCACACTAATTGGCGTGCAAGTATCGACTGAATGTCGCTTTTTTGCTATTTTTTTCAAAAAATTTGGTTTTGCGAGTATCGACTGAATGTCACTTCCCCAAGATTTTTTTTAAAATTTGAGGTTTTTTTTTTTTAAATTTGGGTTGTGGATATCAACTGGAATGTTGCATCTCCATGATTTTTTTGAGATTTTGAAAATTTGGGTTGTGGACATCAACTGGAATGTTGCGTCTTTACGATTTTTTTGAAATTTTGAAAATTTTGGTTGTGGATATCAACTAGAATGTTGCGTTTCCACGATTTTTTAGAGATTTACAAGTATCGACAAGGTGTCGCTTCCTTGCTATTTTGAAATTTTGGAAGTATTGAATGGGGTTCGCATCCTTCTGATTTTTGGACTCTGCGAGTATCGACTGAGCGCCGCTTTCCCGCGGTTTCTAAAAAACCATTTTTCTTTAAAGACACGAGGGTCGTAAATTTTGACTTAAAACCATTTTTTGTTGTAAAAGTCGGGGCGGACTAGGGTGGAAATCCCTGAGTCCTGATTTTTGTTTCAAACCACGAATTTTGGGTTCAATGATCGAAAGTTTTGGTTAAACTTGGATTTGAATTATTTTTTTAACAATGAAACTATGAAAGTAAGCATTGTTTCGAGTTTTTTTTAGAAATTTCAACATAAGGATGAAAATTCCAAAAGGAATAGGATTGACGAGCAAGTCCCTGGGAATAGGCTTTGATTCTGCAGGCATTGCTCTGACCCGTTAGAGGAAGTCTTCAAGGGTAGTACCGCTTCAAGAACTTGCCGTTGATGGGCAACATACATCTGTCACCTTCTATATTTAGAAAAGCATATGCGTCGTTGGAGAAGACTTTGTCGATGACGAAAGGTCCCTCCCATTTTGGTTCGAACTTGCCTTCGGATTTGTGGGCAAAAATCATTAACCTTTTTACTGCAAGAACCAAGTCACCTTTTTTATAGGCATGTTGCCTGACCTTCTTGTCGAAAGATCCTGCCATACGTGCTTGGTACATCTCAATGCTTTGTAGAGCTTCAAGTCGTCTTTCATCGAGATTATTCAGCTCTTGGAGTCTCAATTTGACATTACTTTCTTGCGTCATGTCATTTTGCAAACATATCCTTAAGGAAGGAATTTGTACTCTGCAAACTGATGCAGAGTACCTGGATCAGTTTGTTGTAGTATTCATAGATGGCATTTTGGTGTACTCCAAGACCAGAGAAGAGCACGAAGACCATTTGAGGATAGCACTGCAACTCTTGAGAGAGAATCGGCTATATGCGAAGCTCAACAAGTGTGAATTTTGGTTGGAGCAAGTAGCATTTTTGGGGCACATCATCTCCAAAGAAGGATTATCAGTGGATCCGTCCAAGATTGAAGCAGTTATGAGTTGGGAAAGACCGAAGAATGCGTCAGAAATCAGAAGTTTTCTGGGTTTAGCAGGTTATTATCGGAGGTTTGTGTAGGGATTTTCGTCGATTGCGTCACCTTTGACGAAGTTGACAAGGAAGAATGTGTCATATGTGTGGACAGATCAGTGTGAAGATAGTTTTCAAGAGCTAAAGAAGAGATTGACTACAGCACCAGTCCTTACTTTACTATCCAGAAGCGGCGGTTTTACCATTTTTACCGATGCTTCAAATGTTGGACTTGGTTGTGTGTTGATGCAAGAAGGAAAAATGATTGCATATGGATCCCGACAGTTGAAAGATCACGAGAATAACTATGCCACCCATGATCTTGAGTTAGCAGCGGTTGTTTTCGCGTTGAAAATGTGGAGACATTACCTCTATGGAGAGAAGTTCGAAGTGCACTCCGATCACCGCAGCTTGCAATATTTATTTTCTCAGAAGGAATTGAACATGAAGTAGAGAAGATGGATGGAATATATCAATGACTATGATTTTCCAATCAAGTATCACCCGGGGAAAGCAAATGTAGTTGCCGATGCCTTAAACAGAAAATCAGTAGGCTTGGTAAACCTAAGTGGTACTTGTATCTTTGAACAATTTGAAGAATTGAGTATAGACCTGCAGCCACTAAGGAAAGGTGTTTTGTTAGCTAACATGACAGTGTCAGAGCCTTCTTTTATTAAGAAGATCAAGGATAGTCAGTTGCAAGATCCAGAGTTGGCCAAGATTTCAGAGCATATAGCAGACCGTCCCGATTTCCGTATTGTTGATGGAGTTTTGTACTACCGTGACCATCTATGTGTACCAAACATTGAAGATTTGAGGAATGATATCATGACCGAAGCTCACAGTATGAAGTACTCTATGCATCCAGGCAGCACGAAGATGTATCAAAATTTGAAGGGCAAATTTTGGTGGAATAACATGAAGAGAGAGATTGCAGCGTTTGTCTCCCGTTGTATGACTTGTCAGTTGATAAAGGTAGAACATCAGAGACCTCCAGGATTATTACAGCCGTTAGAGATCCCGGAATGGAAGTGGGAGCACATTACCATGGATTATATTTCGGGACTACCGAGGACTAGCAGAGGCAACGATGCGATATGGGTCATTGTGGACCGTCTCACCAAGTCAGCTCATTTCATTCCTATGAGGACAAGGAAGAAGATGCACATGCTACCTTTGGCAGAGTTGTTTGTCAACGAGATTGTTAGTCGACATGGACAACCAGTTTCTATCACTTCTGACAGAGACAGCAGATTCGTCTCGAGGTTCTGGAAGACGCTATATGAGTCTATGGGCACGAAACTACAGTTTAGCATGGCTTATCACCCGCAGATAGATGGTCAATCAGATAGGACAATTCAGATCCTAGAGGATATGCTCCGTGCTTGTGTGTTAGATTTCAAGACTCAATGGGATGAGACTCTACCGTTGTGTGAGTTTGCTTACAAAAACAGTTACCACTCGTGCATTGGGATGACGCCTTTCAAGGCTTTGTATAGCAGAAGGTAGGACACCTGTTTGTTGGGAAGAGGTCGAAATTCGTAGTTTCCATGGACCAACTATAGTAAGTGAAACCAGTGACAAAGTGAAGTTGATCCAAGAACGTCTGAAAGTAGCCCGGAGTAGACAAAAAAGCTATGCAAGTTCTCATAGAAGGGATTTACAGTTCAAAGAAGGAGATAAGGTTTTCTTGAAAGTGTCACCTACGAGAGGAACATTGAGATTTGGACAGAAGTGCAAGTTATCACGAAGATACATTGGACCATATGACATTGTAAGCAAGATTGGTGATGTGGCTTATAGGTTAGCCTTACCACCTGAGTTATCCGGCGTACACAACGTCTTCCATGTGTCTATGTTGCAGAAGTATGTCCCCGATCCTTAACATGTACTCCGGCACAAGCCATTGGAGATCAGAGAGGATGCTACCTATGTTGAGAAGCCCCTTCCGATCATTGATACGGAGGAACAAGAGTTGAGGACACGGACTATTCAGAGGGTAAAAGTACTATGGGAGAATCATGGACCGGAAGAGGCAATATGGGAATTACGAGATCAAGTTCAGAGGAAGTATCTACATCTACTACTTGAGGTGAGTTTTATATTTCATTTGGAGGACCAAATGCCTTAAGAGGTGGAGGATGTAAGACCCCGTCCCGAGTGACCTCGATTAGTACTAATTAAGTTGTGTTTTAGTCCTAAGCGTGTTTAGTGGATTTTGGTTAGGTTGGGCTTGGAATAGCTTTTGAAATAGTTTTGGGGAATTTTGATTGCTTTGTGATAATGGGGCCCTTTGGGGGTTCCTTTTTATGACGTTGCATGTGTTTGAGGATTTATCGGAGATTCTTGCATTCATTGTTTTAATCCCGTTTTATTTGTATTGTTAATCCCTATGACTTTTATGTTGATCCCGTGCCCGTTCGAGACCCCGAAACCCGATTTCATAGCCTTGAGGGCAAAACAGTCATTGTACACTAAATCTGTACCCAAAACTTGATATTCTCGAAACCTGCGAAACATATACTTTTTGGAAACTAGATATTTCGGCGATCATTTCTTCCTTCTTCGTCGAATTCATCCGAGATCCCGAACGATATGATTTCAACCCAAAGAGTGTCTTAAGTAGTGGGACTCATTCCCATTTGCTTATATAAGGAGAACCCATCTTCCTCATTTCCCTTTTCCAGCACAAAAGAGAACCTAGGGTTTCCATTTTCTTCCTTCTTGCTCTTGCCTCCCATCACCAAATCCACCACCAACCTTGCACAAATTGAGAGGTTGAAATCATCATCTTCTTCCTCATCACCATAGCTCTCTATTGATACCATTGCTAGAGAAAACCCTCCATTCCAAGACTCCCTTTGAGCTCACCTTGCCCATTTGGAGAACCTAAAAGTAAGCAACCTTCCCCATCTTTTAGATTTGTGCTTCTTTGATCTTGCAGAGGTCCCATTTTCATTATTGTAAGCTTTCCCTTTCTATTTCATTGTTTAACCATTTTAGGGTTTGTTTTTTGGGATTTTGTTCATAGCTTTGATCTTTGGCTTGGAAGAGTATAAAGCTTGATTTCCTTGATTAGAAGACCCAAGGTAAGTGGATGAGTTAATATTATGAGCTTTCAATGGTTTTCATGAGGAATGTGGTTGATTTGTCATTTCCATTCATATTTATTGGCTTGCATTGATTTTTGAAATAAATGCTTTGAATGAACCTCGCTAAGTCATTTAATGTTTTGGAAACATATTGGTTTGGTACTTGTTGTCTTTTGGATATATCTTAAATGAATGTTTGTGATTTGGTTTCTCTTTCCTATTGTGGTTGTTGTGGTTAAGAAGGAGGTGATGGAATGAACACATATTGGAGTTGTGGAGAAGTGTAGATAAAGGTATTGGAGGAGCTCTTAGCTCAGTTTTATTGCAGGGATTAAATGGAAGTGAGGAGAGTGGTTTTGAGGAGGAAAAATGGCTCAAATCTGAACACAGTGGGTGTTTCTCGCACCTGGCGGTCAGCCAGCGGTCACCTGTTGGCTAGCCATCTGGTGACTGGCGGCTAACCACCAACTAGCCGAACAGTCGCGGTTACTTTTCCAGAGAGCAACATTTTCCTCCTGAAAACACGGTCAGCCTCACGGTTAGCAAGCAGCTAACCGCCTAACATATCGATGGCTAACCACCACCGAACCATTTCGGTTACATTTCCAGTAACCTGTCTTTCTGTCAGGCCAACCGCGGTCAGCCAGCGGCTAACCGCCATCTGACCGCTAGGTAACCGAAATCACCCAGACAACCATTCCAGAGAGCTCCTCGCTCGAGCGAACCCTCCGGTTCGCTCGAGCGATGAGCTTTGTCGGTCAAAGGCAATGTTTGGGACAATGATGAACTATTTAAACGTGTTGGGACTATTCATTGAGAACCCCTCTATGTCAGGGAGATTTACTAAGCAATGTATGAGGTCATTTGAGAAAGAAGCCATATCACGAAGATGTCATTCGAAGTTTTGAAAATTCAAAGTGTATAAGGAGCCCGGAATGTCCCTAAACTCAAAGAGTACCAAATTATTATTAGATCTACATACGGGATCCCTATTCACTTTAAATAAATCTTGAACCCAATACTTTACCGAAAGAATTGAAGTACACTTACAATGGTTACTTGTCTTGAAGTGCATTGCACCACATGAAATGACAGTGTGCCCTTGAGCACCCCCATCCTGCCCGTTTATTTATTTGTACTTGATTTACTTGCACATGTCTCGATTTGTTATTTGACCTATTAGTCGGAACCACTAAGCTTGGATAACCCTGTTGGTCTGATCCACCGACTTGAAGGTCCCCCTCTTGTCCCGCCAGCTACAGTTTGGGTCCCGCTACCCGGTTATTACCGTGGTCTTATCCCGATGCCGCAGATTGCTACTATGGTTCCCGATGCCCGGCTTGCTACCGTGGTCATGTATAGTATATGTATATGTATTTATAAGATCCACTGTTTCTCCTAACCTCGAGTGACTGTGATCAGTGCATAGTTATTGCTCTGTCACTTTAGTGATAGAGGACTTAGCTTCGTGTGATTGTCGTCTTGCTTGTTTCCGGTTTCCTTGGTTACCTGTACATGTTTTACAATGCCGACTTGTATTTGAATAAATGTTTTATCTCGTTTATAGAAATTATTATTTAAACAGGTTTAAATGCTTTTGAAGGTAAATTTATTTATTATCATATTGTCATTGTATTTTACCCATTTGCCAAACCGTCGTGTTTGACCCACTCTTTGGTACTCAGGTCCAGACGTCGTGTTTCCCGAGGCGGAGCTTGAGGAGGCGGTCGAAGAACCGCGGCACTTAGTTGAGTGGCACGCCGATGATGTCATTTAGACATTCGGTTGTCTCGAGATGCGATTTATTTTGGGAGTTTGTTGATAACTCATTCTTTTGGGATTATACTTTGAGATGTATTGGCCTTTGTTGGCCTCTATTTTTGGGGAATGTAACTAAATGATCTTTTGTTTAAACTTTAACCTTACTTTTGGGTAACATGCTAATGATCATTGCTCATTATGATACAGTACTATACTTGTGTTATTATCTTTATGATTAGAGATGGATTGAATATTTGATTTGCTACACGCTTCCGCACTTAATAGAAATGTTCATATATGGTTGTAATATCCTCAGCGCGGACACCTGTGGGAAATTAAATAAGTGTGTGCACCTTGTTGACACACTCTACATATTAACCATTCACTCACCACACCACATTAGTGTCCCGATCCCAGATTTCCGGTCCGGGGTGGCGACAGGATTGCCATAGACGCAGCAAGTCCAGCTAGGGCATCTGCATGGATGTTTTATCGAGAGCTCTTGTGTACAAGATGAATGGTTTTCCAGTTATGGGGGCAGCCAACACTGGAGGTTTGGTTAGGTATGTCTTGATATCTTGAAATGCGGCTTCACATTCAAATCCCAAAACAAAGTCCACACCTTTCTTCGTTAGGAGAGAGAATGGACGGCACTTCCCTGACAGATTGGAGATAAACTGTCGAATGTATGCCAACCTTCCTTGAAGCCCTTTTAGTTCTCTTAGGGTTCTTGGAGATGGCATTTCTAGGATAGCCTTGACTTTGGTGGGGTCAAGTTATATTCCGCCTTTCCGAACTATGAATCCAAGAAACTTACCCGATGAGACACCGAAGAAGCACTTTAGTGGATTCATCCGCAGCTTGTGTTTGCGAAGTCGAAGGAAGACTTCAGATCTTTAAGATGGTCTTCTTTTCTTCGACTTTTGACGGCGAGGTCGTCGGTATAATATTTGACCGTCTTGTGCTTCATACCTTGGAATATTTTCATCATAGTCCTCTGATATGTTGCACCCGCATTTTTCATACCAAATGGCATGACTGTGTAGCAATACACGCCAAATGGTGTTCGAAATGATGTGTGTCTTTCATCTTCAGGATGCATCTTTATTTGATTGTAGCCAGAGAAGCCATCCATGAATATCATTCGCTCGTATCTGTAGGTGTTGTCGATCATCACCTCTGGTATGGGGAGCGGAAATTCATCTTTAGGGCATGCATTATTCTGGTCTCTATTGTCAATACAGATCCTGATCTGCCCATTTTTCTTTGTCACGGGGACGATGTTGGCCAACCATTCAGGATGCTGTTCCTCGCGGATGAAGCCAACGTTTTTGAGTTTCTGAACTTCTTGTTCAATTTTTTCCATCACATCAGGACGGAATCTTCTTTGGCCTTGTTTGACAGGCTTGATGTCTTTTTGCATATTGAGTTTGTGGACTGCTATTTTGGGGTCTAAGCAAGGCATTTCAGCGTAAGACCATGCAAAACAATCAACGAACTCACGAAGAAAAGAGATATACTCGGGTGACTCATCATCCTTTATATTCTTACTTATGAATACAGGATGTGGGTTATCAGGTGTCCCCAAGTCTATCTTTTGAACAGGATCTTCTGTTGGAAGGTTTGAAAGTGGTTCCTTCACATTGTTTTCGGAGGCTTCTAACTCAACAAGACCTTCTGGAGTTCCAAAGGCATTTATAGACCAAGGCTTTGCTTTTGTCCATGGGTCTTCTTGATCAGTACTCTTCTCAAGGCTTGCAATGAGATGATCCCAATCACTTGTTGAAACTGGGTCGAAGTATGGTACTTCTTTTGGAGACGATGGTTCTTCTGGGCTAGAAAACCGCACGTTTGTGTCATCGGACAATTCCTCTTCATCGTCAGAGAAATCATACCAATTGGAGGAGCTCCATGGATCCTTGATGGGTGACTCCTCAAAGAGATATCCAGTGAGATCAATGTCTTCATGGACATGAGATGTTGAGGCTCGGTCGGGAAAACAACTTTGCAGCCTTTGTGTCAACTGTCTCATGGGAGTGTCAGGATCATACCCCAACCCGTATGAAGACTTATCTAAATGACGATGGAGTTTCCAATCCTTCAACTGACTTTTCGTGAGGGTGGGTTTTAATGGTGTGAGAATACCACAACCACCTCCCAAACCGATTGGATTCTGAGCCTCATAGCCCATTTTCTTCATGATAGCTTGTGCCATTGGACTATACAATAATAGTTGAGGCATACCTTCATTTTGGAAAGGTTCAAGCGAAGAATTTGGTGAAGTGGTTTCCGATTTGTGAAAGAAGATCGTCTTTTCTTCTGCCGAAGTTGCTGGAACGTTAAAGAAAGCAGACACAGGTCTTCTATGTCAGTAGGTGTCTTCAATGGACTGAGAGCGGGCTGAACTTGCCAAGTATCAGCTTGGCTTGACGGTGTATCGTCTTCTCGCTCTGAATCCGAATCTATGTCATGCATAATAGACACAAAGGAGACAACAAACTTGCCCCCAGTCTTTTGTTTTGTCTTCTTTGCTTTGGCGGTGATTACCAAAGGTTTTGAAGATTTGAGAGAGACAATGAAGGGAAAATGACTGCTCTCTTCGAATTTGTTGGGAGGTTCGTTTTCTTCTAATGATTGTTGAGGAGCCTTGTGTTAGGAATTTTGTAGATTGCAATTTGATGGATGCATTATCATTCTAGCATCATTTGATTTATACACATATACATTGATTTAAGAAATCTTGAAATCTTGTTTTAAACATGCATTGGTTTTTAAGTCTTGAAGATATATTGATTTTTGCATGATTTGTTTTTAATCTTGGATGCATTTTTTTTTTTAAAGAGTTTTAGAAAATCAAGCTAGCCTATGAGTTTTAAATCTTTCAAAATGTTTTAGGCTTTTTATGGTTCATGTTTTTGTTAGGAATTTTGTATTTGCAATTTGATGGATGCATTTTCACTTTAGCATCATTTGAAATTTCACACTTGCATTGTTTTAGAAAACCTTGAAATCTGGTTTTATACATGCATTGCTTTTAAGATTTGAAAAAGTATTGTTTTATGCATGTTTTGGTTTTTATACTTGGATGCATTGGTTTTAGAATCCAAACTCTTTTGAAAACCTAATTCTTTGTGCATTACTTTTGAGAAATCATATTGAGAATTTAGGTTTGTGCCTTGCATGCATTCATCACTTTCAGAATCATTTTTGTATGCATTTGTTTTTTAAAAGAGTTTTTAGAAATCAAGCTAGCCTTTGGTTTTAAAGTTTCGAATCATTTTAGGCTCTTTGCGTTTCATGTTTTTAATCATCTTAGATTGATCTAAAACATGTTACCAAGCTTGGTTTAGTGGCCCAAAAATCCCCTCCAAGAGAAACCTTCAAATATGCAAAGAATGGGAATTTTTGTAAAAAGGGGGTGGCCCGGCAGTGTCGCCGGTCGACCGGCGCAGAGGTCCCGGTCGACCGGGAACACTGCAGGCAGAAAGTGCCTGGGAGCACCAACGGTCAGAAATTTGACCGTTGTGTGATCCCGGTCGACCGAGACCTATTTCCTGGTCGACCGAGGACTAGCCGTTGGGCACTTTTTGCTATAAAAATGAGTTCTTTCCTTTGTCAAAGGTTGGAGATTTTGAAGACTCTTTTGAGGAGCTTTGAGACAAGACAAAGGGGATGAACTAAGAGAGACCAAAGAGTCATTTGGTGAGCTAAAGCTTGGATTAATGAAGTTAAATCTCTAAGTAAGCTCTACCTCTCTTAATCATAGTTATGTGCTTTGTTTAAATTATTGGTAAATGATATTTAGCATAATAACTATGATGTGTTGAATCCATTCTTCTCCTAATCTTTGATCTAATTAAGATTGGATTCTTCACCTTGGTTTCAATCCAAGTTGTTTTTAAACCTTTCTTAGTCATGCTTAGCCAAAGTCTTTGATTTCCTTTAAAGCATGATTCTTTGTCTTGGTTGAAACCTAATTTGTTGTTTTCATTCATTTGAACTTTAGTTAAATCTATTTGGTTTTTGAAAACAACATTGCACATGCATCACATGTTCTAAGTTAGTCATTTTCATACAACTTGTGAGTCTTTGATTTTCATGTCATTAACAAGTTGATTTTCATACATGCGATTTGCATTAGACTTCAATCAAATCTTTTATGAGCTTTGAACTTTGAAATGCTTTAAGCATATATTTGATTAAGCTTTCTTTTTAAACTTGATTGAAGTAATCACACACACACACACATCATGAGCATACACATTTGCATTCATTTAGTTTTTGTGTGAGTTTGTTATTCACTTTCATATCCGCCTATTTTAGAGGCAAATACATTGTGCTTAATTTGTATCTCTTAGAGTGATCTTTTGTGAAGACACTTTCTTAGAGAAATCTTCATTTGTAAAGGTTATTGCTTAGCCTAAGAAAAGCATCTTGTAAGGTTATTGCTTAGCCTAAGAAAAGCATTTTGTAAAGGTTATTGCTTAGCCTAGAAAAGCACATTGAGAGGTTGTTGTTTAGCCTAGAAAAACAACATTGTAAGGGTTATTGCTTAGCCTAGTAAAAAGCATAATTAGTGGAAATCCGGTGGGGTGATTGGATCACAAGCCGGTAGTGGACGTAGGCATTGAGGCCGAACCACTATAAACCTTGGTGTTGTGGTGTTTGCTTGTGGTGATTTATTTATTAGCTTCCGCATATTGAATGGTTAATCATCACATGTGACTAGTTTATGTTAAGAAGTTAAAATTGGTTAAAATTGGTCATTATTGTAGCACACCCTATTCACCCCCCCCCCCCTCCTCTAGGGTTAGGATCCTCCGGACTTTCAGTTTTAGAACCCTTAGAATGATTTAAAACATGTTTTTAAGCTTGATTAATTGGCCCAAAAAGTTCCCTCAAGAAAGACTTTGAAAAATGGATTTTTGGGAATTTTGGTCCCAGGTGGTCGGACTGCAGTGTGGCCGGTCGACCGGCCCAGGGGACCCGGTCGACCGGGTACACTACCGTTGGCCTTTTTTTTCTAACGGTCAGAAATATAGCCGTTGTGAAGGCCGAGTCGACCGAGCCCTGTTACCAGGTCGACCAGGGACTAGCCGTTGGGCATTTTTTTCTATAAATATGAGTTCTTTCCTTTGCCAAAAGTAGGGAATTTTAAGGCCCTCCTTGAGGGGTTTTGAGGCAAATCAAAGGGAAATGAACTAAGGGATGAAGGGGATCATTAGGAAAGCTAAGGCTTGGATTAATGAAATTATATCACCAAGTAGGCTCTACTTTCCTTAATCATATGTTTTCATGCTTTGTTTTACTTTTGGTAAATCTTTTGTTGCATGATAAACTATGTATGAAGTGTTGTGTCCTTAACATGTTTTATGCTTTGAGTTGATTTATTGTTTTGGATACATCACCATTTGATTCAATCCAAGTAGTACTTTATTTTTGGTAAATCTAAATAGATCATGTTAATGAAAGAATCTTTGAAATTATATGTAACATGATTCCTATACTTGGTTGAATCTATGGTTGTTGTTTTTCAATATAAGAAAATCACTTTCAAAACTATCTTATGTTTTGGATTCAACATCTTTACAAATCATATGTTTTCATGTTTTTGTTTTATCTTTGGTAAATCTTTAGTAGCATGTTAAACTATATGATGTGTTGTGTCCTTAGCATGTTTTATGTTTTGAATTGATCTATTGTTTTGGATGCATCACCATTGATTCAATCCAAGTAGTACTTTATTTGGTAAATCTAAGTAGATCATGTTAATGAAAGAATCTTTGAAATTATATGTAACATGATTCATATACTTGGTTGAATCTTTGGTTGTTGTTTTTCATCATAAGAACATCTCTTTCAAAATATATCTTATGTTGTGGATTCAACATCTTTACAAATCATATGTAAATTTGTTTTAAAGTTTCACAACTTGCTTTGCATTGAATGGTATATCATATTCAAGTTGTATTTATAATTACATATGATTTGTCCCCTTATTTCAATCAAATCTATTTTTATGTTTTGAGCTACATTGTTGATTTGATTGACATCCCTATGCTTCACATGTTTTGGTCTTTGAATTTTCACAACTTGTTTAGGGTACAAATGTATATCTTTTACAAGTTAGTTTTGACATGTGATTAGCATTTCCTCAATCATAAATGTTTTATGAGCTAAAACTTTCAAAAGCCTTAGGCATACATTTATGAGCTTTCATTTTAAAAATGATTGAGGACATCATACACACATCATGAGCATACATCTTTGCATTCATTTAGTGTGTGTGTGAGTTAGTTTTACACTTCCATATCCGCCTAATTAAGAGGCATTGTAATGAGCTTAATTGAATCTCCATCAAGTGTATTATAGACACTAATTAGAGAGATAACCAACCTTGTGGTTGAAGAGGTTATTGCTTAGCCTTGAAAAGCATAATGTAAAGGTTATTGCTTAACCTTGAAAAGCATATTGTAAAGGTTATTGCTTAGCCTTGAAAAGCATATTGTAAAGGTTATTGATTAGCCTATTGAAAAGCATAAATAGTGGAAATCCGGTGGGGTATTGGATCACAAGCCGGTAGTGGATGTAGGCACTGAGGCCGAACCACTATAAATCCTTGTGTGATGGTGCTTGCTTTGTGGTGATTGTTGTTATTAAGCTTCTGCATCTTATTTGTAATCACCACTTGTGACTAGTTTAATTTAAAGAAGTTAAAATTGCTTAAAATTGGTCATAATTGAAGCTCACCCTATTCACCCCCCCTCTAGGGTTCGGATCCCCGGACTTTACACCTTGCCCATATTTTTTTGGAGATTTTCGGCAAAGGGTGTTGTTTTTTCCTCCTTTTCTTCTACTTCATCATTGTGAAAGTCCACGAGGATCCTAACCCTAGAGGGGGGGGGTGAATAGGGTGAGCTACAATTGTGACCAATTTAAACCAATTTTAATTTCTTAAACAAAAACTAGTCACATGTGATGATTAACCATACAATATGCGGAAGCTCAAATAAACAATCACCACAATAGCAAGCACCACAACACAATATTTATAGTGGTTCGGCCAACGTGCCTACATCCACTACCGGCTTGTGATCCAATCACCCCACCGGATTTCCACTATTTATGCTTTTTCAAAGGCTAAGCAATAACCTCTACAATGTTGCTTTTCAAAGGCTAAACAACAACCTTACAAGATGCTTTTCTTAGGCTAAGCAATAACCTTACAATATGCTTTTCTTAGGCTAAGCAATAACCTTACAATATGCTTTTCTTAGGCTAAGCAATAACCTTAACAAATAAAGCTTTCTCTAAGAAAGTGTCTTTACAAAAGATCACTCTAAGAGATTACAATTTAAGCTCATATGAAATTGCCTCTTGACTAGGCTAATATGAAGGTTTAATACAAATAACAAACATACACTCAATTAAGTTAAAGTGTGTGCACAAGTGTATGAATGCTCTACTTCAATCTATTTTAACAATGAAGCTCTTAAATGAATGCATGATGCATTTTAAAATCAAAGCTTATAAAATGGTGATTGAAGAGAAAACTAATCACATGAGAAATTCAAACAACTTTAAGAAATGAACTTAAACAAATTGTATGAATGTTAAAGTCTAAGAATGCATGTGATTTAGTTAGGAGAGTTTGCAAACCAATCTAATTTACCAAGGATGATTTTGAGTTTGCTAAACATCTCTAGAAATCATGCATAAGTGAAATTACAAAGAATTAGGCATGCATGGATTTCATTTTAATGAAAATCAAAATACTAGTAATGTGTACCTTATGAAAAGTCAAGCATTTGATTTCCAAATGGCCCTCTAGCCTTTCCAACTTCTTCCCCTTTCTTTGGCTCCAAAATGGTCTCAAAGGTTCATAGTTCAAGCACCAAAGAAGGTTGGAAAAGAATGGATTTTATAGCCAAAAAGTGTCCAACGGCTAGTCCTCGGTCGACCGGCAAACAGGTCTCGGTCGACCGAGAAAGCACAACGGTCAAATTTCTGACCGTTGGAGCTACAGAACAGGTTCTGGAAAAAATGACTTCCAGTTGTCTCGGTCGACCGAGACCTGTGTCTCGGTCGACCGGCGACACTGCCGGGACACCCCCTTTTTGCAAAAAATGCAACTTTTGCCATTTCAAAGGTATTTCTTTGGGGGACCTTTTGGCCACTAAATCAAGCTTGGAAAACATGTTTTAAGACATTCTAAGATGTTTAAAAACATGAACACACAAAGCCTAAGATGATTCAAAAGTTTAAAACCAAAGGCTAGCTTGATTGGATAAAACTCTTTTCAAATGAAAATGCATACAAAAATTATTCTTTTTGTGAAGAATGTATGCAAGGCTCAAACCTAAATTCTCAACATGATTTTCCAAACATAATGCACAAAGAATTAGGTTTTCAAAAGAGTTTGGGTTCTAAAACTAATGCATCCAAGTTTAGAACCAAAACATGCATAAAACAAAAACTTTTCCAAATCTTAAAAGCTATGTATGTATAAAACAAGATTTCAAGATATTTTAAATCAATGCATGTGTGAAATATCAAATGATGCTAAAGTGCAAATGCATCCATCAAATTGCAATTACAAAATCCCTAACACATTGTACATTTGAGCATCTGCAAAATGGACATCTTTGCCTTTGAAGGGCTTTTTATTTGCAAGCACTCGAGGTATTAAGCCATCGTTGCCAACGAACTTGATGTACTAATGTAGAGTTGAAGCGACGACACCATTCTCATGTGTCCAGAGGCATCCAAGAAGGATATTGTAGCATGAAGGGATTCTTATTGTGTACACAGTGACTTTAGAGATAAGATCACCGATTTGCAACTTGAACCTTATTTTTCCGATAGGCCTTTAAGCGCTCCCATTGTATCCAAAGATGGATACAGACGTGTGACTCAGCTTGCTAGGTGGGATGCCCAGCTCTTCGAGTGCCGAAGTAGAGATGAGATTGAGTGCAGAACCTGGGTCAATCTGGACTCTATGTATTGGCAATTCTTTGATGTATCCTATGAATTACAACGGTCGATTGTGCTTTGTCTCGCCTAGCAAGAGGTCATCCTTATCAAAGGCAATTGTTGCACTTGCTGCTTTCTGAACCGAGAGGCATTCAATGCTTGATCCCTCGGTTTTCATCTTTTCTCCCTTTGAGGAAGTACTTGATTTTTTTACCATATAGTCCATTTCAATTCGTAGGACTTGTGGGGCATGTTTGTCGACATCCGCATTCAGCCTTTGCAGTTTTGAAATGAGACTATCACGAGTTTGTTGAGACATTCATAATAAGTCAAGGATGTGCAGTCGTGCAGGTATGTGTTTGAAGTGCTCAATCAAGTCATACTTGAAAGCCTCCTTCAGGCCTGCATTTTCATTATTGTTGCCACTTGAAGCGTTTACAATTTGCTTTCCCGAAGGATTTACATAAGAAAAAAAAGATTGGTAGTAATGTTTGTGGTAATCTCGGCCAAAGTGGGTTCCTCTACCAACTTCAAGAGCTTCTAGAGAAAGGTCTTCTTTTGGAAGATTACTCTCTGGATCGAGGGATTGATCCTTGTCATTTATTAAAGACGTCGTTGTAGCAGTATTACCGTCATCAGTGATCGTGTTGCACGGAGCATTTTTCGGGAACAAGTCCTGAACAGCGTCTAGCAACTTCTCTTCTTTGTTGAGTAATTTGTTGGTCCAGACATCGCCTATGAGGTTGGGTATTTGGGACCAGTTGACCGGATTTTCATTGAAGAAGACCTCATTGGCAGGAGCTTCTTCGAGATGATCAGTCGGAAGAGACTTGAGTTCCGATGTCACAGTTTCAGGAGATGAAGGCTGAGAAGATGATACCTCTATGGAAGTCACCTGAGGAGATGTAGCTCCAGAAGATATGCTCCCCAGACGTAATCTGAGAATATGAGGCTGTTAGGGATTTTGTAATTGCAATTTGATGGATGCATTTGCACTTTAGCATCATTTGATATTTCACACATGCATTGATTTAAAATATCTTGAAATCTAGTTTTTATACATGCATTGGTTTTTAGATTTGGAAAAGTTTGTGTTATATGCATGTTTTGGTTCTAAACTTGGATGCATTGGTTTTAGAACCCAAAACTCTTTTGAAAACCTAATTCCTTGTGCATTATATTTGGAAAATCATCTTGTGAATTTAGGTTTGAGTTTTGCATACATTCATCACAAAAAGAATCATTTGTGTATGCAATTTCATTTGAAAAGAGTTTTC
This sequence comes from Cinnamomum chago, assembly GCA_038049695.1. Classification (NCBI taxonomy): domain Eukaryota; kingdom Viridiplantae; phylum Streptophyta; class Magnoliopsida; order Laurales; family Lauraceae; genus Cinnamomum; species Cinnamomum chago. Next base: position 51,658,074 of record CP142462.1, read on the forward strand.
AAGAAATCAAGCAAGCCTTTGTTTTAAAAGTTTTGAAACTTTTTAGGCTTTTTATGTCATGTTTTAAAAACCTTTAGAATCTTTAAAACATGTTTTCCAAGCTTGATTTAGTGGCCAAAAAGTTCCCCCAAGCAAAACTGTGAAAAATGCATTTTTTGGGAATTTTGGTGCTGCGGGGTTAACCATGGGGTTAACCGGGGGTCAACCCGCAGTGTAGCCGGTTAACCGGCCATGTTAGCCCGGTTAACCGGCCATAGTGCAGGATGACCCAAAACACAACGGCTATTTTTATGACCGTTGTGCTTGGCCGGTCTACCGGCCTGTCATGGCCGGTCAACCGGCCAAACTAGCCGTTGGGCAGTTTTTGGTATTTAAATGAGCTCTTTCCTTTGTCTTTGGTTGGAGATTTTTAAGCCTTCTTTGAGGAGCTTTGAGACAAGACAAAGGGGAGGAACTAAGAGAGGCTAAAGGGTCATTAAGTAAAGCTTAAGCTTGGATCAACTAAGTTAAATCTCCAAGTAAGTTTTACTTTGATTTAATCATTTGTTATGTGCTTTGTTTGAAACTTTGGAAATTGATTTCAAGCATGATAACAATGATGTGTTGAATCCATTCTTCCCTTCATCTTTGATATTCAAGAATTGGATTCATCACTTTGTTTTCAAACCAAGTTTTGTTTTAAACTTTCTTAATCATGTTTAGTCATAAATCTTGGATTTCTTGTATTGCATGATTATATCACTTGGTTGAAACATTGCTTGTTGTTTTCATTCATTTAAACATTAGTAAAATTAATTTGGTTTTGAAAACAACATGCACATGCATCACATGTTCTAAATTAGCCATTTTCATACAACTTGTTAGTCCTTGATTTTCATGTCATAAACAAGTTGAATTTCATACATGTGATTTGCATAAGACTTCAATCAATCTTTTATGAGCTTTAAACTTTGAATTGCTTTAAGCAATATATTTGATTAAGCTTTCTTTTTGAACTTGATTGAAGCCATCACACACACACCTCATAAGCATACATCTTTGCATTCATAGAGTGTTTGTGTGAGTTTAGTTTTCACTTTCATATTAGCCTATTCAAGAGGCAATTCCATTGAGCTTAAATTGTAATCTCTTAGAGTGTTCTTTTGTTAAGACACTTTCTTTGAGAAAACTATTTGTAAAGGTTATTGCTAAGCCTAAGAAAAGCAACTTGTAAGGTTATTGCTTAGCCTTTGAAAAGCATCTTGTAAGGTTATTGCTTAGCCTTTGAAAAGCATCTTGTAAGGTTATTGCTTAGCCTAGAAAAGCACATTGTAAGGGTTATTGCTTAGCCTCGTAAAAAGCATACTTAGTGGAATCCGGTGGGGTGTTGGAGACACAAGCCGGTAGTGGATGTAGGCACGTTGGCCGAACCACTATAAATATTGTGTTGTGGTGCATGCTTTTGTGGTGATTGTTTATTTGAGCTTCCGCATTTTTTCTTATAATCACCACTTGTGACTAGTTTAGTTTAAGAAATTAAAATTGGTCATAATTAGTCATTAGTTGTAGCTCACCCTATTCACCCCCCCTCTAGGGTTAGGATCCTCGTGGACTTTCAGAGGCCTTAGCAGACGAAGCTTTAGAGGCACCATCATCTCGAACTATCGCATTGCAAGCAACTCTGATAGGAGATGCCTCTAGAATGCCCTATTGAGACTCGTCTTTAGATGTAAGAGGATCATCAATCCAGCAGTTTTCTTCATTTTCCATGGTTACCGGAGGAGATGTCTGTAAATTTTTCGGGATTTTCGGTTCTGGATTTTGATTATGACGAAGCTCATTAATACGATCCTATTCCCTCTCTATGGCAAGACGTTGCAAGATTCTTGCATATTCTTCGAGATCGGGCATAGGGGCCAAATCTTCTTCTTCATCTGCTCCTTGTGGTTCATCAATGTTGGGTTCCACTGGAGCGCTTGCTTGTGCTGGATCAGCAGCATTTTCTTGAACGGCCTCTTGGTCTTCTTCATCATCAGAGCAGAATCCTTGTGGCTGTAATGGTTTATACCAGATTACTGGCATAAGATGAGATTCAGGAATTCATTCCTCATCGGAGAGGTATTCTCATGTTTCAAGGGATTCCTCCCACTCATCGGTATCACCGACAGTATCACTGGACTCGTATCCATCCATGGAGAATCCAATTACCGAGTTGCAAGAGTATGATGCCCCCTGCATAGTTTCATTTCTGTAATGAGGTGGCATGAAATCACCAAGGGTGAATTTTCTTACCATCTTTGAAGACTTGGAAAGGAATTCATTTGTTGCCCCTAGTTAGACCCCGACCCAGACTAATTCGATTAGTGTGTGATTAGTGTGTGTCTAGTCCTAAGTGGATTTAGTTGTCGTTGGGTTAGAAATAATTAGTTTTAGTCCTGGACATAGCTTTGGGAATTTTGAGAACGTTTAGTGTTAATTAGACACGCTCAGAAAGGCCTGAGTGTACGTGTAAGGCTGGGAGGATCATTTTGATTTCCGTTTTAATTATGATTTTTATTTCGTTTGAATGGTTTTATTATTCGTTACAACTTTTGTTTTTGGCCCGTTCGTGTTTGAAGCCTAGAAATCCTAGTTTTGACCCAAAAAGGGGTAAAATTATCTTTTATACACAAATCTGGACACAAATTTCGAGATCTCAAAACCATGTCAAAAATATACTTTTTGGAAACTAGATTTTTCAAGGATATTTTATCCTTCTTCGTCGAGTTCATTCGAGGTCCGCAAGATCATGTTCTTGTCAATGCAAGGATTAGACTCATTGGGCCCCATTTTACAAATGTTTAAGTCAACTCCTTCTCCTTTCTCTTCACTTTCCCAAATCCTGCAACTTTCAAGACCTAGGGCTGAGAAACCCTTTTTCTTCTTCTCTTTTCCCCTCTTGCATGCTCAAGCTAGAGATCTCCAAATAGAATTCCAAGACCATCATCTTCTTCCTCTACTTGCAAGCTTTTTATTGAGACAAATTTCTTGGAGTTTCTAGTGGGGCAAGCTCTCCATTTTCTTCATTTCTTCTTGTTTGGGCATCTCTAGGTAAGTGCTCCAACCCACCTTTTCTATGGAGTCTTTTCTACTCCTAAAGAGCTTGTTTTTCTAACATGCAACACCTATTTCGAAATGGGTGTTGGGATTGGTGTATGCCCTAAAGCCCACTGACTGCACTTACATCTATGTTACTGGATATTTATTGGTTATTTAATAGAATGACATCTTTCTCTTATCACTTGTGTATATGTATGGTTGTGTAAGGCCCATTGTTTTCTAGTAATGACTTGGGTGTGTAGTGGCTACACACAGTTAGGTCTGAGTCATGGACACTTGAAATAATAAACTTGTTCATAACAGAGAGATGGAGTTGGGCACTTCATCTTGGTATAAGTTATAATGAGATACTCTCCTGTATCCAGGGTGACTTACCTAAGTCACGGGAGGCTTTTCCGGATTTATCTCATTAGTGCATGTGTCATGCATTGAACAGGACCACTTGTAGGTGTGATCTCTAAAATAGTACTATCACAGAGAGAGATCAATTCACCTCTTGCTACTGAGTGACCAGTGCTCTTAATCTTGAGCATTTGTGGATGAACTGGCGAAGTCGAGTTCTTGTACTTAGTTCACTATGGGTGAGATCCTGTTCATAGGTCAACAGCTCTGTGTTTTGGGTACTCGGGCTTGATTAGTTAGGACGTGCAAATGCAATATGGAATTTATGCCATCGTGTGATGGAATGATCGTTCCCTTAGAATTATCCAATTAATCATCAGAATCTAAGATCTTAGTATATGGAAGTTCCATATGGATATTGAACTTGAGGGTCGCTCCCTGGATCAAGAGAATGATATCATGATGATGATTAAGTCCAGGGTATGAAGTTCTAAGGATAAGATGTAATCAAGAAGGTAGATAGTACATCGGTTAACCTACTTGATTATGGATGTTACATAGAGGGGCATTGTGGTCATTGTACTTGGTAGGTCAAAGACAATCGTCAGTTTATGATGAGCTTAATTTGCAATTTAATATTTGTCCCTGGAGTGCAACCATAACTCTTTAGTGGAATGAGTTAGGGTTAAAATGATCTTAATGTTGCTATGGGGTTAGCATGGACATTTTGGTCATTTTGGGAGCCAAGGGCAAATATGTCTTTTGGTCCCTCTTCTAGCCACTTTCCTATATTGGCATGGTTTCCTAATTTAATTAAATGGTATGAGGTTGAATTAATTTTGTGGAAGAATTATTTTGAGTTTAAATTCAAATAGGTTTTTGATGGCATAAATGAATTTAACTCTAGCTAAATTATTAACTAGTGGGCCATGGTGTGTTTATCTTTCTTGTGGGCCAGCCATAAGGGGAGCCACTTGTGTGAGGTTTCCAAGTTTGACTAGGTATCTTTACTTGGAATGAAGAACTCCTCTTTGGGTAAGAATTCCTAAAATTAAAGCTTACTAATCTTTAGTATCTTTAATTAGAAAGTGTTGCACAACTAAGGTGGCTGGTTGCTTATTTTATGGGATGATGATTCCTATTAGAAAGAGAACTCTTAAAGGAATCTAATCTTTATAAATATAAGAGAGACTACCTTGGGCGCGTGAGATAGAAGAAACAAGTGCTGGAATAAAAACCCTAGGGCGTGAAACATAGAGGAGTTCCATTGGCCGCCCAAGACAACAAAGGAGATTTACACGCCCAGCCCATTGCTGCCTTCTTCTTCTCCATTGGAGAGAGAAGATCAGGTCCTAGGCTTTTTCCACAAATTGTAGATTCAGAAAACCCTTCTTGGAATCCATACTTTGATCCCACAATCAAGGCCAATCAGATTGGGTGGTGGAATAGAAGAAAAGACCAAAGGAGAAGCTACTGCAGGAAATTCCTGCAACTAGCATTGTTCACTGCTGGCTGATATCAGACCTTTGGAGCATTCTTTTCAGAGATTTGAGGCCTTCATATCATCAAGGTATTAGTCCTCTATCATCTCCTTTCATTCTACACAAGTTGATCATAATTTCATGGAGTTTTTATGCATGTTTCATGGCTGGAAAATCAGATCTGTGTTCTTGTTTTAAAAAACTTGAAAAACCAAATCAGCCATGGAAGTCCAAGTTCAGATCTGTAATGCATGAACTTTCAATGGGTTCTTGTTTTCATATTTGAATGGGTTTTGAATGGTTTTTCATGGGGTTTTTGTAGTGTTTGGCTTAGCTCTTGGGTGGGAGTGCTTGAAGAAGTGTTTGCTAGGCATTTGGGCAAAAAGGCAAGTAATCTTTGTAGGTTGAATGTTGTATGTGTGTTTGAAGATTTCATTGTTACTCTTGAAAATTTCATATAACTTGTTATGTTTTCTTGAGATTTCTCCTTATGTGATTTCTAGTCAAGTATATGTATTAATGTCAATTGTTTTTCCAAACTTCTATATTTCTATTTGGCTTCAAGCCCTTGTTCATTATGAGATTGAATGTTTAGATTTTGGGATTGAATGACATGGAAATGTGAAAATGAACCCTTGGAGAGCATGAAGGCTCAAGGGAGTGTAGGTGCTTAGTTGTGAGAAGAAAGGGAAAAAATTGTGAAAATCTGACTTGAAACACACTGCCCGTGCAGCGTCGGTCAGCTGTCGGCTAACCGACATGCCATTTCGGTTAACCGACAGCCAACCAAACTCTTTCGGTTCATTTTCTAGAAGCGACACATCGCGTCAGGGATTTCTCGGTCAGCTGTCAGCTAACCGACATACTCATTTCGGTTAACCGACAGCCAACTGAACTCTGTTGGTCCCTTTTTCAGAATGCTACATTTTTCCTGATATGGATTCAGGCGGTCAGCCGTCGGTCAGCTGACGGCTAGCCGACACTCCCCATCTCGGCTAGCCGACAGGTGACCAACATACTGACTGAATTAGCAAAATGACTTGTTTTGAGGGATTTTCTATAAGAGTGAAAACTAGAATATGTCTAGGGATCTTTATCCTGATATTGTGTACTTGAAAACTCGAAATTTCTTTTAACTTCGGGGGCACCAATTCTCTTTTAAACTCCAACATTTTAGTTTCAATTACAAAAGGGTCAACCAAAGGTCCTCACATATGCTTGATAGACCTTACTTTCTAACTTTAGTTTTGATACAATAAGTACATCGTGTACTCGTTTTGAATTTCAAGTATAAGCTCGTTTGAAGATTGATTTCAGGTAGTAAAAAAGGAATCACTTCTTAAGTTTGTATGCACATAATTGTGCCTTTTGCAAGTCATGCCTTGTTTTGTTTCGATAAGTGATTTTCCCCCTTTTTATCTCGACGTATTTAGACCATGCTTCGCATGTTTTATGCATTCATGAATTCAAGTGAACACCACTGAGCTTGGACTGCCCCTTCAGTCGGATCCACTGTCTGGGAGTCCTTAAACTTGTGGACTATCTGCAGATTAGTCGTGTATTTATTACACATCGTGCGTGTCCAGTTCCGCGGTCGGATTCCCCTTATATGTGGGAATCGTGTCTTGTTTATATTATGTATATCGTGCTTGTCGTGCGTGCTTACTCTTATCATCATATATGATAGAGAAAAGATGGGCTCAATGTGGGTTCAACTATTCATGATATTATAAGTATTCATGTTATTTTGTTTTGATATCTTAACTTGTTGCATTTAGTTTTGTTTATATTTTGGAAATGTACTTTAGTCAAGAAATTGTTTATTATGAATTTCTTAAAACATCTATTGTTTAATACTAGTACCTAAATTGATTACCTGTCAAACCATCGTGTTTGACCCTCGTATGTTGGTGCCCAGGTGCAAGTGACGTTGCCATTGAGGAGGAGCGTCCGGAGGAGGCTCTTGAACCACCCCCAGTCAGAGAGTGGCAACCCGACGATGTCAACTAGACGTCGGGCGGGTTCTTGAGTTGCGCTTCATTTTGTCATGGGTTCTCTTTGTCATTTTGAGAATTGTATTGGCCTTTGTTGGCCTCTTATGGGTTGTAACAAAACTTAACTTACTTTTGTGTTAACCTTCAAAAACTTGAATTTATGATGGGAATGCCATGTTAACTCCTTACTTATGATACTATGTCTTGATATTATAATTCTTGCATTTGGAAATTCTTTTTGTACTTTTCATGATGTGATTTGTTGTACGCTTCCGCAAACTTGATCAGGTGAGCTAGATTTCACGTGTCTCGTGAATCCTCACCGCGAGAACCTATGGGAAAACAACGTCGCGGGCCGGGGTTCGTTCCGGGGTCGCGACACCCCAGTGAAGCAGTAGAAGAGGTCTCTGCCTTTTCAAGGACTTCTTGCTTTGATTGAGCTTGCTCCTGTTGTTCGAGCTTGCGGAGTTGTCTCTTGACTCGCCTTTGCTGTTGAGCGATAGGCTTTGTTTTGATGATCTCCCAATTTTCATCTTCTAGGAGATCGAAATGCACCCATATGGGTTGTCCGTCTGATGTTGGATAAGGAACCAATTCTTGGGACGTCTGAGTCATTTTTATCACCTTGAAGGAAGTGGTGACTTTCTCCGTTTTTCCACATCTCGTTGATCTTTTCTCTCACAACGAAGCATTGATTGAGAGGATGCGAGACCATCTGGTGGTTTGGAGGTCTTTTGGGCTCAGGTAAGGTGAGTTTACCATTTTCTACGAGAGCCTCAAAGATTTCTTTAGCATCTTCATCGAACGGGTATTTCTTTTCTACTCGTTCTTTGAAGGCCTTTTAGAGTTCAGGTTTCTTACCCTTGAAGTGGGACAAGAAGCGTGTCTCCAGCATGACCCAATTTGGGATGGAGTCCTCTAGCGGAGTGGAGTACCAATCAAAGGCCGTACCTTTTAGGGTACTTGCAAATAGACGGATCTTAAGGGCATCTTGATCCGCAATAACTCCCGTCAGGATCTTGAAGTGGATGACATGTTGTCTAGCTGAACCTTTCCCCATATATGTCTAGAGAGTAGGTTTTTTGAATTTTGCAGGGAATGGAACCGAGTCCATCCATAAGGGATATGGTGGCTTGATCCCGTGTTCCTTTAGTGTATGCTCTTCTTTTGCTTTGGCGAGGATATCGTCAACGTCCTTTTTGGTAAGGACGCGTGACTCAACGTTTTCCTCGTCATCTTGATGACTCGGAGGAGTTTCATTGTTCGATGGACGTTGGAAAGTGAGAAGGAGGTTTTCCATCAAAGCCTCAATTCTTTGTTGTCCTTGCTCCAACTGCTTGATGCTCGCTGTTACGTCATCATGCGGTGGAGGCTGCTCAGCATTTGTAACCAAGACGTTCATCCTTCAAGAATCGAATGAGGATATCGTCTTAGTGACTGAGTTAGAGCTCATTCTTTTGGATGAAAAATCCGAGGAATGGTTACTCCGATGTCCTTGGCTTAGAGGAGCGGGAGAATCCTCCTGATGTCTTCGCGTCCGAGAGACGCTGCGAGTCACCGGTCGTCTGACATGAATTTTTGTTACCGACTTCTGGCGTCTTCTGGCTTTGCTAACCATGTGGACAGCAACAACTCGGTCGGGTCTTTCTTTTTTGACCCATTTTTTAGAGACCTGAAGGGTAGAATGCTGGGTTATTTGCTTCTCTAGTCTCTTTTTTCGATATGCCGCGCGACGACGTATATGACGAGCAATTTGAGTTTCAGTCAGCTCTGGTCGTGCTCTGGTAATGAAGGAGGTAGTCCCCCGTGCGTAGTAACCGAGCTTGTCTTCTTTGAAGCTAGGCATGGACAGGATTTGGACGCGGTCCTTAGCCTGTCGCAATGAGGCTTTGAATTTTGCGAGTTCGGCCCCTGTTGAGATGAAGGGTCGACTCGCAGGAGTGTAGGCCTTAACAGGTTCTTGCAGAAGCCTGGTGATGCATGACTTGATTTTTGGCTTGTGGGAGCAACCCGACTCATGCTGGGTTGATTTGCTTGTTAGGCGGAGAGTATGACTCTCATCTTTCATGTGAGAGAGAGGGTAGAATCGGTTCTCCTTGAGAGGGGCCAGATAAACTGGCTTGCAGATGCTCAGGACCTCCTTTGTTTTGGGGAAGGTCTTGGGGCAGACTTGGTTTCTTGCAGATTGAGGCTTAATGGGAGTGCCACGGGCTTCAGGTTTTTTTATTGTTGCCTTTAGTGTCGGAGCAGCGACATGTTCAGGGACGGTTTTCTATTTTTTGGCAGGTACAATTTCTTCTGTGGGGAGTGGGAATGGTCCCAACGACCCGAAGATGATGGTCCGAGGAGTAGAGGTCGACCCGGTGTTTTGAGAGTTGCCGAGGGAGATGACGCTTCGGCAGCTGCTAGGGCGCTTGTGAATGCGTTTGTTTTGCTTCTATTGAAACAGGAGTTGGTACTTGTTCTCATCAAAGGTGATAGTCAATGAAGCTGTCATTGTTAGTTTGGAAAACTTTTGAAACAATACCAGATCTATTAGTAATCACAAAGATATGGTGATTATAAATGGAAAATAACTATGGTTTTGTCTTTTCAAATTGCTCGAGGGGTCATGGCTCAGCCCAAGCAAGATGAAGAAGGCAAAAGGCCATTGAGGGTACACTTGTTCTAAATGCAAGTATGGTAAGCTTACGGTGACTACTAAAAGCAATTGTAAACCTTAATTCAAATTACTGAGAAGCAAGGCTCACTCTAGGTAAGATGATATAAGGTTGGAGATACAAATGTGTCGGTCGCGAATACAGTAGACCCGAAATGGCGTACTAGCACCGTTAGGCACAAATGTTGTAAATCGCATCCTTGGAAAGGACACGAGATGGGATTTTCTTTCTGAAAGGTCAAGATTGGATTCATAAAGGAGAGTAAATGGTATTCCAATCCGAACACAGGCTCAAACATTTATGCGAGCACTGAGTAAGAAAGGGAGGGAACCAGGATTTCTCGAATCTGAACCCAAAAGTGACGGAAGTTTTTTTTTTTTTTTTTAAAGGTCAAGATTGAATTCATCAAAGAGAGCAAATGGTGTTCCAATCCGAACATAGGCTCAAACATTTCTACGAGCACTAAATCCAAAAAGGAGAGAATCAAGATTTCTCAAATCTGAACTCAAAAGTGATGGGAGTTTTTTTTTTTTTTTTTAAAGGTCAAGATTGAATTCATCAAAGAGAGAAAATGGTGTTCCAATCCGAATATAGGCTCAAACATTTCTGTGAGCTATAAATCTAAAAAGGAGAGGACCAAGATTTCTCAAATCTAAACTCAAAAGTGACGGAAGTGTTTTTTGTTTTTTTGAAAGGTCAAGATTGGATTCATAAAGGAGAGCAAATGGTATTCCAATCCGAACACAGGCTCAAACATTTCTACAAGCACTAAATCCGAAAAGGAGAGAACCAAAATTTCTCAAATCTAAACTCAAAGTGACGGAAGTTTTTTTTTTTAAGAAATTTTTTTGAAGATTTTTTTTTTAAGAGTACACATAGGTTTCCAATTCAGTCTTATGAAACCTTAGTAGATAGATCAGCCCCCAGGTAAGGATAGGATTACTTAATGAACCCGTTTGGAGGACCCTTGCCTCGACAAGGCTTTTCTTAGATCCACTTTGGTCAAAGAACGCAATGGGTGCAACCTTAGTGGGTTTTGAAATTTTTTTTTTTTTTTTAAGATTTCTGATGGACTCATCAAAGAGAGCGGATGGCCCCTCCAAATCCAAACGCTGGCTACAAACGATTTTCGCGAGCCATTGTCCGAAAAGGAAGAAACCAAAGTTTCTCAAATCTGAAACCAAAGTTTCTCAAATCTGAATCCAAAAGAGAAAAAATTTGATTTTTTTGGAAGAGTTTGAAATGAGGTTTTTTTTAAAATCCCCATCGGACTCATCAAAGAGAAAAGATGGCCCACTCCCCGATACGAACAATAGCTGCAAACATTTCTGTGAGCTACCAAATTTGAAGAGGAGATCAAAGTTTCTCAAAATTGAATCCAAGAAAGTGAAATTGAATTTCTCTTTTTTTTTTTAAATGAGTAGGAGTGGAAATAAATTCAAAGATAGAAATTTTCAAAAATCTCATCTCATGTTTTTTCCTTTTTAGATGCAAGATTCAACATAGGCCACTAACTAGAAAGGAGCCTTAGAATCTAGGCATCACGTTCTCAAATGAACAAGTCCTACCGGGTATGCCAGCTTGATGGGCCTGGCCTTTCGTCCTCTCCTTCCGCCCCGGGGCTGCCAGGGTCCGGCTGTAAGACCCCGACCCGAGTGAACCCGATTAGTGCTAATTAGTTGCGTGTTAGTGCTAAGCTTGATTAGTGTTTTTGGCTAAGTTGGGCTTGGAATAGCTTTTGATATAGTTTTGGGGATTTTGGTTTGCTTTGTGTTAGTAGGACCCTTTGGGGGTTCCTTTTCGTGACATTGCATATGTTTGAGGATTTATCGGAGATTTTTACATTCATTGTTTTGATCTCGTTTTATTCGTATTGATAAGCTCTATAACTTTCTTGTTGATCCCGTCTCCGTTTGAGATCCCGAAACCTGACTTCCTAGCCTTGAGGGCAAAACAGTCATTGCACACAAAATCTGTACCCAAGACTTGATATTCCCGAAACCCGCGAAAATATACTTTTTGGAAACTAGATATTTCGACGATCGTTTCTTCCTTCTTCGTTGAATTCATCCGAGGTCCCGAAAGAGATGATTTCAGCCAATCTAGCTTCTTTAGTTGTGGGACCCAATCCCATTTGTTAACAAAGGGAAGCCCATTCTTCATTCCCACTCACTTTCCTTTTTCCAGCACAAGAGTGGAAACCTAGGGTTTTCTTGCAACTTCTTATTCTCCTTGTTTCTTAATCCTCAATCGACCCCCAAGCTTGCACCAAGAGGAGATTTGAGGTCATCATCTTCTTCACCTCATTGAGAGCTTTCTTTCAATAGCTTTTGTGGGGAAGCCTCCATCTCCAAGACCTTCTTTGAGCTCACCATTACCATTAGAGGACCTTGCAAGTAAGTAATCCCTCCTCATCTCCTAGATTAGTGTTCCTCTAGCTCTTGATAAGCTCCATTTGCATTATTGAAAGCTCTATCCTTTTCATTCCTTGTTTGACCCATTTTAGGGTTTTATTTGGGGTTTTTGCCTTGTAGCTTGGACCATTGTCTTGGAGGACTTGTTAGAGCTTGATTTCATCATTTAAAGGCCTAAGGCAAGTGAATGATTGGAGTGTTTTGGATTTTTAAATGGTTTGGTGAAACATTAATGATCTTCTCATGCTTTTATTGATTTGTTTCATTGTTGAAATAAATGTTCTTGATGGAGTATTAATGATGCATTTATGGTCATAGAGGAGTAGTAGTTCATAGTATTTAATGTCTTCTTGTTTGTCTTAAATGCAACCATGTGTGAAATGGTTTCCTTCTTGTTTTCCCTTATATTGATTGTGATATGGATGGAGGAGAATGGGATGGAGGTGATGATAGATTTAATGAAATTTGAATGGAGTTTTGGACTCTTTATTTGATGTACAAAAAAATGGCTGAAAAGAGATTGTAGAAGGAGGGGATAGTGAGGAGCTGAACTGGTCCGGAGTCAATTTCTGGACAGTTCGCTCGAGCGACCATGACACTTCGCTCGAGCGACCTGTCCAGAAAAGGGTTCGGACATTCCAGTAGCTTGGTCGCTCGAGCGGACATCCCAGAACTCATTCCAGAGAGTTGTTCGTTCGAACGCACTTAAATATTCGCTCAACCCGATGAGTTCGTTCGAGCGACCTCAAATTCGCTCGAGCGAACCCACCCAGACCACCGTTCCAGCGAGCGATGCGGTTCGTCTGGCATAGGCTATGTTTGGGACAATGTTCAATTGTTTCAATGGTTGGGTCGATTCTCTGGGAACCCCTCTAGGTCAAAGAGATTTATTAGGCATTGTATGAGGCCATTTGAGGAAGAAACCATGTCACAAAGATTTCATTCGAAGTTTTGAAACTTCAAGGTGAATAAGGAGCCCGGGATGTCTTCAAATTCGAAGAGTACCAAGTCTTTATTATAATCAACATACGGGACCCCTATTCACTTAAACAGATCTTGAAACCAGTATTTTACCCGAGATTGTTATAATTCAGTGGTTCGTTTCATTCCAAGATTATACTATATGATTTGTTTTCCCGAAAGCATGATAGTTACACTAGTAACAGTTATTTGTCCCGAAATGTATTGCCCGACATGAAATGACAATGTGCCCTTGGGCACCCCCGTCTTGCTTGTTTATATATTGTACTTGATTTAATTGCATAAGTCTCGATTTGATATTTAACATATGTGTCGGCATCACTAAGCTTGGATACCCCGTCGGTTTGATCCACCGACTTGGAGATCCCTCTCCCGTCCCGCCAGCTGCAGTTTGGATCCCGATACCCGGTTTATTATCGTGGTCCCGTCCCGTATATTTATATTGTATATATGATTTACGTTGATTCTCCTCACCTTGTGTGACTGAGATTAACGTCCCGTTATACTGTTGTCACTTTAGTGACAGAGGACTTAGCTTTATGTGATTGCCATCTTGTGAGTTCCCGATCCCTTGGTTACCTCATATGTTGTATCTTGTTTACTTGTTTTCTAGCAATTGATTTATCTATTTTTTTTAGAGCTCTTGCTTAAGCAGATTTCTATGCTTTTCAAGATATTTCCTTTATTATTATATGTTGTTGTATCTTTTCACTCTCTTGCCAGACCGTCGTGTCTGATCCTTTGCTTTGGTACTCAGGTCCCGTTGCCGGTTTCCTTGAGGAGGAGCCGGAGGAGGCGGTAGGTGAGCCGCAACCTCTAGTCGAGTGGCGTGCCGACGATGTCATGTAGACATCGGGTTGCTAAGAGAGGCGTAACATTTTGAGGAAACTATTTAACCATTCTTTGGATTATTGTTTTGTTATATTGGCCTTTGTTGGCCTCTAATTTTGGGAATTGTAATTAAATGTCACTTGTATAAACTTTAACTACTTTTGGGAAACATGCTACAAATCATTGCTCATTCTGATACATTTTTTATACTTGATGTTAATGCTTTCATGACTAGAGATAGTCTGACTATTTGATTTGCTACACGCTTCCGCACTTAAAAGAAATATTCATTGATGGTTGTGATATCCTCACCGCGGACACCTGTGGGAAATTAAATAAGTTGTATATTGTTGATGTAGATCCTTCAATCATTATTCATTAGTCCCGATCCCGGATTTCCAGTCCGGGGTCGCGACACCGGTGGAGGGAAGAAAAGCGGTCATCAACATTTTTTTTGTATAAGTATGCCAAATTTTCTATTCTACTTGGAATTTGAAATGGTGATCCGGAAATTCACCTTCACAAGTAGAAAGGAAATCAACTCTTTTTTCTAACTTTCCATTGCACATATATTTTAAGAAAGAGACAATTTTTTTTTAATGCCGTGAGAGGCGGTTTCAATTTGTTTGCCGTGAAAGGCAATTTTTGTTTGTTTGCCATGAAAGGCAATTTGTGTCGTGAAAGGCAATTTGTGTCGTGAAAGGCGATTTACAAATTTCATCAATAATGAAAGACAAGAAATGTGATTTTTTGTCTCTTTACAAAGAATACAAAATACAATAGAAAAGTGAGAAAAGGAATCTAACTTCTCACGAGATTGCGAGGACTCATTCAGATCGACAGTCGCAAGTCATGTATGGACTTCGCCATCATCCTTCAGATGAGAACACATGATGCTTAGGTTCTTTGGCTTGGCTTGGACCTCAATTCTTTAGAGGATAAAGACCGAGGGGAGGTCTTATATCCAATAAAAAACCGAGTAAACGGGATGAAAAGCCGCGTTTAGGCGATGTTGGACAGAAGGAGAGGGGATCTTGGGGGGGTGGCCCCCCAAGGGACTTCGATCACCTTGTGGTGTTTCTTGCAGCAAGGTTCCTTCGAAGAAGGAGAGCTTGTTTGTGTAGAGATTTCTTTGAGAACTCTTTTGGATTTTTCTGGACCCTTTCTTCTTGGAATGACCGCCCTTTTATAGGCTTTTGGTGGCCATAAGGTTGGTTTATGAGCATTGATGGCATTGATGCTCCATGATGAGAGGAGTTAAAAGTTTTAATTTCTTGATTTTGTAACTCCTTTTTCCTCGAATATGATTGGTCGATGGAGAATGATGGGCATTTAATCGCCTTTAATCTCCATGATGAGGGAGTTTCATGATTTATTATCATGATTACTTGGAGTTGTAACTCCTTTATCCTTGAATCTGATTGGGGCATCCAAAATAATGGGTGAATAACCGCATTAAGTTGTCATAAAATGGGTCAATTAACTGCATTAAGTTGTTGCCAGGGCATTTGAAGAGTCGCGGGCCGTGCCCCGTCCTTTGGAATTCTTCTTGTGACGATCGCCGATGGATCCACATGTTGTTTGATGTCGGAGGCGATACAACTTCAGACATTGATTGGTGCTAGTGGGCGGTGACATGTCTTATCGATTTCTCAATCGGTCAGACAGAAAGTGTACTTTCTTGGTCAGCCGATTGGCGATCTTAGAGCGATCAATGATGATTTCATGCTCTTGACGGCAGATCTGAATTGTTGATGAAGATCAATCGATTTCAAGCATAAAAAATCAGATTTTCGGAAAACCACCGAGGCTGGAATTCCCGAAACGCGAAAAGGGTCGGAAAACGGGCCATCCGGGGGAAAATCCGGTGACCCGAACTTCCAGGGTCACCGGTGCATGGGCTGGGGTCGCCGGCGGGCCAAGGTCGCCAACGACCATGGGGTTTTTTCCCATTCCGATCGTCGTTTCTCGGTCGTTTTTCGATCTTTTTTATTCTTTCTTTCTCCTGTATTTTTATTGACATTTATCCTCATTTATTGGCTTGATTCTCCTGAAGAAAACTTGACAAGAAGCCATGCAAATCAGAGCACAAAGTTTCCCATTTTTTGGAAAAGCCGAAGACTTTGTAGCTGATTTTCCGTCAAGAGTCAAAACTAGGTCAAACGATGTCTGAATGACCTGAAATTTGAGGTGAAGCCTCCTGAGCAGTAGATAGGACCAGCCATGGGCTTTTATTTGAGTTTTGAAGCTGTGTGGGGTCCCGTCGCCAGTAGACCTAATTTTACCGCGTGGAAGATGTCGCGCTTTGATGTACAGTCAACCGATGTCCAATCGACTTGAATTTTGACTGGGAGCCTATTGGAGTCATTCTAAGATGATCCATTAGCTCTGATTTGGATGCAATGGTCCCGGGGTGGTCCGCTGTCGGTAGCCTTGATTTTGTTTTGGAGCGTCAAAGTCAGGTCAAACGTTGTCAGAATAACCTGAAATTTGACGTGCAACCCTTTAGAAGCATGTTGAAGCCACCTATGTGCTCTGTTCGATGGGTGATGGCCTCGATAGTTCTTGTCGCCAAGAGGCTTGATTTTACTGCTCGAGGGTTGATGGAGGGTCAAACGTTGTCGATTTGACTTGAAATTTGACACAGAGCCTTTTAGAGGTATTTTGAGACCATCCGTAGGCTCTGATCGAAGTTTTGATGTCTTTGACACTGTCGCCTCCAAGAGCGCCTGTTTAGTTATCGGAGGAGTGAAGTTAGGCCAAATGACGTCGAAATGGCCTGGGACTTGATGTAGAGCCTCCTAGTGGCATCTTGGTGCCAGCTGCGTGCTCTATTTTGTGTGTCAGGGTCTCTGGCTTCACCGCCGTCGGGAGCGCCTGCTCAGCTATTGGAGGAGTAAAGTTAGGCCAAATGATGTTAAAATGGTCCAAAACTTCAGATGTACCCCTCTTTTGGTTGTCTTAAAGGATCTTACAATTTTTATTTGATTCTGACAAGATCTGATGCTTGAAGTAGCATTGCCTGTTTGTAGTGGGATGCAGCTTCTTGATGTTGAGGAGGCAATGTGAGTTTTTTGTGTCAACGGCTCATATTCCGGTAATTTTGGGGAGACCATTTCTAGCCACATCCAATGCATTAATCAATTGTCAGAATGGAAAAATTATGCTATCTTTTGGTAACATGACCTTAGAGCTAAATGTTTTTGACCTTTGCAAACAACCACGGGATGATAACATTGACCTTGAAGAAGTAGATTTGATCGGTATTCTTACAGCAGACACTTTTGAAAAATCGATCTCCGATTCCATTAAGTCAATTGAGGACTTGACCCTCTGTGAAGAAACACTTAATAGCACTGTTGAAATGGTCAACACTATAGGCAAACCCTCTTTTGAAGAGCTAGTACCAACTGGTACTCTATCTCTGCCATCTCAGGTGAAGCTGCCCAAACCTGAGTTGAAACCCTTACCCTCTCACCTGAAATATGTATACCTTGGAGAAAATGAAACATTTCTTGTAGTCATTTCTGCACACCTGGACAAGGACCAAGGAGTCCGACTCTTAGAAGTACTCAAACTGCAATTAGAAGTGCTCAAACTGCACAAAGGTGCAATTGCTTGGACCGTGATTGACATTAAGGGAATTAATCCCCTCGTGTGTACACATCATATCTATTTGGAGGAGAATGCAAAACCCTCACCCTCCTGTCATATGCAACTCCGGTTAAACCCCACCATGCAGGAAGTGGTTAGGGCTGAAGTTTTGAAACTTCTAGATGTGGGTATCATCTATTCAATTTTGGATAGCCAATAGGTCAGCCCTACCCAAGTTGTACCTAAAAAAGCCGGTGTCACTGTAATCCGTAATGCTAATGATGAGCTCGTCCCAACCCGTGTACCCACAGGTTGGCGAGTTTGTATCGACTACAGAAAAATAAATGTTGTCACACGAAAGGATCATTTCCCCCTACCCTTCTTGGACCAAATTTTAGAACGGGTAGCTGGCCACGAGTATTATTGTTTCTTAGATGAATATTCTAGATACAATCAGATAGAGATCGCCTGAGAAGACCAAGAGAAAACAACTTTCACATGCCCCTTTGGCACCTTTGCTTCCCGACGGATGCCCTTTGGGCTGTGCAATGCTCCTGCAACCTTTCAAAGGTGCATGCTGAGTATTTTTAGTGATATGGTGGAACGTTTTCTCAAAGTCTTCATGGACGATTTTTCAGTTTTTGGAGATACATTCCAAGATTGTTTGAGCAACGTAACTAAGGTACTCTCTAGGTGTGAAGAAAAGAACTTAGTACTGAATTGGGAAAAATGTCATTTTATGGTACGACAAGGGATTGTCCTTGGCCACATTGTATCATCTAGAGGATTGGAAGTGGACAAAGCCAAAATAGATTTAATTTCCAATTTGCCCGCCCCAAAAACCGAAAGAGATGTAAGATCTTTCTTAGGGCATGATGGATTCTACAGAATGTTCCTAAAAGATTTCAGTGTCATTTCTAGACCATTATGCAACCTTCTGCTAAAGGAAACAGAATTTGAGTGGACAGAGGCATCTCAAGCGGCTTTTATCAAGCTTAAGGACATGTTGGCGACTGCTCCAATTATGCAACCTCCAGATTGGAGCCTGCCCTTCGAAATCGTGAGCGATGCTAGCGATTATGCAGTTGGGGCAGTTCTTGGGCAACATAGGGACAAAAGGCCATATGTAATTTACTATGCTAGCAGGACTTTAAACAGTGCACAAATTAATTATTCTACAACAGAGAAAGAACTATTAGCTATGGTCTATGCACTGGATAAATTCATTTCCTACTTAATTGGATCCAAAATTATGATCTTTACTGACCATTCTACGCTGAAGTATCTTCGTTCTAAGAAAGATGCCAAGCCCAGACTGATCAGATGGAACCTTCTACTCCAAGAGTTCGATATTGAAATCAAGGATAAGAAAGGAGTAGAAAATGTGGTGGCTGATCATCTTTCTAGGCTTGTTGTCGCGACCCCGGAACGGATCCCGGGCCCACGACGAGTTGTCCATTACGATCGTTTATGTTTTCCCACAGGTTCCCGCGGTGAGGATTCCTAAAGACACGTGAAATCTGACTCACATGATCAAGTATGCGGAAGCGTGTAGCAAATCACATTAAGATAAGCACCAATAAATCCTTAAGTGCTATGACAAATAATAACAAGGCATAGTATCAAAGTAAGAAGTTAAAATGACATTCCCATTATAATTCAAGTTATGAGACTAACCCGAAAGTAAGTTAAGTTTTAGTTACAACCCATAAGAGGCCAACACAGGCCAATACAATTCTCAAAATGACAAAAGAAACCCATGACAAAATGACGAACTCAAGAACCCGCCCGACGTCTAGTTGACATCGTCGGGCTGCCACTCTCTAACAGGGGTTGGCTCAAAAGCCTCCTCCGGACGCTCCTCCTCAAAGGTAACGTCACCTGCACCTGGGCACCAACAAACAAGGGTCAAACACAACGGTTTGGCAGGTAATCAATTTAGGTGCAAGCATGAAACAATAACGTTTTAAGAAAACATATAAACAAATCCCTGATTCGAAATACTACAATGACTGAGATACATTTTTGAGAATACAAACACAGCTGAGATACTAAAACAAACTAGCATGAGTACATATAATATCATGAATAGTTACAATCCAAAAAGAGCTCATCCTTTCTCTATCATATATATAATGAAAAGAGCAAGCACGCACGACAAGCACGATATACATAATATAATGACGACACGATTCCCACATATACGGGGATCTCCAGCCGCGGAACCGGACACGCACGATGTGTAATAAATACACGACCAGTCTGCAGACAGTCCACATGTTTAAGGACCCCCAGACAGTGGATCAAACTGAAAGGGCAGTCCAAGCTCAGTGGTGTTCACTTAATTCATGAATGCACAAAACACGCGAAACACTATCAAAACGTGCCGAGATAAAATGGGGGAAGTCACTTATCAAAACACGACGAACACGACTAGCAAAAGGCATAATTAATATGCATAACACGCCTAGGAACTAATTCCATTTTTCTTGAAATAAATCTTCAAAGCAAGCTTATACTTGAAATTCAAAACGAGTGCACGATGGTACTTATCGTACCAAGACGGAAATTCAAAATACGAAATCTGGCAAACATGTGTTAAGGCTACTAATTGACCTTTGTGTACTTGGGACCCCAAATGTCGGAATATACAAGAATTGGTGTCCCCGAAGTTGGGTTGCATTTCGAGGTTCCATTTACACAATGTCAAGTCAAAACCCTTAACATAGTCTAGTTTTTCAACCTTCAAGAAAATACACAAATGAAAATAATTCTTCTTCCTGAATCTGACAGGTTCGCTCGAACGGAACTTGTAAGGTGTTGACACTTCGCTCGAGCGAGACAGTTCGCTCGAGCGAACAATAAGGTCGCTTGAACGGACAGCTCTCTGTCTGCGCTCGGAACAAACAGAGGCTTGGTCGCTCGAGCGGACCCAAGGGTCGCTCGAGCGGACAAGCTTCTGCCTGTGCTCGCAGAGTGTAGAAAATGCCTTTCTCTTGTACAACTTCTCACACATTCATCTCCTTCTTCTCATCCATAAATCACATACAATCCCTTGAGCCTTCATGCTCACCAAGGGTTCATTTTCACAATTTCAAACATCCAATCCAATGAAAACAAGATCATGAAGTTTATAAACATTTTATATGCACAATTTCTAAAATACAATGAAATCAAAATACACATGCCACAATGAACCTATAGAGATTACTTGCCTTTGCCCAAATGCTAAACAATCCTCTTCAAGCACTTCACTCAAGCTATTCCAACACTACAAGAATCCCAAGGGAAAATCCACTCAAACTCCACACAAATGAAAACAAGGAACCCATTCTTACAAAAGGGTTTGTAAACATGAAAAACAAGATTTTTAAGAACTAAAAAACTTCATGAAAATTATGGGTTGAAGCTCTTACCTAGAGAAGGTCAAACAAGAGAGAAGGAAGAGAATGGAGCTCTTGCCCAACTTGGAACTTCAAGAAATCTGCATCAATGGAAAACTTAGGATGAGAGGAAGAAGGTGATAGCCTTAGAATTTTAATTGGAGAACTCCAGCTAGATCATGCAAGATGAGGAAGATGGAAAGGGAAGAGGGTTTTTCAGCCCTAGGTCAAGGAAGTTGCAGAAATTGGGGGAAATGAATGAAAAGAAAGGGAGATGGGGTTTAAGTGATGGCAATGGGCCCCAATTAACTTGAACCTTGGAATGACCAAAACATGATCATGTGGGTCTCGAATGAACTCGACGAAGAAGGATAAAACGATCCTCGAAATATCTTGTTTCCAAAAAGTATACTTTTGACATGGTTTTGAGATCTCGAAAATTGTGTTCAGATTTGTGCATAAAAGACTATTTTACCCTCTTTGGGCCAGAACTTGGGTTTTTGGGCTTCAAACATGAATGGGCTTCAGACGAAAGTTATAACGCATAGAAAAATCATTCAAATGAAATCAAAATCACAATTACACGGAAACCAATACGATCCTCCCAAGCTTACACGTGCACTCAGGCCTTCCTGAGAGTGTCAGACTAGTACTAAATGTTCTCAAAATTCCCAAAGCGATGTCCAAGACTAAAACTAATTACTTCTAACACAACGACAACTAAACTCACTTAGGACTAAACACATACTAATCGCACACTAATCGGATTGGTCTGGGTCGGGGTCTAACATCCTCCACCCCTTAGGATATTTGGTCCATCAAATAAATCAAACAATTACCTCTGGTAAAAGCTGTGGATACTTCCTCTGCACTTGCTCTCTCAATTCCCAGGTGGCTTCTTCTGGCTCGTGATTTTCCCAAAGTACCTTGACCCAATGAATAGACCGATTTCTCAATTCCTGCTCTTTGGTATCAATTATCTTGATCGGTCTTTCCACATACGAGGCATCTTCTCGAATTTCCAAAGGCTCATGCTGTAGTATATGTGAAGGACTAGAAACATATTTCTTGAGCATAGAAACATGAAATACATTGTGTACCCCGGAGAGTTCCGGCGGTAACGCAAGTCTATAAGCGACATCTCCAATCTTGCTCAAAATCTCATACGGACCAATAAACCTTCTAGACAATTTGCCCTTCTGTCCGAACCTCAAAGTCCCTCTAACTGGTGAAATCTTCAAGAACACTTTATCACCTACTTGAAACTGCAATTCTCTTCTGCGAGTATCTGCATAACTCTTCTACCTACTTCGGGCGATCTTCAAACGTTCCTGAATCAGCTTGACCTTGTCACTTGTCTCTCCAACTATCGTCGGTCCATGAAAACTACGTTCGCCGACTTCTTCCCAGCAAACCGGAGTTCTGCATCTTCTACCATAAAATGCCTCAAAAGGTGTCAGACCGATGCTAGAGTGATAACTATTGTTATAAGCAAATTCACAAAGCGGTAAGCACTCATCCCACTGGACCTTGAAATCCAGTACACAAGCACGCAACATGTCTTCGAGAGTCTGTATCGTCCTTTCTGACTGACCATCGGTCGGAGGATAATAAGCTGTGCTGAACTGGAGTTTGGTACCCATAGACTCATGAAGCGTTTTCCAAAACTTTGAAACAAACCTACTGTCTCTGTCTGAAGTAATGGAGATGGGCTGGCCATGTTTACTAACAATTTCATCAACAAACAACTTCGCAAGTGGTGCCATATGCATCATGTTCCCTGTCTTCATCGGAATGAAATGAGCAAACTTTGTCAGACGATCTACAATAATCCAAATTGCATTATTTCCCTTCTTGGTATTAGGCAAACCGGAAACGAAATCCATGGTGATGTGCTCCTATTTCCACTCCGGAATCTCCAAAGGCTGTAACAAACCTGGAGGCTTCTAATGCTCTGCCTTAATCAGCTGACAAGTTAGACAACGAGACACAAAAGCTGCTATCTCTCTCTTCATGTTGTTCCACCAAAATCTATTCTTCAAATTGTGGTACATCTTCGTGCTACCCGGATGCATAGAATGTCTCGTGCTGTGAGCTTCATTCATTATTTCACTCTTCAACTCATCCACATTTAGCACACACAACCGGTCACGAAAATACAATATCCCATTCACCATCTTGAAATCTGGACGTTCTGTATTATGTTCCACTATCTTAGCCAAGCCTGGGTCTTGCAACTGATTTTCCTTTATCTTCTGAATGAATGTATGTTCTGATACTATCATAATTGCTAACATCGCACCCAATCTCAGGGTTTGCACTTCTACACCCAACTCTTCAAACTGCTGTAAGATACCCACTCCTCTCAAACTGGCCATAACCACTGATTTTCTGCTCAATGCATCAGATACAACATGTTAGGAATTTTGTATTTGCAATTTGATGGATGCATTTGCACTTTAGCATCATTTGATATTTCACACATGCATTGATTTAAAATATCTTGAAATCTTGTTTTATACATGCATAGCTTTTAAGTTTTGGAAAAGTATTTGTTTTATGCATGTTTTGGTTCTAATCTTGGATGCATTGGTTTTAGAACCCAAAACTCTTTTGAAAACCTAATTCCTTGTGCATTATATTTGGAAAATCATCTTGTGGATTTAGGTTTGAGCTTTGCATACATTCATTACAAAAAGAATCATTTTTGTATGCATTTTCATTTGAAAAGAGTTTTATCCAATCAAGCTAGCCTTTGGTTTTAAACTTTTGAATCATCTTAGGCTTTGTGTGTTCATGTTTTTAAACATCTTAGAATGTCTTAAAACATGTTTTCCAAGCTTGATTTAGTGGCCAAAAGGTCCCCCAAAGAAATACCTTTGAAATGGCAAAAGTTGCATTTTTTGCAAAAAGGGGGTGTCCCGGCTGTGTCGCCGGTCGACCGAGACACAGGTCTCGGTCGACCGAGACAACTGGAAGTCATTTTTTCCAGAACCTGTTCTGTAGCTCCAACGGTCAGAAATTTGACCGTTGTGCTTTCTCGGTCGACCGAGACCTGTTTGCCGGTCGACCGAGGACTAGCCGTTGGCAACTTTTTGGCTATAAAGTCCATTCATTTCCAACCTTTTTCAAGGCTTGAAACTTGAACTTTTGAGAGGATTTTGGAGCCAAAGAAAGGGGAAGAAGTTGGAAAGGCTAGAGGGCTATTTGGAAACCAAACTCATGAGTTTTTAAAAGGTACATCTTCTAAGTTATTTTGATTTCCATACAATTGAAATTCATGCATGTTCAAATCCTTTGTATTTTCATTTATGCATGATTTCAAGTCCTTAAAGAGTTGATTTGCAAGCTCAATATCTTTCTTGGTAAATTAGATTAGTTTGCAATCACTCTTATCAAATCACATGTTATCTTAAACTTTATTTTTCATACAACTTGTGATTCTTTGAATTTCATGTCATTAACAAGTTGTTTATTATTCATGTGATTTGCATCAAACTTCAATCAAATCTTTTGTGTGTCTTAAACTTTCAAATGCTTTAAGCATATATTTGATTAAGCTTTCTTTTTAAACTTGATTGAAGTCATCACACACACACATCATGAGCATACACTTTTGCATTCATAGAGTGTTTGTGTGAGTTGTTTTAAACTTTCTTATTAGCCTATTCAAGAGGCAATATATTTGAGCTTAAATTGTATCTCTTTGAGTGTTCTTTTGTGAAGACACTTCCTTAGAGAAATCTTATTTGTAAAGGTTATTGCTTAGCCTAAGAAAAGCATTTTGTAAAGGTTATTGCTTAGCCTAAGAAAAGCATTTTGTAAAGGTTATTGCTTAGCCTAGAAAAGCACATAGAGAGGTTGTTGTTTAGCCTTCAAAAGCAACATTGTATAGGTTATTGCTTAGCCTAGTAAAAAGCATAAATAGTGGAAATCCGGTGGGGTGTTGGATTCACAAGCCGGTAGTGGATGTAGGCACGTTGGCCGAACCACTATAAATATTGTGTTGTGGTGATTGCTATGTGGTGATTGATTTTGTTTAGCTTCCGCATATTGATTGATCATTCATCACATGTGACTAGTTTTGTTTAAGAAATTAAAATTGGTTTAAATTGGTCACAATTGTAGCTCACCCTATTCACCCCCCCCTCTAGGGTTAGGATCCGTGGACTTTCAATTGGTATCAGAGCCAAGTGCTCTAATCCCTTAGGATCAAGTGTTTGGAACTCTTGATTAGGTGTAAAAACCTAGAGTTAAAACCCTAGAGTAGTGCTTATTTGAAAATCATTGAAATGGACTCCACTATGCTAGACTTTGTAGATTCTTCTAGACCCCTCATTCTTCCATCTTATGGAGATTCAAACATTGAATTTAAAGAATCTCAACTTGAATTAAAAGAAGAAGAATATGATGAACTTGAAGCCTATGAGGAATTGTACACATGGTCCTTAGAGGTTTCCAAGAAAAATAAAAGATTAAAAGAAGAATCTATAAGGCTAAACCAAGAATTAGACTCTTCTAAAAATGAACTTAGAGAAAAAGATGAATTTATAAATTGTGTAGAATCTAAGTTCATGATCTCTTTAAATAATCTATCTAACATTCAAGATGAACTAAAAGAATTAAAGATGGATTATGATAATGTCAATAAGGAAAATTTAATTCTAAGAGATCAAATAAAAAGGCAAGACAAAGACTTTAACAATTTAGAAGCCAAGTTGATTAAAAGTAAGTTAAAAACCCAAGAGCTTGGATCTAATGTTGTTAATGAACTAAAGCTTGAATTAAAACTTGCCAATGAAGAGCTAAGCAAATATAAGGAAATTGAAAATGAACTTTCAAAAGTCAAACATGAAAATTCAATCCTTATAACCAAAGTCACTCAACTTGAAAGCTATAAACAAAAGTATGAGTGCAAGTTTACCCAAAGTGAAGAAAGACTTGAAAAATTATTTAAATTGGGTAAACCTCATGGAGATAGGACGGGTATTGGATTTAATAGGAATATGTCTTATGACCCTAAATTCACCAACACTTTTGTGAAAGGTGAGTCCTCATTCTCTAGCACTCACACTTCTTTGCCCATGTCTAAATGTAATTATTGTGGCATTGAAGGACACTTTAGGTTTGAGTGCAAACTAAGAAGAAGCAATGTGTCTAATCCCATCTTTGAACCAAAGAAAGTAAAATCAAACTTGAAGGGTAAGACACTAAAAATCAAGAAAGACTCCAAAATGACTAAACAAGTTAAATCTCTTAAAATGGAGTCTCCTAAGATAGATTCTAAAAAGCTTAAACAAGTCAAACCAAGTTTGAAAGAATCTATTAACAAAAAGCTTCTCAACCTACCTCCCTTAAGTCAAAACATGAAAGAACTTTTGAAGAAAATTACAAAGTTAAATCTAAATTTCAAAAGTCAAGGAAAGGGAGAAAATAAGAAGAATAGAAAACAATCCCCTAAGAAGAAGAATCACCAACCTCAAAAGACTAATCACCAATCTAAGATTACATTAGTAAAATCTAAATATCATGGTGATAAGTTCAAATTGAAAATTTATCAAGTTAAATCTCCTTTAGTTGGTGAGAATTCCAAAATAGACCTCAAAGTTCAACCCTCCCAAGACCTTAGGTGGATTCCTAAAGTTATTTACCTAGACAAACCTTAGGGTCTTGAACCTCATTGACCAACCTATTCTTTATAGTCAAATCCTTTTGTTGGTCATGTTGCTTTGCATTTTGGTTCTTTCTTAGTTACATCTATTAAAATGCAATGTTTCTTTATGATCTTTTGATTTTGTCTTCATGCACCATTCTAAGTTACATGTCATGGTTTTCAAAATCATTTGATTATAATTTCATCATGTTTGATTTGCTTTTTGCTCATTTATGTTTTGCATTGCATTTCTACATGTTCAATTGATTGTGATGTTAAAAGCTTTCATAGCTAGACTCTTCATGATCAATTGTTGTTGAATCATTTGTAAGACTTTTTGAACAAATGATTTGACTCAATTCAAGTTTTTCCATGGACTTCTAAGTTATACTTTTATATGGAGAACATTGTTTTGAAAAATCAACTTGTATGTGTTTCAATTAAGTTATATCTTTTAAAATACAATGTTGATAATTGATCTTCAAAATCATTCATTTTATGCTCATTGTTGGATTTTGTTTATCAAAATGTTTTGAAGATTGTTTGATTGGAAATGCTTTTTAACTTCATTAGTCATATTCATCAAAGCATGTTCCATGTTTTCATTTCCTTTTCTTTTGGTTTCATTATCTTAGAAATGGAAATGTATGTTGTTTGCATCTTTGCTTGTTGATTTACATTCTTTTTATATGCAAATGACATTTGGTTCCATGTATGGTTGTGTTCTTAGTAATTCTTGTAGAAACCATACTAGAACCCAAATCCATCCTCTATGCCTAATAGTCATTTCTTTTTGGATGGTTATGATGTTGATTCATGTAGATTCTCTTGATATCATCCTTATACATGTTTCAACTTCATAAGTAGTGTTCTTAATCATATGAAACTCTTTGAAACCCATTTCTCATATTTCTATATGTTTGATGGATATCTTAGATGTTGAATTCATATGATTTTGACACTTTGGAAATTGCATGCATTACCAAGTAATATCTTTTTGCATTGCAATTTCTCTTGTTCATCACTATGCTCAATAGTTATATCTTTAAAAGTGATGAATATGCATTTGTGATGCTTGATGGAATTTTGTCACATTCTTGCTCTTTATCATGTTATCAAATTCAATTGGATTCAATTAGTATAATGATTTGAGTGATTTGATTTCTTATGAATGTGATAAACCTTGTGTGCATTGGATTGAACTTGATAAGTAATATGATTGTTCCATGTCACACACCATTAGCATCATAATGTTCATGTTGCCACCTCTTTTGCTCATATAGGTATATCTCATGACCACCATGTTTATGTGTTCATAATATTGGTTGGTTATAGTTGAGGTTGGCTTCATGTTTGAATTTCATTTCACTCATTCTTGCACATTAATAGTCATATTTATTGTTTGAATGAAATGATTTTCAAAACTTTACATAGCATATGCTTTCCATAGTTAAATTATTTAATGCTATGTTTAGTAAACCCCATTGCATCATGGATAGCTCCAATTTGGATTTTTTCCTAATAGTTATACTTTTAAATCCATTTTAGAGTGATTGAGTTTATAGTCACATCCTTTAATCTCAATTGATATGTTTATTTCAATTGGTATCCATGATCGTTTCTCTCATTTGACCTTGCTCTCTTTTGGTAATTTGATCATTTGCACCTTATAGTTAAATGAATCTAATCCTTTCCTTGAAGTTGACCCTCACTTGGATAAACCATATACTTCTTGAATCTAATAGTTATATCTTGTCAAAAGCTTGACAAAAGAAGAGAATGGATTGAGGGGGAGTGTAAACCTTCATAGGAAGTATTAGTTTGATCAAATTCACCCTTGGATTGCCTTTGAGCCCTTAGAGATAACTTCCTTACAAGATGGCCTGTTATGTATTTCATTTTCGATTTCATTTGTTAACAGGTGCTACTAAAGGTATTCTTCTTGTCTCATGTGTGTAGGTACCTTTGCAATTTAATGTCAAAGGGGGAGAGAGAGTTCAAGTGTGACTCAAAGATCTCCTACTCTTCAAAGGGGGAGAGAGTTCGAGAGTTCAAGTACTCGAAGATCTCCTATCCATCAAAGGGGGAGAAAGAACTCAAGTTCTCAAAGGGTGAAGAGAATGTCCAAGCTTCCTAAGGAGAGTTGTGTATGATCTTCTACAAAGGGAGAGAATGCATACCTTGCCAAAGGGAGAGAGAGGCATGGTCAAAGGGGGAGAGCAAATAGAAGAAAGAAAGCTTGGAGCTAAAGGAGATGCTTGGATAAAGAAAGAAAGAAGCAAGAAAGCTTGAAGAACGATCAAGCTCCAAGCATCAAGAAGATTGAAGAAAAGAGCTCAAGAGCCCAAGCTAAGAGAAGGAGCTTCCAAGAAGATTTCAAGGCATGTCTAGCTAAGGGGGAGCTGAAGACAGAGTGTGTAATTTCAATGATGAGTAAGTTGCCATCAAATTGCAAAGGGGGAGATTGTTAGGAATTTTGTATTTGCAATTTGATGGATGCATTTGCACTTTAGCATCATTTGATATTTCACACATGCATTGATTTAAAATATCTTGAAATCTTGTTTTATACATGCATAGCTTTTAAGTTTTGGAAAAGTATTTGTTTTATGCATGTTTTGGTTCTAATCTTGGATGCATTGGTTTTAGAACCCAAAACTCTTTTGAAAACCTAATTCCTTGTGCATTATATTTGGAAAATCATCTTGTGGATTTAGGTTTGAGCTTTGCATACATTCATTACAAAAAGAATCATTTTTGTATGCATTTTCATTTGAAAAGAGTTTTATCCAATCAAGCTAGCCTTTGGTTTTAAACTTTTGAATCATCTTAGGCTTTGTGTGTTCATGTTTTTAAACATCTTAGAATGTCTTAAAACATGTTTTCCAAGCTTGATTTAGTGGCCAAAAGGTCCCCCAAAGAAATACCTTTGAAATGGCAAAAGTTGCATTTTTTGCAAAAAGGGGGTGTCCCGGCTGTGTCGCCGGTCGACCGAGACACAGGTCTCGGTCGACCGAGACAACTGGAAGTCATTTTTTCCAGAACCTGTTCTGTAGCTCCAACGGTCAGAAATTTGACCGTTGTGCTTTCTCGGTCGACCGAGACCTGTTTGCCGGTCGACCGAGGACTAGCCGTTGGCAACTTTTTGGCTATAAAGTCCATTCATTTCCAACCTTTTTCAAGGCTTGAAACTTGAACTTTTGAGAGGATTTTGGAGCCAAAGAAAGGGGAAGAAGTTGGAAAGGCTAGAGGGCTATTTGGAAACCAAACTCATGAGTTTTTAAAAGGTACATCTTCTAAGTTATTTTGATTTCCATACAATTGAAATTCATGCATGTTCAAATCCTTTGTATTTTCATTTATGCATGATTTCAAGTCCTTAAAGAGTTGATTTGCAAGCTCAATATCTTTCTTGGTAAATTAGATTAGTTTGCAATCACTCTTATCAAATCACATGTTATCTTAAACTTTATTTTTCATACAACTTGTGATTCTTTGAATTTCATGTCATTAACAAGTTGTTTATTATTCATGTGATTTGCATCAAACTTCAATCAAATCTTTTGTGTGTCTTAAACTTTCAAATGCTTTAAGCATATATTTGATTAAGCTTTCTTTTTAAACTTGATTGAAGTCATCACACACACACATCATGAGCATACACTTTTGCATTCATAGAGTGTTTGTGTGAGTTGTTTTAAACTTTCTTATTAGCCTATTCAAGAGGCAATATATTTGAGCTTAAATTGTATCTCTTTGAGTGTTCTTTTGTGAAGACACTTCCTTAGAGAAATCTTATTTGTAAAGGTTATTGCTTAGCCTAAGAAAAGCATTTTGTAAAGGTTATTGCTTAGCCTAAGAAAAGCATTTTGTAAAGGTTATTGCTTAGCCTAGAAAAGCACATAGAGAGGTTGTTGTTTAGCCTTCAAAAGCAACATTGTATAGGTTATTGCTTAGCCTAGTAAAAAGCATAAATAGTGGAAATCCGGTGGGGTGTTGGATTCACAAGCCGGTAGTGGATGTAGGCACGTTGGCCGAACCACTATAAATATTGTGTTGTGGTGATTGCTATGTGGTGATTGATTTTGATTAGCTTCCGCATATTGATTGATCATTCATCACATGTGACTAGTTTTGTTTAAGAAATTAAAATTGGTTTAAATTGGTCACAATTGTAGCTCACCCTATTCACCCCCCCTCTAGGGTTAGGATCCGTGGACTTTCACAACATTCACTTTGCCTGGATGATATTTGATTGGAAAGTCATAATCTTTGATATACTCCATCCACCGTCTCTGCCTCATATTCAAATCCTTCTGCGAGAACAAATACTATAAACTTCGGTGATCTGAATGGACCTCAAATTTCTCTCCGTAGAGGTAGTGTCTCCACATCTTCAATGCGAAAACAACTGCTGCCAACTCCAAGTCATGAGTCGCATAATTCTTCTCATGGTCCTTCAACTGTCTCGAGCCATAAGCAATCACCTTGCCATCTTGCATCAATACACAACCTAGTCCCACATTCAAAGCATCTGTATAAACAATAAATCCGCCGTTGGCTGATGGTAATGTAAGGATTGGGGTTGTGGTTAACCTTCCTTTCAACTCCTGAAAACTCGTTTCACACTGATCGGTCCACACAAATGGGACATTCTTCCTAGTCAATTTTGTCAACGGGGCTGCAATGGACGAAAAACCTTGGACAAATCTTCTGTAATAGCCTGCTAACCCCAAAAAGCTTCTAATTTCTGTCACACTGCTTGGCCTTACCCAATTAACAACTGCCTCTATCTTGGCTGGATCAACTGCTAAACCTTCTCTAGAGATGATGTGGCCTAGAAAAGCAACTTGCTCTAACCAGAATTCGCACTTACTGAGTTTTGCATATAGCTGGTTGTCCCTCAAGAGCTGCAACGTTGTCCTCAAATGTTCTTCATGCTCCTTCTTGCTCTTGGAATACACAAGGACATCATCAATGAATACTATCGTGGAGTGATCCAAATAGGGTGCAAAGACTTTGTTCATAAGAGCCATGAAAATTGCGGGTGCATTCGTCAAACCAAAGGGCATCACTAAGAACTCGTAGTGCCCATATCTTGTTCTAAAGGCCGTCTTCTGAACATCTGAGTCTCTAACTCTCAACTGATGGTATCCTGACCTCAAGTCTATTTTGGAAAAATAGGCCGCTCCTTGCAATTGATCAAATAATTCGTCTATCCTTGGCAATGGATACTTGTTCTTCACGGTCACATGGTTCAACTTTCTGTAGTCAATGCACATTCTCAAACTCCCATTCTTCTTTTTCACAAACAACATCGGTGCTCCCCACGGTGAAACACATGGCCTAATAAAACCTTTGCTCAACAAATCTTGCAATTGGAGCTTTAGCTCACCCATTTCTTCTGGAGCCATCCTGTATGGTGCAATCGTGATCGGAGTTGTCCCTGGGAGGAGCTCAATTGTGAACTCAACTTCTCTGATTGGTGGTAAACCCGGGATTTCTTCTGGAAAAACATCCGAAAATTCACACACAATGGGGATATCCTCCACCCCTTGGGACTGTTTATCCTCCGTGATAAACGCAATAAATGCCTGACAGCCACTCTGAACTAATCTGCTTGCCTTCAAAACTGAAATAAACCATGCCTGAGTTTTTCTCCTGTTGCCTTGAAATATCAATTCTGCCTGTGGTCCTTGGAATCTGAATGTTATGGTCTTACTAAAACAATCCATGGTGGCATGATATGTTTCTAACCAATCCATGCCTAAGATGACATCAAAATCATGCATGTCCAAAATTATGAGGTTGGCCGGTAAATTAACATCTCCTAACAAAACTGTACAACTAGGGTAATAGGTTCTACACACAACTTGTTTCCCTACTGGAGTGGTTACTACAGTGTTACACATAAAGTGGCTACCCCCTATCACCTACAAACAAGTGGGCAGGTAGAGGTCTCAAATAGGGAAATCAAAAGAATTTTGGAGACCACAGTAAAACCAAATCGTAAGGATTGGTCAATGCAGTTAAATGATGCTTTGCGGGCTTATCGAACTGCTTATAAGACCCCAATTGGGATGTCTATATACCGGCTTATATATGGGAAAGCTTGCCACCTTCCGGTGGAGCTGGAACATAAAGCTTATTGGGCCATAAAACAACTAAACCTTGACCTAAACAAGACTGGGGAGAAAAGAGCCCTTGATTTAAATGAATTAGAAGAATTGAGAAACGAAGCTTATATGAACTCAAGAATTTACAAAGATAGGACTAAGGCCTTTCATGTTAAACGGATATTAAGGAAGTCATTCCATCCGTCTCAAAAAGTCCTTTTGTACAATTCTTGACTTCATCTTTTCTCGAAAAAGTTAAGATCTCGTTGGACAGGCCCCTACATTGTTCAAGAAGTATTTCCATATGGGGCAGTGACCCTCATTGATCCATCGAATAGTACCTCTTTTACAGTTAATGGACAACGTTTAAAACCATTCTTGGAGTCTGTTCCTCCAGAGGAAAATGAAATTCCTCTGATCGATCCTGTCTATCAAGATTGATGGGCACTGAATCTGACAGTGACCCACACCTTTGTACACTATGCACATATATAGATGTTTTTTTCATGTTCTTTCTTTTTGTGTTCTTTGTCTTACATTGGACAGGTTTCTACGCGAAAGTTTCATTATTCCAGGTGCTTTCTACCCCTTTCCTCCTTTTACATTTTCACCTAATATTACATTCCATTTTGCATTTCATGTATGACATCGAAGACGCTATCTAGTTTAGGTTCGAGGGTGGGAACAAGCACACTTTACCAATTTTAAACAATTTTTTTTCGTTTTTGTGTAAGTTTTCTAAAAGAAATTTTAAAAAAAAGCACAAAAACAAAAAAAAGGGTTTTACAAAAGAACTTGATGATTCGAAGATGTCTAGAAATCTTGACTTTCAGAATTTTTGGAAGGAAGTAAAATGAAGGTTCACAATTTTTCAAAAGAAAGAAAGAAAAAGAGAATACCGAACTTTGTTTTTCACAGTAACACGTGTACATCATTTCAATAGTCTTGGATAAAAAGATTTAAGTGTCATTTTCAGAGTTCTTTCAAGAGAGAAAAAAAGAGATGACTTTCTGAAATTTGATCATATGAGTTCTCCTGGTTAGGGATGGCATTTTTAACCCGCCCCGCCCCAACCCAGAGTGCCCGCCCCGCCCCGTACGGGTTTTCCCCGCCTCGACTCTTAGACGGGGCAAAAAACTATACCCCGAATCCGGGGCGGGGCGGGGATGGGTATGGTTCTTGCCCCGCCCCGCCCCGCCCCGAAATACCGCCCCGTAACCCGCCCTGAAATTAATAATCCTCTAAAATATATATATATATATTAGATTTCTTTTATAATAAATAAACATATTTATATGTAAATGTATATATTGATTTTATGTTGTTATTAAGGGTTAAGTAGATTGATTGAAGACTTTTTTAAAAGTTAAACATGTAATTGAATGAGACATTATAAAACATATAATATGATCCCATTCCCTCTAATTCAAATTTAATGAAGTTAAAGTTGTTAAAAAATCTATCTAAGCTTATTTTACTTTAATCATATATAATGTTAAATTGTGACAAGATAAATCATATTAAATAAAACGAATATAAATATATAATAGAATGATGGATCATGCTTTAATAGCAAAGTAAATTATAATAACTTATAATAGCAAAGTAAATTATAGTTAGTAACTTAATATGATTCTAATCATACTAACAACACTATAAATTATACTAATTTTAATTATATGTAATCAACCTCTTTATTAGTAAGTGGAGTTCATTGGTCTTAAAGTGAGGTTCCTGCCAAATCAATGAGATTTAATGATATTGACCATCAACTATTAATAATTTTGACTCGACTTGATCCTCTTTAAGATCTTCCAATCTTTTTCTTACCTGTGGTTGGTATGCATATGGTTGGGGCCCACCGCCCACACCATGGAAAGTTGGGTAAGTTTGTTGAGGGAAAATTGGAACATATATCATGTAGTCAGTTCAATACCATAAATGGAGTGAAACCATGTATTGATGGAGTTCAAGATATTTTAAAGAGACATTGTCTTTTTTTATAAAGAATGTCTCAAAGTATATATGATATTTTCAAGTGTATGTTAGTGGCCTTCATGTGCTTAGAGAAAATCTTATAAGAATAAATCTCACTTTAAATAGGTAAAATTTCAGGAAAAGGAAAATTTATATTATTAATATTAGATAATTTTAAAAAATTTAAACAATCTAATAGTGCCCCACACTTATAAAATATTTATGTAATCAACCTCTTTATTAGTGAGTGAAGTTCAATACCAGAAATGAAGTGAAACCATGTATTGATGGAGTTCATGATATTTTAGAGAGATATTGTCTTTTTTTTATAAAGAATGTCTCAAAGTATATATGATATTTTCAAGTGTATGTTAGTGGCCTTCAAGGGCTTAGAGAAAATCTTATAAGAATTATTGTTAGTAACTTAGGTAAATTATAGTTAGTAACTTAATATGATTCTAATCATACTAACAACACTATAAATTATACTAATGTTAATTATATGTAATCAACCTCTTTATTAGTGAGTGGAGTTCAATACCAGAAATGAAGTGAAACCATGCATTGATGGAGTTCATGATATTTTAGAGAGATATTGTCTTTTTTATAAAGAATGCCTCAAAGCATATATGATATTTTCAAGTGTATGTTAGTGGCCTTCAAGGGCTTAGAGAAAATCTTATAAGAATAAATCTCACTTTAAATAGGTAAAATTTCAGGAAAAGGAAAATTTATATTATTAATATTAGATAATTTTAAAAAATTTAAACAATCTAATAGTGCCCCACACTTAGAAAATATTTATGCGGGGAGATCTTTTTATTCTATTTTGGGAGATTTTTTTTAATATTATTAAAGGCATAGAGACAACATAGATGAATCATTCATGTGCTTTTTACCATGTAAAATAAATTAATTTACCTTTTTTATTATAGTCAATTCAAAATTAATTTATTATATTTATGGTTGTACCACATCGAGGCGGGGCGCCCCGCGGGGCCGGGGCGGGGACGGGGTATGTAACATACCCCGAATTGCGGGGCGGGACGAGGCGGGGACGGGGCGGGGACAGGGAGGTTCGGGGCGGGGACGGGGCAACCCAATTTCAGCCCCGCCCCGCCCCGTTGCCATCCCTACTCCTGGTTCATCGGTAAGGTTAGGTCAACCAAAACTGGTGAATTTAATTCAAGCAAATTGAAAAGGGCTACCTATTGTTGGGGGCCGTTTAAAAAATAAAAATAAAAAAATGTGACAAGGGATGCACAAATAAGTGTTTATAAAAAAAAGTGTTGAAAAGAATAAAAAGTTGTGTGACTAGT
Organism: Cinnamomum chago; assembly: GCA_038049695.1. Taxonomy (NCBI): domain Eukaryota; kingdom Viridiplantae; phylum Streptophyta; class Magnoliopsida; order Laurales; family Lauraceae; genus Cinnamomum; species Cinnamomum chago. Next base: position 51,693,897 of record CP142462.1, read on the forward strand.
TGGGGTTCGTAGCCTATTTAACCCGAGCTAGTAAGCCCGTAGGGGTATTTATATACCTAGTGCCCTAAAGACATCTGTTTTGGGAGTCATTGGCCTAATGCTCGTTACATGGGTTAATTAGAAAAGCTTAAGGGACCTGGGCATTGCACAGTCACATGATAGTCCCAATAAAAAAATCAAATAAAAAGAAGAAGATGCATCTCGCGGCCTTTGAAAAAACAGTAGTGCGAAAGCCGTCATAGTAGCCTTGAGAGGAGACTTGTATTTACCTCGAATCTAGAAAAGTTGGAAATTCTGATAAAGAATTCTGTTTTCATGGCATTATCATAGAACATTTTTTATTTGATGTATACACTTGCACAAGGCACCCAAAGTTTTGGTATAATTTTTGAAAAGATTTGAAAAAAAAAAAAAACGTGGACCAAATTTTGAAAAGTTTGAAATCTTGATTATTCGAGGGTTCAAGGCATCTGATTTGACTCAATCATCTTTTGGAAAACCTTCCGTTGACTTTATTTTATTTTTAGGTAAATGAATTTTGTGAGCATATTCACTGCAAACACTCACGAGGCACAACTCTTCACTAAGGGTAAGCTATGGGTTTAAGGGCTTGCTGCATACGCTAAATGCAGTCGAGAGTACCAGCGAAAGTGGTGTTTTCCTTTTTGTCTTTGCAGTTAGTTTAGATTAGATTAGGCTAGAAGACCAACCATAGTTTGCATATTTTTCTCGGGACTAGCAAAATGCTGGTTGGGGGGTGTGATAAGTCTACAAAAATTTCACTTTTAAATCATTATTTCATATGAATTTGTGGACTTAATTAACACAAAATGCATTGAATTAATTGATTTTCACAAAATCATGCATTTGGACTTTCATGTTTGAATTTAAGTCGAAATCATCAAAAACTTCATAAAATCGCTTGTCTTAGTGTAAGTATCAATTTTTGCATTATTGGGCTCTGTCACGCCCCCTAACCGGGACCTCGGGGGCAGGAATGGGATTAAGGATAGATATATTTTTCTCCCAAGATCCGCGTGTGTGAAGACAACACATTCCAACACATTCTGAATATTTTTGCGGAAGCTTTCGTAGCGTTGCGACCCGGAGTCCGTAATCATCAGATTCCGCGACGCACTCAACCCCTAGTATATAGCTATTATATCAAGAACCATATCAGACTGGATTAAACCATCACAACAAAGTACAGAGCTGAAGGTAACATGATATTACATTCCCATATATGTTCAAGTTACAATTATCAATGTACATTAATTAAGAATCCCAAGAAAAGGCTAATAGAAGCCATACAACAATAAGCTATTAACCACTACCCCATTTATGACGTAGCTCCGATGTCAAGCCCAATGTCTACATGACATAGCCAACAAAACAACATGCAACTCATGGCTCCGCAGCCAACAAAAGCACTCAGCTCGGGACAAAGAAATCTGGACCTGAGTACCAAAATAATGGGTCAGACACGACGGTCTGGCAGGTGGGTGAAAAGATAATAAACATACTGAAGAATAAAACATGTGATAAATCATGCTATTTGATCAAATGCTACATATAAATAAGACGGGTGGAAAGATCATGTATATTTGACAAATCATGTATTCATGTAAAACGAGTGTAAAGCATGGATATCTGACAAATCATATATTCATGTAAAACGTCAGTAAAACATGGATATCTGACAAATCATATATTCATGTAAAACGTCTGTAAAACATGGATATTCGACAAATCATATATTCATGTAAAACGTCTATAAAACATGGATATCTGACAAATCATATATTCATGTAAAACGTCTGTAAAACATGGATATTTGACAAATCATATATTCATGTAAAACGTCTGTAAAAGCATTTAACATGTTCAATCAATAACTTTCATAAAAGAAACGAATCATTTACTGAAAACATAATGCTGTATAAAACATGTAAGGTATCCAAGGAATCGGGAATTAACAAAATGGCAATCACATAAAGCTAAGCCCTCTATCACCAAAGTGACAAAAGTATAACGGGACGTTGGTCTTAGTCACACAAGGTGAGAAGATTCAACGCAAATCATATATACAATATAAATATATGGGACGGGACCACGGTAGCGAACCGGGTATCGGGACGGGACCACGGTAATAAACCGGGCATCGGGATCCAAATTGCAGCTGGCGGGACGGGAGAGGGATCTCCAAGTCGATGGATCAAACCGACAAGGTTATCCAAGCTTAGTGATGCCGACACATAGGTCAAATAACAAATCGAGACATGAACAAGTAAATCAAATGCAAGTGAAATAAACATGCGGGGCAAGTATGTTCAAGGACTAATTTCCATTTCATGGGATGTAGTGCATTTCGGGACAAGTAACTGTTACTAATGTAACTTCAATGCTTTCGGGAAATCAAGTCATGTAATGTAAATCTTGGAAATGAGGAAATACAATGAACTAATACAATTCCGGGAAAAATAATGATTTCAAGATTTGTTTAAGGTGAATAGGGGTCCCGTATGTCGATTGTAATGATAACATGGTACTCCTTGAGTTTGAAGACATTCCGGGCTCCTTATATACTTTACGATTTTCAAATGCACAATATCAAGCTAAAAACTTTTAATCACATACTGGTTTTCATTGGTTCAGATATTCACTTCATTTTTCAATCTTTGATCACTAAGATAAGTATACCATTGGATTCCTTGCTTCAAGAGCTTTCCAACGGTATATAGAACTTCCAAATCCGATATGGGAATCAAAAGTTATAGGCGTTTCAAAGTGGCCCTTTTTTTTCTGCAGGTTCCCGGCGTCCGGACGCCAGAAACACAGCGTCCGGACGCCCGGAAGCAGAAAAAGGCGCCCAGGTCTCTGTCTCCCAGCGTCCGAGGCAGAAACCTCCCAGGCATCCAAAATTTTGCTGTTTTTTTTTTAATATCCTTTCCCTCCTTTCTCTTCCACTTGCACTCTTATACAACTGAGCTTTTCCTTTCTTCAACAAACATCCAAACTAAAATAAAAACTCCCATCAAACTTCAATGAACATTAAATCTAAACACCTTCTTCTTCGCATTCAAACATCAAAAAAAGAAAACCACTATCCATAAGATTCATCTACACTTTAACAACATAATGGATACATTTATCAAGATGTATAATAGAGAAATCAACTCATCAATATGCATTTCAAAAGTAATAGAAATCAAGGCAAGGAAAACTATGAAAACACATGTAAAAATCATTAAGAACCAATAGTGTAAAACAAGAGATTTCCATGAAACATGTAAATGTTCCAAAACTTATCCATTCATCCACTTGCCTTTGTCTCTAATCAAGCAAATCCAAGTCTCTAATCACCTCTCAAGCTCAAAATCCAAGCTACAAGAAAAAACCCCAAAAACAAACCCTAGAATGGGTCAAACCATGAATGAAGAAAAAAGAACTTTCAATAATGAAAATGGAGCTTCCCTCAGGCTAGAAGAATACTAATCTAGAAGATGGGAAGGATTACTCACTTGAATGTCCTTCAAATGGCAAGAACTAGCTCAAAGAAGATCTCAAGGTTGGAAGATTTCTCCACAAATGGTATCAAAATGAAGCTTGCAAGATGAGGAAGAGGATGGTGATCTCCATTTCGAGTTTGGTGCAAGATTGGTGAGGATTAGAGATGGAGAAGCAAGAAGAAGAAGAGAAAAGCAAGAGAAAACCCTAGGTTCAGTTATTGTGCTAGAATAAGAAGAATGGAATGAAAATGAAGGGTGGGTTTCCCTTTGTTAACAAATGAGGCTGGGTCCCACAACTAAAGAAGCTTGTTTGGCTGAAATCATCTCTTTCGGGACCTCGGATGGATTCGACGAAGAAGGAAGAAATGATCGTCGAAATTTCTAGTTTCCAAAAAGTATATGTTTTGCGGGTTTCGGGGATATCAAGTTTTGGGTACAGGTTTAGTGTAAAAGGACTGTTTTGCCCTCAAGGCTAGGAAAGTCAAGTTTCGAGGTCTCGAACGGGAACGGGATCAACATGGAAGTTGTCGGGATTAACGAGACAGATGAAACGGGATAAAAACAATGAATGCAAGAATCTCCGATAAATCCTCAAGCACATGCAAAGTAATGAAAAGGAACCCCCAAAGGGCCCCACTATCACAAAGCAATCAAAATTCCCCAAAACTATGTCAAAAGCTATTCCAAACCCAACTTAGTCAAGAACTACTAATCACGCTTAAGTCTAACACAAGACCCAATTAACACTAATCGGGTCCACTCGGGTCGGGGTCTCACAGGCTCCATGCATAGCATCATTTTTTTTTAATTTCTAAATTAGATTTATTTTTTTAGGCAAAATTCAGAGGTTGGGGCGACCAAGGTGGGTCCACTCATTGTTGCAAAAAAATTCAGAAATTCTCCTCTCCAATTGTTAAAGATATTGTTTGAATTTCTAATCAAAAGCAAGGCAGGCAAGAAGATCAAGGAGTCCTAAAGGCTAAAGGGAAAGGTAATTCAAAGAGTATTGGAGGCTAAGAAGATAAGGAAGGAAAGATAGAAAGAAAGAAAAAAAATTACAACAAGGCATGGATGTCCAAAACCTCTCACCAAAAGTCTCAAAATCCAAGTGGGGCCCAGTTGAAGATTGAATTCTAAAATTCAGAATTTAAATTTTTTAGTTGACATATGGGCCTATGTGGAGAATTGCAAAGGATAAGGAGAGTGCTAGGATTTGTGCACCAAGGAATTCAAAAGAGAATTCAAATATGAAATTCCCACAAAAGTCTCATAAATCTACCAAAAATCCTATCCTAACTTGGAGATTAAGATAAGAAGCCTTCCAAACATAAAAGGGAACCCAAGCCATACCAAACGAAAATTCAAAAAAATCCATCAAAGTGTTGGACATGCAACACATTCCTCCTTGGAAATTAATAAACATTTTGTTTAATAATTTTTCTTGGCTTACCACACAAAACTCTCTCCTGGGCCCACTCATCATATATATATATATATATATATCCAACCAAATTCCAATCCCCCATACTACCTTGGACGACCAGCAACTCTTTCCCCTCTTTTTCCCTTAATTTTTCTCCATGTTCCTTCTTCCATCACTACTTCATCCAAGGCCTTCCCTAAGGCACACCACCACTTGGATTTCTACGCCGCCGCCGTTGCTATCGTCGCTCCATCATCAACCAACCATCTACTTCTCCCTTGGTGAAGGATTGAAGACTTGAAAGTGGGATTATACGCAAGTCCTATTTTCTTCATGTGTTCGATCTAGGGTAAGGAAAGATTCTTTTTTAGTTTTGCTTACCGTTGGGAAATTACTAGTTTATTGGTTTATTTTAATTTAAAAGACACAATTAGTGAGGTCAAGGTGTCCCTCCTTGGATCGGCATCGTGTGTTGTGGGTAGTGACAATACACACTTGGTGCAATGTTTTTGCAGTCTTTTATTATTTTTGCCAATATAATGTTGTGATTTCCCATAATAAGAATATTTAGAATTTTTTTTTATTCTTATTTCTGAATGATATTATTAATGGATTTTTATTCTAATGCATGAATTATTTGCTTTTATGTAATTGGTGGTTTGATGTCTTTTATGTTTTTGCAGTCTTTAAATTAGGATTTTTAGATTAAGATTCTTATTTGGGATTGTAATTTTTAATTTAGATTTGTAATAAAATTTCAATTTCAATTTCGTAGAGATTTATTTATATAGATTTTTGATAGGCTAGATTAGTTTTTCAATAGGACGGGTTTTACGCGATTAATTACTATCTGTGGTTCGACTTCGGACTTCATCAAGTTATTACTACATCGCAGCCTTGCACTTGGGGCTGACGATCAGAGAGCGGCCCATCTATGCGCTCCAATGTAAAAAGAGATGAACGGTTAAATTAGGTTCCATGCACACCCTAGTTAAGCCCTTCTAGCCCTATATTTACAAAAATCCAAAAAAATCAGAAAATCCCAAAATTAAAAAAGATTTTACATTTCTTTTCTTCATTCAATCTCCGCCAATTCTCACCATTGAGCTTCATGCTATTAGGGTAGGCTATACTTGATTCATGAATTCATTGATATTTGAAAAAGAATTTTTAGCACATGCTATATTTTCAAAGCCATCTTCCACCCATGCTTTCATTAACCCTTCAATGCATTAAGTAACACCGACGCTTAGGTTTTAGTGACCGCGACATTGTGCACCCTTCTATGCGACTCCCTAAGCCTTACGACAATAGCCTCCTAGCGGACTCCGTATGATTGATAGTGGCACACAGGTCTCTCACTCTCTCCTAAGTTAGGTTAGCTTAGCGTGTATCCATCCCCAACGTGCCCTAAGCAATTTTTGGTTTTAAGATGGGCCTGACGGACGATAGTCCACTTCTCTAGGTGATCTTTCCCTATATCGACCGGGCGCCTTAGTCCTCCCATCTTTAGACCAATGTTGTAGTGGGCACCTAGGCTTTCATTTTAAGCATCATGTCGCATGTGCTTTTGAACCTTTTTCAAGCATCCTTATATGCATGTTTTCAAATAAAGCCTACCCTTTCTCGCCAAGGGATTCGAGGAGGGTGTCCGGTGAACTTTTCCCGCCAAGGGATTCAAGGAGGGTATCCGGTGAACGGAGTTGATCCCCCTCAATGAATATTGGCACCAAACCCTTTATTTATTTATTTATTTATCTTCATTGTCTAGTACTTTCTCTTTTTAGCTGAATGAAAGAAGGTAAACAGTGCTTGACTTTCCTTTGGGATTGTAAATGGATGATAGGAATTCATTTATTGCATATAATGGTTGATTATAACCTTAGTCATCATTTCTATCGGATTTGGAGTGATTTTATGGTATGACTCATACTGAAATTTTGTGTATTTGGGCTATGATAAGGCACTACTGAACCCGAGTTTTATGTACTGGAGTAGCCTTTCTAACATTACTGAAATTCTGTATTATGCAAATTTCAGAATTTTTCCCATTTTTGCGGTTTGTTTTCGATGTGTTTCAATCCGAATCATGCCATGCTAATTTTTCTGTTCATGCATCTCTGAATTATCTTTCTCGCCAGTCCAAAATTGTGCAGTTTTAATCTAAAACAAATTTCTTGTACAGTTTCAATCTAAAACGAATTTTCTAGAATCTCTGAGCTGAACCAGTCAAAAATATGTAAATCGGACTGCAACAAATTTCCAAAACCTGTACACTGTTTTCAAATCCCTGATTCAATGATTTTCAATTTGAATAAAAACTCATTGATTTTTTTGAATACTCTCATACCAGTTGTCTTTCAGTGAGATTTGGTTTCAACTGATTTCAATTTTTCAAGAAATTATTAAAAATCGGACAGCGGGCCTGAGTTATGGACTCTACACTGTAGAAAACTCAGCATGTTAACCGGGATTTGTGCACATAATCATAAGGATTTATTTTCATTTAAAATTCATGAAAAAATCATATGAGCTTCCCCTTTGGGTCTATTAACTCCCATAAAAATTTCAGATTAATTTAAGCTTTATAAAATTTACCAAAATTTAGACAGTGGACCCCGGTCATGGACCAAATTCTGCAGTGCAGAAAATCCTGCAGGTTAACTTGGCTCTGTGTGCATAATCATGAAGGATTATGTTAATCCAGAATTCATGAAAAATTTACTGGAGACTCCTCTTTGGGTCCATTAAGTCTCATAAAGTTTTTAGACTAATTGGAGTCCAATAAAAATTATAAAAATTTGGAGAGTGGACCTGTGTCATGGGCCAGATTCTGCAGTGCAGAAATTCCAATATTTTTATTCAGATTTGTGCCCACTATTTCATAAGGTTTCAATACTCAGAAAAATCCAGAATTAAATATGGGACTTTATCATCACATAAACTGACTCTATATGAAAATCTGAGATCGATCCAAGTTATAGAAAAATTATTAAAAATTGGGCAATAAGCATGCAACAACCCATAGAATTCAGGATTATATTACCTATTTCATATTTCAACTATTTTTTTTCTTTCTTTTCTTCCAAATGCATGGAACTAAGTCTTCTCACTCATCTTGAATTTTAAAGATGGACTGAACCCCCATAGCAATGACCCAAAATAATATTGATGAGACCATCACGCATTGCCGGCGGCGTTGTGATGAGTGGGACCCTTAATTTCTCACATGGAGGCGATCAAACGGAGTCATGGCCTTTTACCATGACCGGCGATCACACATATTACCATTCTGAAGATTTGTCGAGAATTCTCAGAATTGGTCGGTACTTCCAAGTATCGCTCTATATAACACTGTGTTTCCACCCACATCGGGCCTGGAAAGCACATTTGACAGTCACGCCTAGAGATTTTCCCAAATCTAATCAAATTTTGGGCTTGGGGTCCTTTTTCTTCAGCGACAACAATACCAATTTTGGATGACCGGATCTTAGTGCTTTTTGCACGATGCGAAATGGCCAATCCTCCTCCTCTATTTTCTCTGCAACTAAGCCCCTGTTTGGCATATCTATTTTTTGCCTCTAAATATTTATTTCTCTAAAACGGATAGAGATTTTGAAATTTAGAGGTGTTTGGCAATAATTTAGAGCCTCTGCACATTTTAGAGGAAAAGAGGCAAAGCCTCTAAAAAAGAAATGCCCCAAAAATAGCATGTAGAAATTAGAGGCAATGCCTCCCGAAAAAGTAGAGGCGGAACCTTTTTTTCGGACAAAAATGCCCCTGACGCAAATTTATTGCCAACGAATATCCTTTTGCATAAACCCTCGATGAACTGTAGCTCTCTGCAACGTTTCAACTCTTCGTTCTGCAACGTCAAAGAGGCTGGAAGGAGGGAGAACGCTCAAGGGAAGAGGTGCGTTGTTTCTATTTCTTCTTGCTTTCTACTCTCTTTCTCTCTCTGTGTTCAATCGATGCATGGTTTTTTTTTTTTTTTTTTTGAATGATGATGGAAAGGGTTAGAGATGGGTTGTTTGGGATGGGAGGCTGGAAAGGGTTGGAGATGGGTTTTTGAGATGGTATTGGAACATGGATTTCTGGTCCATGGATTGGGTGGTTTTGAGGTTTTGGGAGGAGATTTCAATGGCTGAGAGGAATATCGATGGGTTTTGGTGGATTTGGGAGATGGGTCTTGGAGAGGTTTGTTTGCCGATGCTGATGGGATTTATTGATGAAATGGGAATTGGGTTTTTTTGGATGCTTTCTGAGGATTTGGAAATTTGTAATGATGATAGAAAGGGGCTGGTTTTAGGTTATGGTTTGATGCACTTTGATGTGTTCGAAATTTAGGTGGTGTCTGAGGGAAGTTTTGAGCATTTAGGATGATGGTGTCTTGCTTTCTCTTGGTTTACATGACGGGCCATGCATTCATTAAAAATGAAATTGACTGGAAAGGGACACCCCCAAGATGAATTCCATGCCTCAGACGTTGCCATAACTAGGACTGTAGATTCCTTCTCCACTTGCTTTCCTCCTAAACAAAAAGGCAACTTGTCATTCTCGAAATACATGTATTTCCACACAATTCCAGCCAATCAACCCGACATAGTTTCCACAGAAATGAAAGTCCCATTGAAATGCACAACACCACTTTTAGTTTCTGGCTCATGCCTTCTTTTTCACTGAAATGGCCTGTTTCAACTCTCATTTGACACTTTCAGACACCAATGTTGTCGTGGTGTGCATTAACTTTGAGGGTCATTTCCATGAAAATGAAATGGAGCAGTTGCCACAGTGAAATGATTTACTCTAACAGTTTCTAAGTTTCAATCATCTAATTTGAAAATGAAGCCCTTCAAATACTCCAAACATTCATTGTAACATGGGAGGAGACCAGAGATAAGTGTGAAATGTAGAAGGGGATATTAAACTAACTCCTCATGTTATACATTCTGTATTGGGTGTTGGGTCGAATTCAATGAATTAGCTTGTTGCTTTCAACAAGCTTTGGAATTTTTTTTGGATTAAGCCAGTTATAGAAAATGTTTCACTAATTGTTTTGTAGGTGTAATGTAGTAATAATGAATAAATCTTTTGTGATCTCTGGATCTAATTTATGCTAGCATCAATTCTCTTCTGGTTTACATGGTTATGAACTTATGCTTGATTCATCCATGGATGAACTGTATCAAATTTTGACCATTATCTTGTGCTAGATGAAAAGATGGTGGACATAAAAGTAGCTGTCATTCACCTCTTCAAACAAGGGTCTCTACCTTTAAATAGTGAAAAGAATGCATTACCATCAAACTATCTTCTGCTAGGATCATTATTAATCACTTTGAAAGTAATTTTGTGCCAGTATTATCAACAATCTCCTAGTTGCTACCATTGAAAACTCCATTAAGAGTTGGGGCTAGCATCGGATTGATTACATTTAAAACATATGACTAAAATGTACAAAATAAAAGCAGTGAGACATGTAAAATTATATTAGACGGGTCCAACTCGGACTGCAGCAAGAATTCAGCCAAAGATAATACATGGGGAACATGTACTTGATTCTAAGTGATTTGGTTTTTCCAGGTAAAGCTCCACTGATGGATTCATATGCCTGGATGCAAGATTTCTTTCATTCCCAGAACCAGAGGATCAACAGAACAAAGTCAAGAATTTTGGATATTGCTCCTAACAGGAATCAGATAGTCACCAGTCCTAACATAATTGTCAGGCTCCCTAGAATCTCATTTAGATGTACAAAATTTTGTGGTGAGTTCATCCTAACAGGCTCTGTATAAGGAGAAGCATCCTTTGCACTAAACATTATGTGTAAGCAGAAAGAAACAGGGACTGATATTGATCCTCATACATCAATTAAGATGCCATTTGGCGAGATGCTTGTGCTTGTGTTTGATTTTTATCATCTTATGTCATGGTTCTTCTTTTTTTTTCTTTTTTTTTTTTCATCTTATGTCATGGTTTATCTTATGTCATGCAACATGGAGTGATGGTGTGTGATGATGAAATGATGGAGACAATATATAATTGTGTTTGATGTTGTAATTTGTTGCTATGGATGAATGATCTACTCACCCTTTTGAAGACACTATATAATTTGTTGCTATTCTAAATTCTAATCCTTTTGAAGATTTTTCGGAAAACAGGGGTAAAGAATCCGCACAAATGGATTTCCCTTATTGTATAACAAGGTTAGTGGAGAAAAGATTTTTCTGAATACAGTGAGAAAGGGTTTTATTATCCTAACCTTTCTCTAGTTTGGCACTTAACTGAACAGTGTTGCAGGAGAAAATGAATATGTATGATCGAACCCTGATATTGCAAATAAACTTCCTAGAACTTCATGGTGAACTGTGAACATAAAAGTCATGCAATGATAATTCATTCTGCAACCGTTCATGTGGATGTACTATTCTAATCAAATTCTCCATCTGCAAAGCCACAATAATTGATAATCAATTCCAGTGGAATTATGCTTGATGCCAATGAAATTGAGCAAAACTGAATTACCTCATTTTGTTTAAGAATGATCTGAATGTTGTAAATTTTTTTTTTTTTAATTCCATAGCCATACACTACCTAAAGCTTCCCACTGATTACAAACAATGGCTTCTCTGTTTCTCAGCACACAATTTCTTACATACTTGGCCGTACTCAATGCTCCCTCTTCCATCATTAAGTGATCGAAAGCAATTTTTTTGATAATGAAGTACAAATGATTGAAAATATCCCATTCACCAACATAAGAATTGCTGGAGGTTACCTCTGCAAAATATATAGTATGTGCCATGGCCAAAGATGTTTACACAAAGTTAAAACATTGTTTTATAAACAAAAGAACGTGAAGGAGTGGTCTCAGATATTTTATTTGTCTAGAGAATAAAGAGAATCACTACAAAATCTGTTTTGGGTCAATGTGAGCGTCCAAAATCAAGCTCATAAACTTTGGATATATGAAGATAGTTCAACTTCGACCCCCCTCTCTGAGTCTTTAGTCATCATCTTTGAATTCTCTGTGCAACACGAACATACCAACATCAAAATCTCACTAAAAACCCCTTCAAATTATATAATGTGCATAAGTTCATTTTTTACATAATGACAGAAGTTACCCCTCTAAAAAAGAGGCAAACCCCTCTAAAAAGAGGTAAATAGAGGGCATACCAAACGGTCTATTTGAAATAGATCCGTTCATAACCAAACACGTTTTTTTGTTCTAGCCTCTTTTTTTTATAGCTCTTTTTTTAATGGCTCTATTTTGAATGGTCTGTCAAAAAAAGAGTAGAGATGCCAAACAAGCCCTAAAGATGGTCGATGTCCAAGAATAGAGCACTCGCAGGGTTATTCTCTGATTCCGAAGATCTGTTAGACTATTAGTGGTCCGCCTTTGATTCTAGGCCCTTTCGATCTCTCTACAATAACACCGATCTAAGTTGTTGCCCACCTTCAATCTCTGCAAGCTTGAGATCCGAATCACAATAAACTCCTTTGCTTTATCTTCTCTAGGAAGGTTCTGAAACAACAAAACCCTGTCCTTTGAAAATCTGGCATGCAACGATGAAGTGGATCCTCCGATTTCGTCTTCTCCTTCGGTGATGGACTGCAAGCCATCCGCGATGCTTGGTCTTTCTTCTCCATGACGTTTGAACCAAACAGGGGTCTAATGGCCAGCTATGTCCTTTGCAAACAAGGCACCCAGCGTCGTGGCCCTCCTTTGATTTGGTTCTTCTCCGTCTAGGTGCATCAACTGAGCTTTGGATTTTCCTGATCAAAATTGTCTCAGTCGAACTCCGAGAAGAAACTCCCCCTATAGTCTTCGTTTGCAATGAGCAACATGGCAAAGCCCTTTTTTCTCCTTCAAATCCTTTACCTTCAATTAAGCCAACCCAACTGAGAAATCTAGAGATAACTTCTCTCCTCTCTCTACCAGAGGCAACTGAAGATTTTGACGAGGATTTTCCTCTTTGCATTTTCAATCTTTTCACATGATTGCATGACTCAATATATCCAATGACAAAAACCATCGATTGCACGCTTTGATACCACTTGTTGTGCACGTGCATACGGAAGCGCGAAACTTGCGAACAAATATGCCGCATAAGAGAGACTAGGTGATTTTGTGGTTTGGCAAAACTGCCTACGTTCATGATGGTAGTTTGTTTTTTTTTGGAAATCCAAAACATAAATATGATGTTTTAGGCAGTTTTTTCTTTGGTAAAACGTTTAAGGCATTTTGAATTCAATATTCTAACAAAGAAAATGGAATTACAAAATTCAAAAAGTGACAACCATCACATCATTTTACAGAAATCCTAGCATCACAAAATTCTATCAGGAACTCTGCTAAAAAAATGGGTTTTTAGATATTACTTATCTATATATATATATCACTGCGTCTACATGGGATTTTACCCGGATCCCTCTGGGCTCGGAGGGATTAGTCCAACCCAAAGGGTTGAGAACCTTCCGATAGAAAAAATATATATATATATATCATGGATCACGGGGCAGATTTCATTTTACATAAAAGTTACCCATCACCAAGTCGGTCTGGTTTGAGAGGGCAAAATACGTGTAAGGGGCTTTCCTGGTTCTAATTCCTGGTTCTAACGTAATACAGCTTATATTTGTACCAAAAAAAAAAACGTAATACAACTTATAATAGGCCAAGGGGTCCAACAAATAGACCGACCCATTAAAAACAAAGAAAGAAAGAAAGAAACGAAGGGAGCTTCACCTTCTCTCTCCGATCGGAAGCAGAAAAAACTAGCTCTCCCTCAGGCTCAGGTTCTACTGCAAACGACGAAACCATGGTTAGTATGAATTAGGAATTTCACGATTTCATGTTTATCTTCTATCTCCCAAAGCCCTAATTCTGTTCGCCATCTTTCCGAAATTAGCAAAATTAGGGTTTTTTTAATGGTATTCTCAATGCAATGATGACACGCAAGCGAAGATCTGTCTTTCCCCCCTTTTAGATTTTTTCGAATCTTCAATTCCCTCTATTTTCTATCCAACAACAAATCCAAGAAGAAGAGGAAAAATCCCAATTGGATGTAGGGTTTTGAGAAGAATCGTGTTGTTTCCTTTTGATTCGAACAGAAACAGAATTCCTGGGATCGTTTTTGTTTTCTGAAAGAAAGAAGAGGAAGAAAATCCTCATTTAGACATTAGGGTTTGGAATTGAACACAAACAGCACTCATGGAATCCCTTTCTTTCTTTTTTTTTTTCTCTTCTCAAATTATGTGACTCGCAGCACCCTTTAATCTCTCTCTCTGTCTCTCTCTCTCTCTCTCTCTATATATATATATATCTTGGTTTGACTGTTTTCGATTGGTAGATTGGGTTCATGATGTTCTTAGAGTGGTATTGGTGTATCATGCGTGGCCCTTGATCAATCATAAAAATAAAAACAATTTAACGAATGAAGTGTAAATGAAATGATTAATTCACCCCATATTAGGATAGGCTCATATGAATTTCCTTTGCGTTAATGATTACATTACACCCATAATCACTCATCATTTAAGTGTTCCTTCTCATCGTCCATATCGAGGATATATGGGACGATGAGAGAATAAATGCCGATTGATAGAGAACATGAACAGAGTAATTCTCATTTACTTATCATAAGAAGAGTCCTTACAAGCATCTACTATTTTTATTTATATTGTTTATATATAGTTTTTCTCAATGAAAACCAACCGGTCCAACCTTAATTTAAAGACCCCATTTGGATCCTTTGAAATTGGTTGCCTTGTCTGAGGTCATCTGCAATTTCAATTTCTTATAAATTGTAATTGGTTATAGGAAAGAACATAACAGCGTTGACTACATGGTAACTGTAATCTTTTTATAATCCCATCGCAGCCTGATATCTTGCGTTGGTCAGTTGTGAGAATTACATGGGCTTGGGCTTTTGATTAGATAAGTTGATGAATTATCAAAGACTTTATTTATTTATTTATTATTATTTTTTTATGACACTGACCTCATTTGTCATCTGGATTTGGTCCTCCATATGGAGCAAATATAATGTTACCAACCATCTTGATATTGATAGCTTTCTACTCTGTGATGATTCTGCTGCAGTTGGTGGCGAAAATCCTGATTTGTTCCAATTGCAAAGAGATGTTTCGTGGAATTTAGAATTATTGGTGTTATATATGTAGCATTTGATAGAAGCAAGAATTAACCTGTTTTGTGGCATTTTTTCTCCTCTTACCTGAGATAACCATGTTTGTTTCTTTTTATAGCTTTACAGCCACTTGTAAGGAAGTTGAAGTTATTATTATTGTTATTATTTAATATATAGTTTTGAAGATGTGCTCCTTTGGACATCTTAGCAAATGCTTTCTTTGTTGACATTTTTCAAGTGTTGATTTGCTAAACATGTTTCTTATGGCTGATTTCTTTCAGTCTTCTCTTGCTGCTGCTAGAGCAGACAACTTTTACTATCCACCAGCATGGACCCCAAATCAGGTATGTCAGTCCATTTTCGTGATTCATTTAAAAGTTCGTCAAGGCATTCCATCTGTCTTTTCCCCTTTGACAATGTGTTGGCATTTGGATTCTCACGTCTTTCCTTTCTCAGGGTTCATTGAACAAGTTTCATGGTCAACATGCTTTGAGGGAGAGAGCAAGAAAGATAGATCAGGGCATCCTAATAATAAGGTGAAAAATCTTATGATCTATTAAATATTTGAGAATTTTATTTGGCTGATTCTATCTTATTATGCTTCCTACTATTTAGGAGTTGTTTTTATCTCATCTGGAATCTTGGAGTGAGATGCATAATATATGCTAAAGTAGTTATGCACTTTGAGACTTGATCACTTCATATGGTATTGGGGAATTAGCATTAAGGTCTAACATGGATGAAATGCGCATTCCTTTTCTTACCTTAGCAACCATTTCATTTTTCTTGCTTGATTAAAAATGAGTAAGCATTGGAAGGTACCCATTGTCGCAACCATGAGGTTGCAGGTTTGAGTCCTATTACCATCTGGAGAAAGGGTGAAGCCCCATTGGGATAATCTGATGTTAAGTGGCTTGTGGCTTAAAGTTTAGGAACTTGAACCATATGATTTTTTTTCTTATTGGCTTTGAATCTTAGGAACTTGTTTGTGATAATTTGCTTCTCATTTGCTTAGGATAGATTGGAATGAAGAAATGTAACTCTTGTTGCTGACCCGACATAGTGGGGACATGGCTTTGATTTTCTTGACTTTGAAATAGTGGTTATGTTGATCACCATATGGGAGGAGTATTGTTCTACTGTACTTGAGTATTATAACATTTAGTTTTTCTTGTAGACATTGTATGATATCATTAGAAGATTGTAAGTTATTCAAAACCATCCCTTTTCCCATTTATAGCAATATAAAGACAATTACAAATAATTCTATCATACAATCATATCATAATATATATTAATATATAATAAATGATGTGTAAATAGTTAAATAAGTTTAAGTTATCAATTTATATTTATTTTTTGTTATCTTTAAATCAAAATATAAAAGTGAAATAATAAAATCCAACCACCAATCTTACGCAGTAGGATCTCTCTAAGTTAAGAAAGTATTTATAAAGGAAAAATAAAAAAAAGATTAACAAAAAAGAAGATAGAGACAAGCAACATGCATACAATCGAACGCTTTAATTAAATGTATGTTTTTTATTCATCTCTAAAAGCTCCTGAAAGAAGGTAAAAGATTGTTAATATTCTCGCTCAGCCAAATCGCTTGGATCGTAAGATTCGATTAAATAAGTATCGAATTGTAAGATTCACACCTAAATCCAAAGATTTATCTATGAATGGGTTTCATTGCATAGATACGAATCGTTTTCTTTACGATGTTGGGATACGAATCGTAGGATTCTAATAACTATGCTAGAGACCCCTTCTTGCAAAAGGAGCATTCGATGAGAAGATTCCTCTTTGGTTCAAGTTGTCCACAACGAAGACTTCATTCAATCATTGACAATGAATGATCCTACCTCAGACCCTTCTATTCTAGAATTAAATGCACATTTCTCAAATTCGTATCTTGGTTATTTCTTTAGTGGCCCATTCCCTCCCTAAGGTGAATACCTATGTACCTGAGTCTATATTTTATAATATATAGTGATAATATATATATCAACTCCTTGTCACAATTATGTTGGGGCTGGCTATATAAATTCCATTTTTACCCATTTGAGATAGTTTGGGCATGTCCAACGTAGGCTGACAATGGCATCGGTAATGAAAAAAGTTTGGCTATAAATGTTGATGGCCCACCAATGGGAAAGGGGTACGCCAAAGAGGATGTGGATGGAGGTAGCAAATATAGATATGAAGAAGTGTAACTTATATGAGGATTTGACTCAAGATAGATCGGAATGGATAAATATAATTCGTGTAGCCGACCCCCAACATAGTTGCGATAAGGCTTTGACGAAGATGATGATGATGTCTATCTCAAATCTATCCTTACTACTTGCATCCATGTCCTCTTCAGCCCATCCCTTTTCCTTGGTAGGCCATCAACTTGCATAGAAAAACTTTTCCTCAGCGGCCAAGCCATTTTAATTGGATCCATCTTAATTTAATTTATCACTTATTGATGCTCTCTAAATAGTTCCAAATGCACTCATTTCTGATTCTATCTTTCCTAGTTTTATGCATATCCATCTCAACATTTCCATATCTGTGACACTCCTTTTGTTTCTCCCCGATTGGCCACCATTCTACTCCATAGGTCATAGTTGGTCTAATTGTTGCCTTATAAAAATTTTCCTTCAATCTTGTTGCCATGCTTCGATGCAAAGCACTTCAAAAGCAAGTCTCCACTTAAACCATCATGCTCTTATCCTATGTTCGACATCCTACTCAATCTCTCCAACCTGTCTAATTAATGAGCCAAGATATTAGTATGTATCTCTGATGCAGATCCGAATGGGCCACCTCTCTTGGGCCTGGGCCGTTATAGAGTCCTTTTATTTTGGTGCTTTGTAGCCCATTTGTAACGAGGGCATTTTAAGTCCTTTTATCAATTTTTAGGGTTAGGGTTTTTGTGGGATGTATATATGTAATGAGAAGAGGGAGAGAAGGGAGCTTTTGGACATTTTGAAGAAGAAATACACCTTACCCTTGAAAAGGTTGGTTTTTGTTGCCACAGATTTGCCATGAGCAATTTGCAGTGCATCAGTTGGTATCTGAGCATTAGTTGGGATCGCTTGGGTTGTATGTGCGAATGGCTTATTGTGCCACCCTGGATTGATCGTATTGGATCTTCCATTGGTCAGAAAAGATCAAAGAAGGAAGAGTGTTTTCTGAAGAGGGTTCGGATCTCCATAGTGGAATCCACAACTGCCACTGCTCAGCACCGAGTTGCTCGGTTCCATCTTGATCAACAATTGAATCTGTCTTGATCGAACAAAGAGGAAGAAGAAGATAAACCTTTGATCCTTCTTCCAAAGCAAAGCATCGAGCACTGTCGCAGATGTCGACGGGGGAGGCAGGCTTTAGAGTTGTTGGCGCTGCCGGAGAAGAAGCTTCGGCTTGCCACTGCCGCCGTCCAGCCGTTTCCAGTCGAAGTCGCAGATTTGCAGAGAATATAGACATGCGCAGTCTCTGTTGCAGAAATGAAGTAGTATTCTTGCTGCCGGGTTTGTCCGGGTGCTGCTTGGGTCATGTTTGCAGAGGTTAGTCTGTGTTGGATTTGCAGAGCATTAGAGAGACGATCTGGGTTTTGATAGTCGCTGCTGTGTCATCGGAGAAAGTAGAAACAGAGGTCACGGCCGCGTTGGGTTCACTGTCGTCGGAGTACAGCCGTGCCGTCACCGTGGCCACCGTCCATCTCCGTCGCTGCTACGGTCGCGCCATCATCGGAGGGTTGCCTTCCTGTTCTGTTGCAGAGCCAGTAGAGTAGCCAGGTTCTGCCTGAGGAAGGAGACTTGGGCAACTGGGTCATCCCAAGTCCAGGTCAGCAGACCTGACTTAGAAGCCCATTGGTTGGGTTCAAAACCGTTGAGTGTGAGGGAAAAGAGAAAGAATGTTTGTTGGGTTTTGTGAGGAGAATTCTTGGGGTAGTGTGAAAGTTGCATTTGGTGGAGAATATGCATTTGGTAAAGTGAAAGAGAAAAATGTGTGGGTGTTGATTTAGGTGGTTGGTGGGAGATTTTGAATTAAAAAAAAAAAAGTGGTTGTGTTTTTTTGGGGGAAGAGTTATTATATAAAAAAAAAGGTGGTTCAAAGAAAAAAAAGGTTTGCGTTTTTGTTCCTTGGGTGGAGTGAAAAGGAGTTGTTTTTGTTGACTCGGGGAGGGAAGTGAAGGGAGAGTAAACCCTCATCGGGCCAGATCGAATTTGGGTCATTGTGCAGGTCAAACCCGACCTAGAACTGTGAAGAAAAGACCCAGTAGAGAGAAGGTTCAGGTCGGGGCTAGGTCAGGTTGACCCAACTCATTGTGCCAAAGCCCACAAGCAGAAGCCCATCCAGCAGTAATCCCATCTGGGCCCAACCCATTCCAGCAGCAGCCAGCTGCAGTCCTTGGTCGGGTTTAGTCAACGAGACTGTTGACTGGATTGAAGGCTCTAGAGAATGCAATCTTTGAGACAATACATGGAGATCCAAAATCTGCGTAGTCAAGTTGAGGCGTTGACTTGGCGTTTGGATCGAATCAAACCTATGGATAATTTGTTTCATGAGTTTGCATATGAAGGTGATGATGATATGTCGATTCATGATGATAGATAGATCAAATGATTTTGACCATCCAATTTTTTATGATGAATCAGTTGAAGATCATCATGAAAATCTTCATATGCCAATCTGGGATATCTATGGAGATTATAATGATGAAGTAATTGTTCAATCAATTGATGACCATGGATGTGATAACAGGTTGGATTTTAGCAGTGATGTTAATGGACCAGTCTATGATGAATATCCCGAGGAGGAAACTGACACATGTGATGAGCTCATTAATTTGTCTCCATATCACGGTGTTGTTGATTTAAGAATCAATTTTGATGTTGATGAAAAGTTTGATGAATGCATGGATAAGGCATTGGAGGGTGTGCATGGGATAGATCATGGTTCAAAATAGATCGGCCGTAGTGGTTGAGGCCGCTACGCTATTTTGAAAATAGCGGCGCTACAGTCTAAAACTTAATAGAGCCAAGTAATTTTAATTTTAAACATTGTTTTTCCTATTTCTTCTCCTCATTAGTCTTTCCTAAAGTTATCTCTACCCTTATATGGTTTCAAATCACTAAAGAAATACAATATTGTTTGCTATACAAGATTTAAAAAAATTTGACCATTTAAAAAATTCACACCGCTACATCGCTACATATCACTGCAATCGCCCGCTACGTAGCGTTTTGGCCACTGACCGCTACGCCTGCCGCAGCTGCTATTTTGATCCTTGGGATAGATGGCACAAGTGATGAGAATGTGGAGTTGTTAGGTGTACCAGCCAACTCTTATATAGATCCTTTCTTGGAAGAGATCCAATTGCAAGGTGAGCCTCAAGTTGTTACAATTTGTGGGCTGATATTGCAACTTATCCAGTTGAAGTCTACTTGGAGCAAAGGCTCATGTGAAGTTTTCCAGTCTTGTGATGAGCTTGCAGATTTGTAAGCACCCAAGAAGTATGCATGTAGGATTTTTGACCTAGGAGGACACTTGCAGAACTTGAGGTTGAGTTCTTCCCAACAAGGGGAGACTGATGCAGATCCGAATGGGCCACCTCTCTTGGGCCTGGGCCGTTATAGAGTCCTTTTATTTTGGTGCTTTGTAACCCATTTGTAATGAGGGCATTTTGGTCTTTTTATCTATTTTAGGGTTAGGGTTTTTGTGGGATGTATATATGTAATGAGAAGAGAGAAGGGAGCTTTTGGACATTTTGAAGAAGAAAAAATGTACCCCACCCTTGAAGAGGTTGGTTTTTGTTGCCATAGATTTGCCGTGTGCAATCTGCAGTGCATCAATCTCTTTGGGGTATCTCTTGAGCTTCAATTCTCACAGGGGTTTCAACTCTTTCTCTTGTGCAATCTGCCGTCTCCACTGAAGTTGCAATTCATATATTCAATCTTTGTACGACTTATTTTATATCCCTTGGATTATAAAGCTTCTTTCCATCTCTCATATTTTGCATCCATGTCATCTCTTGATTCATCAACCACTACTTTATCATCTACAAACAACATATACCAAGGTACCTCTTGAATATGAGCAGTTAACTCGTCCATAATCAGTGTAAAGAGTTAGAGGCGTAAAGCTGACCCCTGATGCAAACCTATGATCATTAGAAACTAACCTATCCCTCCATAGGCAGTTCTCACACTTGTTATTGCGTCCTCATACTTGCCTTTAATGATGTCAATATAACTTCTTTCATTATGTTTTGAATGATTATAATTAACATGTAACATTTTGAATAAACATATAATAGTTAAGGGTGTTAGTGGAACCCCAATTACCTAATTATCCAGGGACTCACTTCGAAAAATCTTCCTTTTTTAGGTCCAATTTTTTATTAGGCCTGGGTCTTGGGCACAGTTCCCATCTATACCTGAATACTTGTTTTACCTGAATGTATAAAATAGAATAAAAGAAATACTTATCATATAAAATAATTTGATAAAATTATATAACTTTATGTGTAATAGAAATAATTTGTAATTATGTTAATAATGGATTAAATATAATTAAGCCATTACTTGGGTTTTGAATTGGGCCCGAAGTTGAGCTTAAGTCAGGGTCTAGTATGGGAATAAAACTTTTAATAGGCCTTGGTTGGGTTCCACCATGCCCGACCCAAAACCGACCATTTTAAATACCTAATATTACATCAATGTTATTATACAATAATATTTATATATCATTATATATTTTTATAAGATTTTGTAAAAATATATATATTAAATTGATAATAATATATAAAATTTTATAATATCCTTGAAGTTTCTGGTGATCCCAGTGTTGGCTTCCAGTTTAGATCTGGGTGTGGAAACTTTATTTGTGTTTGTGTCCTAGTCCAAGTCCACCATGGGCCTGACCCGGCTTGTTTATGTATCTAATATATTATCAATACTATTATATATAATGATATGCATATATTATTATATATTGGGAGATGCTCCTATGAGAGCATCTCTCACCTTATTGTGAGAGATAAAGGTGGGGGCCCTCATATTTAAGTTGTTGGCATTGGATATGGATGTGAGGCCCCCCACCTTATTTCTCACAGTAATATTTATAATTATAATGGATACTTGACCCTTATATATTTATAATAATATATATATTTATGTATTTATGTAATATTTATAATGGATACTTTAAAATGGGCAACGTATCGTATCTTATACTTTAGTTTTTATGTGTAAAATCAGTGTCCTTGCCATATCTACGGTGTGTCCTTGTCATTTCCATGCTATATCTGCGCATCATTTATAATTGTAAGTAGCTTAGACCCTTATTTTATATAATCATGTATAATATATTATAATGCACTTTGGGGTTTGGTTTGGGATCAGATTCAGACCTTTATTCAATCAAGTCACTGGAGGGGATTTATACATGGGTCATGTGATACATGGGTCATGTGAGTTAGTATTAGAGTTTGAAGTAGATGCATGTTAGCTATATATAACTAATTTTATATACAATATGATAATAATTTCACATTTTATATGAGTACCACACATTTATAAAATTATCAAACAAATTTTCAGCTGACACTGAAACAAAAAATTAACACATACAAGAATCCCAGAATTCTTGAAATAAAAAATCCAACAAGTATCCAGACAAATATTTCATCATCAAGATTTTTAGAATCTGACAAGTGAATTTGGATTTCATCCAGTCATTTCAGAAATCCAAAGATTCCAAAATCTGATCAAACCCTCTGATCCCTGAAGGAATCAATGAAGGACATACAAGGCACAAAGACACAGTATAATTCTTGGGAACATATTAGAAGGTTCTCGCTGACCTATCTCAGTAGTTTAAAAATTTTAAGCTTTTCATTTTTTTCGTATAGTAATCGTTTGGAGAAAAAGGAAAGGAATGAAATTTATCCAAATTCATATTTACAGCGCCATGAAAAATATATTTGTACATTGGAAGGATTCCTGTACCTTTTTTTGATCTCCATGGAACCAGTTTTTTTTTTTTTTGGTGGTACCCCAGCCAAGGGGGTTGGACCCGAGAGAGCCCGCATACACACGGGAAGGTAGCCTAGTTAAGTGAGAAGGAGGCCCGCACAAGCAGGAAGAAGGCCCACACAAGTGGAAAGGAGCCCGTACAAGTAAGAAGAGGTGACGTACCCGGGGTTCAAATCCCGGGCAGCCAATTGAGTGGAACCAGTTGAGTTACACATTTCACTTCTGTATCTGGATCGATATGACTATGACACAGCCACTATTCTGGCCATCTGTTTTCTGTCGCACCTCCGCCAACATTCCATCTTTCTCTGTCATCGTCACTGAGGGCAATAATTTGATTTTTTTTTTCGGGGTTTTGTTTTGTTGCTGTGTCCCATATTCTTGTAGACTAGTTATTCCCAGATTGATTTCATGTTGACTTCCTTTATTCTTTCTATGAATTGTTTTTTTTTTTTTTTTTACCTTTCCTCAAAATGCTTTTTTGAACTTGAACCTCATTAAAGGAGTGACACAATTTGCATGATTCATTACTTTGAGAATAAGTTGTAGCGGGAGATGATTTCTTGAAGGTAACGTAATGGAGTTTCGTGGTTTAAGTTGAAATTGTGGCCAACTTGTTAGGATACTTGAGCGCCTGTTTTTGCTGTGATGCCTTCTGATATCGCACGATTCATTCATTTCTTATTTGATTTATTCACTTCTATTTGTATATTTCAGGTTTGAGATGCCTTACAATATATGGTGTGGCGGATGCAATTCTATGATTGCCAAGGGTGTAAGGTTCAATGCTGAGAAGAAGCAAGTGGGGAACTATTATTCTACAAAGGTAACTACACATTAGAGTGCAGATAATTTCCTTAACTTTTTCATGTTATATCATACCAAGAAAGAGGGCCACACCCACCAGGGGCAAAATCCAGGAGGCAGACATCAATACTGATTTCATTATGGCTGATATATTGGACACATCCTGTATATCAGTCTTTTTTGGTTGAACTTTTCTAAGCTTGTGTACTGTTGCAGAGATGTATTTTTTAGAATCTAATTGGAAACCATACCTGTCAATTCTGTCCGTACTGATTCCGTTCTAGTTGTGGAGTGAAATGGTTGGGTATTCCAGTGTTCCATTGAGATAAGGGCATAACAGAAAAACCCAAAGAATTTAAATATTGATTTAAATAGAAAAGTAATAAAAAAGTAGAGTTATAAATTAATACTAAAAATCTATTTGTCATAAACTACACCATACAACTGACATTTCTACCTTTCTACATTTCAGCTATGCAAGTCAGTAGTCATAGAAACTAACTAATAAATATGAAAATATACCTAAATGTCTTACCTTTGAACAAGAGCACAGGAATACTCACCTGTACCTTTGCTTCTCTAACCAAATGGTTATTGGAAGCGTTGTAGTTGCATTACGAACTCAAGATAACTGATCACCCACCAAAGTTGCAGCCCATTTTCCTTTTGTTAACACTCGGGGCACGTTTGGCAACCAGAGAGAAATCCTCTATTCGGATGATTGCTTCATTCTTCTTATACAATGATTTCCTAACTGAGGATTTCTCATAAAGAAGATCCACTGCAATCCATGTTTGGCAAACAACAGGTAATATATGGATTTGCATATATTACATCCAACAGTTCTCACGGAATCCGCCACGAATCAAGCCCTAAAATTTGAACCCCTAGCCATATTTTGCCTTCTTGAGATGATGGATGGTTTAGATTCTCATTGTTGGTCCCACAGAAATTAAAAAATAATTTTTTAGGTTGTGGACTTTTTTACAAATATCTCAAAATATATAAGAAATCAATGGCTGGAAATTTACCTTTAAGCCATTTTGGACCTTCTAAACATGATGGATGGTTCAGATCGTGATTGTGGAACCCATAAGGTAGGGTTCCAAAGTCGAAACCGAGGCCAGTATACTACCGCCTTGATCACTGTTAGAAACGCAAGGTTAGTGCAGAAGCAATCAACGTTTTTCACAATGGACGTTCGACGGTTAGTAGATTTTTACCATTTTTCTCACAATCTATGATGAATCAGGATGACAAATTTTAACTCATAGCTGTTAGAGGCCTTCTGAAGAGACTGGACGGTTCG
The DNA here is from genome assembly GCA_038049695.1 of Cinnamomum chago. Classification (NCBI taxonomy): domain Eukaryota; kingdom Viridiplantae; phylum Streptophyta; class Magnoliopsida; order Laurales; family Lauraceae; genus Cinnamomum; species Cinnamomum chago. The sequence goes on from CP142462.1 coordinate 51,719,129, forward strand.
GATTTTACAAAAAAAAGTCCACAGAAATCCAGATCTCATCATCCAACGGACTGGACTTTTTTGCAAATATCTAAAGATCTATGAAGAATCATTGACTTAGATTTAATCTCATAGCCGTTTTAGATATTCTTAACATGATTAATGGTTTGGATTGTGGACGTGGGACCAAAAAATGGGGTTTCCAAATATGGGCTTCGGTAACCCCAAATTACCGTCCGGGTACTCTTTATCCGCTTCTTGCATTCACGCAGACTTCAGCAATCCGATGGGGGGAGGTCTGACTGAGCGATTCTTTCCTTTTAAATACTTTTGGGGTATTTTGAGAAATCCTCACATATGATTGGTCGGTCCCTTTGCCAAACATGGGTTTTCCATGCTTGTGAGGAAAAACAGGGAGGATTCCACACCGTGGACCTTTGCCAAACGTGCCCTCAAGGTTTGGGTTTCAGGCTATGTTTCTTTCTAGTAGTGGTAAGTGTGTGAGTGATGTTTGAAGGGAATAAAACGTCTTGTTGGCTTTACAGGTGGTAAAATTATCCTATTACCTCGAGTTTCAGGACTTGTCTCTGCAATGAGAATTTGTGGTCCACGGATTTCTGTTTCCACTGGGGAGAGGAATCCTGCATTCCTACTCTTGGGAATTGAAATCTTCTCTATGAAGGGAAATCACTTTTTTATCTATTTTTTTAGAGATTTTTTCCCCTTTTTGTGAGGAAAGTATGTTTTACCAAACAACAAAACTGTAAACGCCCACCCAAAAATAAAAAATAAAAAAAAAGAAATACAAAACAATCAGCCGAAAACCCCAACACACAAAACAACCACCCACCCACAAAAAAGGAAATAGGAAAAGAAACAAAAGTCACTTATTTGGGATGGAAAGGGACCAGTATGTTCCCATTGAAAGTGACGCAGCCTTGGATCTGCAAATGGAGGATCAACGGATATGGGATGAATGTAGACAAACTCCCCGAGAGTTTGCCGAATCCTAGATGGATTCAAGCGAGGACCAACTCCGCAAATGGGAATTGGCCTAATTCCTCTCGGAACTCAACACAAACGAGCACTCTTCCATCGAAGAGAGACGCTCACACTCATAGCCATTGGCAAAATAAACAACCAAACAATCTTTATTGAATAATCATAAACTGTATCCCCCAATGGAGGGATTACATATTTATAGGAATGGTTGGACATCCTCTTTCCCATTGGGACTCTACTTTTTGAAATAATAAAAGAAACTAAATCTTTAAAGGAAACTAAAAGTCTTAAACAAACAAAATCAAATTAAAATTATATTTTAAAGACTTTTAAATAAATCAAACTCTTCAAATAAGACTCCTAATTAAATAGATGTCTTGTTGGCGTTGTGAACTGGGCCCAATGGGCTGGCCAACCCATGGGTCTGGCCTACATTAGTTCTCTCCATCTTGGAGAGAACTCGACCTCGAGTTATGTAAATGTTCTCCTGGGTTGAAAATCAATCGCACAAAATTCTGATTTTTCCTGTAATCTGAATGATCTTTGTATGATTTGAAAGCTTCATCTGATCTTTTCCTCCCTATAGAAGTAGACTGGAGGTGTTTCTTCTTATAATGTTTGCATTTAGCTTAGATGTGTGATTCTACCATTAAATGCTTCAATTGCCGACTTTGTACCAACGTATAATGATCATTGAAAACCCATTTTGGATCCCAGAAGATGAAGTCAAATTTTTTTTTTAGTTAATCTGCAAAAGATGAAGTCTGATGCAGTCCTAGGGTTAGGATGCAAGTGCCAGGACACAATTAGGGTTCCCACTTGGAACAATCACGATGAAGACAATCTCCACGATATCCCACGCATGGAAATTTTATTAACTCCAAAAATCATTGAGATTATCAATCTCTACAATGTTATATTTATAAGAAAAGAAACTAAAGCTCTAAGGAAGCTTTCCTAATCAAACTAGGAAACCAATTAATAATCCTACCCAAATTAAAAACCTAATTCTAATTACACTCTTTGCTAAAAATAAAACTAATAACAATTAAAAATCAGAATTTCATGGGTCCCACATGTAGCAAATAATGATGCAACATCAATAATATGTCATGGCAACAAGAATCGTGAACAACAATAATGTCATGGCAACAAGAATCGTGCAACATCAATAATATGTCATGGCAACAAGAATCGTGAACAACAATAATGTCATGGCAACAAGAATCGTGGGCCACATGTGGGACCCATGAAATTCTGATTTTTAATTGTTATTAGTTTTATTTTTAGCAAAGAGTGTAATTAGAACTAGGTTTTTAATTTGGGTAGGATTACTAATTGGTTTCCTAGTTTGATTAGGAAAGCTTCCTTAGAGCTTTAGTTTCTTTTCTTATAAATATAACATTGTAGAGATTGGTAATCTCAGTGATTTTTGGAGTTACTAAAATTTCCCTGCGTGGGATATCGTGGAGATTGTCTTCATCGTGATTGTTCCAAGTGGGAACCCTAATTGTGCCCTGGCACTTGCATCCTAACCCTAGGACTGCATCAATTGACATCAGAGCGGAACGATCCCTCGATCGTCGGCGTGTTACCCCTATCCCCATCCCTACCTTCGTCCAACATCACCCGTCCACCATTGCTGTCCCTGAATTTAAAATTTCCGACTTACCTGATGTGTAGATCTGCTCGTCCCGATCACGCTGGTGAAAACGGATTTGAAATTGGACGGTGGATCAGCCCGATATCGTCAGAAGAAATGTCAATTGTTGATCTTGGTCAAATTTGTTGTTGATTATATTATGTGATGCAATGATGATGTCCGCAAAATCTGTTGGGCCTCAAGAAGGGTCGGATCACGGATGGACTAGATGTCAACCCAAATCAATCCAGATTTGAACTTGGCCCAACCCGTGAATGACCTGAACCGAACTCAGGTAAGGCCCACTTGCTGCCTCGTTCTCTGTGCAAGAGAAAACAAGAGAATAAAATGGAAGAGGTTGCAGGAAGGCGAGAGGAGAAGGCGGGAGGCTCTGCTGCATGAAGAGAGAAAATAGCTGGCACTATTCGTTGGAGAGAAGGAAACTGGGGAGGCGACGGCAAGTAGGCGATCAAAGAATAGGCGATGGCAGCAACGCCCTCGGTGGGGAGTGAAGATCGCAAGGCGTGGTGACGACGGCAGGGTGCGGTGAAGTACACGAGTCCTCTGCGTCGCTTCTTCTTCGTCTTCTTTCTGTTCTTTTATTATTATTATTATTATGGTTTAGGGCTGTGGGTGGTTCGGGGAAAGGGAGATGGGCTTTAAGAGGTGACTTTGGGGATTTGGGGGTAGCAGGTGGTGCTGGAAGAGTAGGGGGCTCTTTTTGGGTGGGGTGGGATGCTAGATTGGTGTTGGGTGCTACGGGATTGGGTTGGCTCTGGACAGCAGGTGAGGTCGGGTAGGGGGGTTTCGTTGTTTGTCGCAGGGGACTGGCGAAGGGCTGGGTTCTGGCGAAGGTATCGATGGTGCAGGGACGGTGATGGTGGACAAAGGTATTTGGTTGACGATGAAAGGGAGTCTAGAAGTGGGTGGATCTTATTTGGGAGAGTTTTCGGATATGGATGTGAGATGGGGATGGCTGCAATGGAAGATGGTGGGTTGTTGGGGATGGGAGTAGGGAATGAATGGACCAAGTGGATGGACGATGGGTAGGGGTGTTGATAGCGGTAACACGTCGACGATTGAGGGATCGTTCGTTTCTGATACCAATTGATGCAGTCCTAAGGTTAGGATGCAGGTGCCAGGGCACAATTAGGGTTCCCACTTGGAACAATCACAATGAAGACAACCTCCACGATATCCCACGCAGGGAAATTTTATTAACTCCAAAATTCACTGAGATTACCAATCTCTACAATGTTATATTTATAAGAAAAGAAACTAAAGCTCTAAGGAAGCTTTCCTAATCAAACTAGGAAACCAATTAATAATCCTACCCAAATTAAAAACCCAATTCTAATTACACTCTTTGCTAAAAGTAAAACTAATAACAATTAAAAATCAGAATTTCATGGGTCCCACATGTGGCCCACGATTCTTGTTGCCATGACATATTATTGCTGCTGCATCAAAGTCAATGTGGCGGACTTCAATGATTGGTTCTTCTTTTGATACCTTGTGAACAATGTAATTTCGCTCCGATGATCCAATATTCCAATTGACTTATCTGAAAGTGGCATTATGATCAGATCCATTGAATGATCAATATCCTTGCTAACCAGATGAAAGTCTCCAATGTCCGCTACTCATTGTTCTTCCTCTACCTTTTGTGTCTCTTGATCAACATTGTCTTGATCAATATTATCTGCAGAGAAAAATATGGTTCCATCATCTTCTACTTCTTTTGAAGGATAATTCTCTATAGGAATTCTGCATGTTACTACTTCAGAATTTTTTGTGAGATTGCATTGACTTTGCTTATCTATGTCATCTTTGATGTCTTCTGTTATGGGTTTGCTAGGGACATCAACCATAATCCTCCCAATTCTTTCAAGATCTACCAATGACGGAGGTGTAGGAATGTTGATCGAGCTACTCTATGGATGTATGACGTGTATCCTGACTTTGATTGCCGAAATGTTTAGAGGCCGCCGTTGGGTTACCATTCTGATAACATCCAACGGTTGGATTTCATTGGATCTATCTCCTGATGGATGGAAGGTCCCACACCGGGAAGTGCCTCATGTGATTTAAAAGACAACTTGAAAAAGATATACCTATCAATGCTAAGCAAGCTTTGATACTTTAAAAACCAAATTCATGTGATTTGTGAGTGTTGTTGAATCCAAAACATAATATAGATTGAAAATGATTCTCTTGTCATGGAAATCAACAACCTAAGATTGAACCTAGTATTGGAATCATGTTACATGTGATTTCAAAGATGATTCCAAAACATGATACCTTTTGATATACCAATTTGAGTCATACTTGTTGTGAATCAAGGTGATGCATCCAAAACAATAAATCAATTCAAATCATATAGATGTTAATGATACGACAAATCTATAGTTTAACATGCAAAAAATAATCTACCAATAATTTAGACAAAGCATGAAATCATATGACAAGGAAAACTAAGCTTACTTAGATGATTTAACTCATGATTCACACAACAAATCTATAGTTTAACATGTTAAAAATAATCTACCAATAATTTAGACAAAGCATGAAAACATATGACAATGAAAACTAAGCTTATTTAGATGATTTAACTCATGATTCCAAGCTTTAGCTTCCCTTTTGACCAACTAGCCTTCCTTAGCACCTCTTAAGAGTCCCTCTTGGTTCCTCCATTTTGGCCTTGGAATGAGCTTGTTCTTATAGCAAAAAGTGCCTAATGGGCTAGTCCCTGGTCGACTTGTAAGGATCAACAGATCCTTGTATTGAAGAAGGAGAAGAAGAAGAAGAGAGAAAAGGAGGAGAGATTGTGGAATCTGTCGTATCCCAAAGGGGGATTGACTGTTACATTTTATAGACAAACTATTACTCATTACAGCCTATGATTGATCCTAATTACATGTGAATATAAGCAAAGAAAGAAAGAATATAAAGAGATTGATATCATACAAGATATCATACAACTGTACATTACTGACTAAGTCTTAAAAAGATCCCATACGTGGGTTTGAAGTTTTGGATATCTTAGTCATGGGCCTGGGCCTTGAGAGATGGGCTTGCTTCTGTTTCTACACTCCCCCTCAAATTGATGCGGTGGTTTTCCCAGAAGCATCAATTTGGAAATAATGGAATCATGACGATCGCGGGGCAAGCCCTTGGTGAACACATCTGCCAGTTGTTCAGATGAAGAGATATAGGGTAGGCTGATATCTTTACAAACAAAGTGCTGACGGATAAAGTGACAGTCAATTTCAATGTGCTTAGTCCGTTCATGGAAAACAGTATTCTTTGCAATTTGAATAGCACTTGTGTTATCTCCATGCAGCGGAGTAGGGTCTTTGGTGAGGATGCCGAATTCTCGAAGAAGACGACGCAACCATATGACTTCGCTACAGGCAGAAGACATGGAACGATATTCGGCCTCGGCCGTCGATTTGGAAATTGTGACTTGTTTCTTGCTTTTCCAAGAGATAAGAGATGGGCCCAAGAACATGCACCATCCAGTCGTCGAGCGACGAGTGTCGGGACATCCAGCCCAATCGGCATCAGCATATGCTGTCAATTGTAATGAAGATGTGGAAGGGTAAAATAAACCACGATCCCGAGTACCTTTGACATATCTGAGAATTCGATAAACAGCTTGAAGATGTGGTTTATGAGGATGGCCTATAAACTGGCTAACAGTCTGTACAGCATGTGAGATATCGGGCCGCGTCATGGTTAAGTAGAGCAGGCTACCAACCAAACGACGAAATATGGAAGGATCTGGGAGAGGATGTCCATCTTCTTTGCTAAGCTTGACATTAAGCTCGATGGGAGTGGGAAAAGTTTTGGAATCATCAAGTCGCGCAGAGTGAATCAAGTCATCAACATATTTTGATTGAGTGATTTGAATGCCAGCGTTGTTCCGTTGAACCTCTAGACCCAGAAAGTAGGTTAAGGAACCAAGATCCTTCATTTTGAAATTACTCATGAGGTGAGTTTTAAGTTCAGTGATCCCATCATGATCATTCCCACTAATTATCATATCATCAACATATATCAATAGAATTGTATAGCCACTAGAGGATCTCCGAATGAAGAGAGAGCTGTCATTGGAGCTTTGATAGAAGCGGGCTTGAAGGATGGCAGATCGAAACTTTTCAAACCACGCCCGAGGAGCTTGTTTGAGCCCATATAAGGCCTTTGTCAACTTGCAGACATGATGTGGAGGGCAAGAATACCCTGGTGGCGGACGCATATACACAATTTCCTTGAGATCCCCATGTAAAAATGCGTTTTTGACATCCATCTGCCAGAGGGGCCAGTTGCGAGATGCGGCAACTGCAAGTAAACACCGAACTGTAGTCATTTTGGCAACTGGGGCAAAGGTTTCCTCATAGTCAATGCCGTACTCCTGCTTATAACCTTGGGCAACTAGGCGGGCCTTGTACCGATCAATACTGCCATCAGAGCGATGTTTAATGGAATAGACCCATTTGCTTCCGATGATGGTTGTATTTGCTGGAAGAGGCACTAAGTCCCAAGTTTTGTTGACTTCGAGAGCAAGTAATTCATCTGTCATTGCATCTTGCCAACATGGTATATTAGCGGCCTGTTTATAAGAGGTAGGAATAGGAATGAGATCCAAAGAGGTAAGAAGTGCTGAAAATCCATATCTATCAGGTGGAACCGAAGTACGACTAGAGCGTCGTAGAAAAGGTCCAGAAATGTTACCTTCAGTAGTATCATTGCTTGCAGGAACCAGCTGGATAGGTGGATCTGTAGGAGGAGCAGTAAGAGGTAGTTGCCTTGAACGACGAGTATAAACCTGTGTAACTGGAGGAGGAGAAGTTACTCTGGGGGGGGGGGGGGGGGGTAGAGGATAAAAACTGAGGAAGGTAAGAGACTTGGATATTAGAAGAACTTGGTGACTGTGAATAAAAAGGAACATGTTCTAGGAAAACAACATTTCGAGAAATCCTCATTCGGCGTTCTTTGAAATCATAGCACTGAAAACCTTTGTGTTCATCACTGTAACCAAGAAACATGCATCGAGCAGCTTGTGGTGACAGTTTTGTACGCTCTAGAGAGGGGAGATGAACAAAACAGAGACAGCCAAAAATCCGCAAGTGTGAGTAAGAAGGTGGATGACCAAATAAGCACTCAAAAGGGGAAACTGTACCGAGGACAGAGCTAGGTAACCTGTTGATAATGTGAACAGCTGTATGAGCTGCTTCACACCAGAATCGAGGTGGAACAAGAGATTCCACAAGGAGAGTTCGGACAGTTTCTAGGAGATGACGATTCTTTCTTTCTGCCACTCCATTTTGTTGTGGTGTGTGGGGGCAAGATTTTTGATGAATAATTCCTTTTTCTGCGAGAAAGTTATTGAACTCAGTGGATGTATACTCTCCCCCTGAATCTGAACGTAGAATCTTTATGGATTTTTGAAATTGAGTACTGACCATTTGATAGAATTTTTGGAACATAGAAAAAACTTCAGATTTAGATTTCAAAAAATAGATCCATGTAAAACGGCAATGATCATCTATAAAGGTAACATAATATTTATATCCAAGTCGACTCAAGTTAGGAGCAATCCCCCAAACATCTGTGTGAACTACATCAAATGTGTTAGCAGTACGTGAATAATGAATAGGGAATGGTAACACATGACTTTTGCTTAAACAACAAGATTCACATTTTGATTTTGAAAAATGAGAAACCATGGAACTAGACATTTTATTCAAATATCCAAGTTTAAACAGAGATGACAAATTTGCATTATTCAAATGACCAAGGCGTTTATGCCAAGTAGTCCACATATTATTGAAAAGACTGCTAGATGAGGTAAGGAAAGATTGGTGTCCCATGTCCAAGAGAAATAGCCTGCCATGCTTACTCCCCATCCCGATCACCTTCCCAGTTTGCCGGTCCTGTATGACACAACCAGAAGGAGAGAAATTAACTAGATAACTAGATTCAACAAGTTGTCCAATGGAAATAAGATTTGCAGCTAAATTTGGGACAAAATAAACATGAGGCAAGGAAAGAGTACCAATGGTTATATTGCTAATACCAGAAATTGATAATTGATCACCATTTGCGGTGGTGATGGAGTCATGACCATGGTAAGGTTTATGGTTGTGTAAATTTTGGACTACAGAAGTCATGTGGTTGGAGGCTCCTGAGTCTAGGAACCAGGAAGTGGGTGTGACAGGAAAAAACGGGGAGGTAGATGAATGAAATGCAGGCAAAGCAATAGGAGAGAAAGACAGACTGTTAATACCCATAGAGGTAAATGCAGATGCTACAGATGAATTTATCAAGTCGCGAATTTGAGCTGTTGTCAATGTCATGGAATCAGTGTCAGAAGTGCCAGTAGAGGCTGAAGCAGAAGCAAGCAAAGTTGCATTCTTAGCCTGAAGTACAATAGTGCCGCGCATTTGAGGCTGATCAGGTTTCTTGTTAGGCCTTCTTGTGCAGTTTGAGAGAACATGTCCATTACGTTTGCAATAATTGCAAAATAATTTCTGCCGGCAGTCCCGTGCAACATGTCCATACCTTTTACATTCAAAACACTGAGGTTTCTGACCACGAGCTGTTAGAAGGGCTGTCTCATCTGTCTGAGGTGATCCTGATTGTGTAAGGAAAACCTTTGATTCTTCAGGAAGGGAACAATGGGAAGAAAGACGAGTTTCTTCGCGAAGGACCTCTTGAACACATGTATCCAGATCAGGAGAGTTTTCCCGATTCATGAGGGCTGCTCGTACTGGTTCAAATTCTGCACGGAGATTCATCAGGAATTGACTGACATGAAGTTCTTCCTGAAGTTTGAGAGCCTGCGGAAGGAATGCCGTGGAGATAGACTGCAGTAGCATCTGGTCCCTTTCAGTCCATAGAGCTAGAAACCCATTGTAGTATTCCTGAACATTCTTGTCATTTTGGCAGTATTTGGCCAATGCTGTGTCAAGATGGAATCTGCGGGCTTTATTCTGCTGATGATATATTTTCTTCATGTGTGTCCACATATCGGAAGCTTTCGTAAAAGCTTGTAGTGACATCACGAAGGAGGGATCAACGGAGTTGAGAATCCAGGTCACAACTTTAGCATTCCGTTGATGCCAAGTAGCAATTGTTTTATCTTCTGTGCCATTAGGATCAGCAACTGGTTTTACAGTTGTCCCATCTAAATACCCCAACATCCCTTGTCCTTCAATGAAGTTCTTAAGTTGAAATGCCCAAGACATATAATTGGTACCATTAAATTTAACAGAAATAACATCAACCTTGTCCATTTGATTTAAGAAGATAATTTCTAGAGCAGCAGCACTGTTTTTAGAAAAAAAATAGAAAAATGGACCTCTGGACGTCCAAGAAATTTGAAGTAGAAAAGATGGCTGCTTCCTGTAACAATATCTTTTCTTCAATCAGCCTTCCAGGTTATACTGGTAGCCTATTTCTGTAACTTTTGATCCAAGAATGATTGGATTCCAATGGTTGGATCTGAAGATCAAGCCTTAAAATAGAAACAGTTTCTATAAACTGGCAAACTAGAGAAGCAGGTAAGACTGACCTGTTTGAGATGATAAAAATCTCAGAAAAATGCTTAATATTCCCAGGAATAATGGTCGACCAGTTTGGTGTTGATTTCTGTAGATACTGTAATCTGGAGGTGGGGCCCACTTTGAGATCTGATGGTTGGATGATTGTCGACAGTAGATAGAGTTGCAGAAAAAATTGATCTGCTTTGTTTGATGCTGTTGAGAGCAGAAAGTCTGATCTGCTGCTTTCAATGATGCAAGGATACTGCTGCTGAGAAATCCTTCTTTGCTATGATGTAAGGATTGAAGAAACAAAGAGGATTTGTCTATCCTTCTCTGTTGATGGCTCTGATACCATGTAAGGATCAACAGATCCTTGTATTGAAGAAGGAGAAGAAGAAGAAGAGAGAAAAGGAGGAGAGATTGTGGAATCTGTCGTATCCCAAAGGGGGATTGACTGTTACATTTTATAGACAAACTATTATTCATTACAGCCTATGATTGATCCTAATTACATGTGAATATAAGCAAAGAAAGAAAGAATATAAAGAGATTGATATCATACAAGATATCATACAACTGTACATTGTTGACTAAGTCTTAAAAAGATCCCATACGTGGGTTTGAAGTTTTGGATATCTTAGTCATGGGCCTGGGCCTTGAGAGATGGGCTTGCTTCTGTTTCTACACGACTTTGGTACCTTGCCCGGTCAACCGCGTACTCAATGTTAAAAAAAGTATTTCTGTTAGAAGACAACGACTATTTTCCCAGTCGACCTACAGTCAGGCGGGTCGACCGGGTCACGGGTTTTTTTTTCCCAAAAATGCTATTTTTCAAAGTATTTCTCCCGTGGGAAAAGTTTTTCTCCTTTGGGAACCCTGGGCCATGGAATCATGCCTAGATTCATGTTTAAATCAATCTAAAGGAGTTTTCCAAACACAAAACTAAAATGCCTAAGATGATTTGAAAGTTTAAAACCAAGGCTTGCCTGATTCAAAAATCTTCTTTAAAAAAATTAGTGGATACAAGTTTAAGATCCAAAACATGTATGAAATACAAGTTCTAAAAGTTTTAAAACCATCCATGTGAAAGTACAAGATTTCAAGTTTTTCAAAAGCAATGCATGTGAAAATTCAAATGATGATAACATGATAATGCATCCATCAAATTGCAATACACAAACTCCCTAACAATCTCCCCCTTTGAATTTGATGGCAACACACACAATACTAAATTTTCACTCTAGGTCTTCAGCTCCCCCTAAGCTGGACAGGTCTTGAAATCTCTTGGATGTTTTTTTGACTTGGATTGGGCTCTAGGTCTTTTTCTTCATTCTTCTTGATGCTTGGAGCTTGATCATTCTTCAATTTTCATTTTCATCTTTCTCTCTTTAGGCCAAGCATCTTCTTGATATCCCAAGCTTTCTTTCTTCTTTAATCTCTCCCCCTTTGACCATGCACTCTCTCCCTTTGGCAAGATATGCATTTACTCACCCTTTAGAAGATTATGCAGTATCTCCCCTTATTAGACAACTTGGACATTCTAACATGTGATTTGTCCTTCGACTCCAATCAAATTTACTTTTGTGTTTTACACTTTCAAATGCTTTTAGCATGCATTCATTGAGCTTAATTTTTAAAATTGATTGAAGTGCTTATGCATCACATGTTTTGCTCTTAAAATTTCACAACTTGCTTGGACTAGATAGGTATATCTTTTATAAGTTGTTTTTAACGTGTGATTAGCATTCTTACCTCAATCATAAATGTTTTTATGAGCTTTTATTTTCAAATTGATTGAGGACTTCATGCATACACATTGAGCATTCATTTTTGCATTCATATAGTTGGATGAACAGGTGGTATGGCTGCAGCTCTCTTCCTTTAGTGAGGTTGATGAGTTGTTCCTCAAAATAGTAACAGGAGACTCCTTATCTCCATTCTCAATGATTGAGAGATGGATGGAAGTTCTGGGTATGCCACCAAATCCAATATGGGTTAAGGTTAAAGGAGTCCCACTTCAGGCTTGGCACGAAGGAGTGTTCAGGCTAATAGGTGAATGTGTTGGCAGGACAGTGGAGGTGGATGCGAGAACCAGAGAGAAGGAGGTTCTAAAGGAGGGGAGGGTGCAGGTTCTGCTCCACAGTTCTACCATGATGCCCCGGCTGATACCAATCTGGGTGGATTACCTGAAATTCATGGTCACAGTGGAAAGGGAGGAGGAAGCAGATAAACTGATGGGGGAAGAAGATAGAAATGAGTTAAGGCTGACGGAGAAGGAGACAAGCATGAGCAGTTGCAGAGTCCATCAAGGAAAGAGAGAGGAAGAAGATGACGTAAACAGACCCATTTCAAAATTCAAATCGTCCGCTCTTTTAGTGAATATAAATGGGCCAGTGTTGAATATGGATACTATGGGTCAAGAAAGCCGTCTGGGCTGCAACTTACTTAAAACCCGAGGCTTATGTCATATCGGGCCTGAAGGATCCAACAAAAGAATGAAATGTTTTAAAGGGCTAGGGCTCCATTCAGGGCCTTATGTCGAAGACGAAGAAGAAACGCAGAGTAAAGCTGAAGACGGAGAAATGGAGTCTTTGAGGAATGGTGCGAAAACTCTCCAGAAGCCAGCGAGCGAGCCAGAAGAGGACTTCTTCGATGAGGCTAGCAGCCAGGAAATCTCTGCCGACGGTGAAAATGGTGAACAGGAAGACAGGGATACCCGGGAGAAGGAAGAAATAGTAAAATGCTCGCTTGAGGGGGAGAAATCAAGGGAGAGGACACAGACACCAAGCTTTTCTCTTGGGGAAGCAGAAATAGAAGAGGATCATAGAGGCGAAGTCACTGTAGACGAAAAGGAGAAGAGAGTCAACGAGGTGGTTTGTCGATATGAAGAAGAAGTGTCTGGAACGGGAGAAGGACACAATGCCAAGGAAAGGGGACAGCGAGGAAAGGGAGTTGCTACAGTGACTCCAACGAAAATGAATGGCTACAGCGTCCTTGTCAGGACTCCTACTAGAGACTTTGAGGGATGAATTTTTGTCCAACAGCACCGTGAAGGACAACAGTCATTTCTTGTGAAAATGGGGTCCATGTCAGCTCCTTTTGGTCAAGAAGGAACAACGGTGCTGCAACCCAACAGTCTGGGGGAGAGGAAAGGATGCCCACATTCAGACAGGAGCAGGGGCATGATGTTGATACAGGCCCAGGTATGATGGGTTTTGGAGAGTTTTTTTGGGATGGGAAAGACCACTACAGCCACGGGGGGAGCTCTAATGAGGAAGAGGAGGCTGAGGACATGCATTGGTCAGCTCAGAGAATTGTCAATTGTGCTAAATCTATTGGAGTAACAGTGAAGGGGACAACAGAGGGGTGAGATCCCTTAGTGAAGTGATCATGCAGTCCTGAACAATGGTGGAAATGTCAGGGGGGGTCTTCCAAACCTTAAATGAGGGTGCTCTCGTGGAACGTTCGTGGTCTAGGGGGAGCCCTGCACAAGCTGGTGGTGAGAGAGATCAGGAATCAGAAGGCTCAAATAGTTATCCTACAAGAATCAAAATTGAAAGAAGTCTCCGATAGGGTGGTGAAGGAGGTCTGGGGAAGAAGGCAAGTTCAGCGGGTTGCGGTAGAAGCAATGGGTGCTGCAAGTGGGCTGTTGACTCTATGGGACACAAGAACAGTCTCTGTGGATGTCTTCTCCCTTTCAGTGCTGGTGGAAGACCTTCAGAATAATAAAAAATGGCTCCTTACCTCAATTTATGATCCTAATATCAGCCAAAGAAGAGAAGAGTTTTGGAAAGAGTTGGATATGATAAGGGGAAGATGGGGTGGGCCGTGGTGCGGGGGGGGGGGGGGGGGGTCCAAGTGAAAAATTGAGAGGTAAAAACCTTATAGGAGAAATGAAGCAATTCTCAGATTGGATAAACTCTCATTCTTTGGTGGACTTGCAACTGGGCGGAGCTTCATTTACTTGGTCTAATCATAAGAGCAATCCTGCAATGTCCAGGCTGGATAGGTTCTTGGTCTCCTTAGATTGGTTGGAAACCTACCCAGAGGTTACCCAGACTGCTTTGCCTAAGCTAGTTTCAGATCTCTGCCCGATCTTGATAGAATCCGAGTGTGAAAGATGGGGTCCTTCGCCTTTCCGCTTCGAACTTATGTGGCTAGAGGAAATGAATTTCTTTGAGCTGGTTCAGAAATGGTGGGAAGAGTTAAGGGTGGAGGAATGGACGGTTCACTGGCTGGCCACAAAACTGAAGTTGTTGAAAATCAAAATAAAGTAGTGGGCAAAGGAGCACTTTGGGGAAGTCAAGCACCAAACCAAACCAAGCCTTTTCCCACTAGGTGGGGTCGGCTATATGGATTTGACGACGCCAATCAAATCTGTTTAGGGCCATGTCCTCCATTAGATCCATGTAGGCAAGGTCATGTTTAATAGTTTCTTTCCAACTTCTCTTGGGTCTCCCTCTCCCTCTCATATTCTGGGCAATCTCTATACTTTCACACCTTTTAACAGGTGCCTCCGTTGGGCGCCTTCTACCATGGCAGAACCATCTCAGTCGATTTTCTCTCATTTTATCTTTAATCGGTGCTATTCCTACATTGCCCCTAATCTCCTCATTCCTAATCCTATCTCTCCTTGTGATCCCGCACATCCATCTTAGCATTCTCATCTCCGCAACTTCCATCTTTTTAACATGATTATGCTTTATTGCCCAACACTCTGATCCATATAACAACGCTGGACGTACCGCCACCTTATAATACTTTCCTTTAACCTTGAGGGGGACTTTCCGATCACACAAGACCCCCGAAACACTCCTCCATTTGGTCCACCCGGCCTGAATCCTGTGACTTACATCAGTATCAATCTCTCCATCCTGTTGCACCATAGATCCAAGGTACTTAAAGTTTTCTTTCTCTACAATCTTTTGTGTGCCCAAACTTACTTCTAAGTTACCAGGTGTCCTACTTTGACTAAACTTGCATTCCATATATTCCGTCTTGCATCGCCTTAGCCTAAATCCTTTTGTCTCTAATGTTTTCCTCCACAATCCTAACTTAGCATTCACTCATTCTCTCGTCTCATCCACTAAAACAATGTCATCTGCAAATAGCATACACCACGACACCTCATTCTGAATGTCTTGTAATCTCATCCATAACTAGGGCAAACAAGTACATGCTTAACGCTGAGCCTTGATGTAGACCAATCGTGATAGGAAACTCTTTAGTCTCTCCGCCAGTCGTTCTTATAGATGTCAAGGCTCTATTATACTTATCCTTTATCGCATCAATATATGCGACACACACTCTTTTCTTTTCTAGTACTCTCCATAGAATCTCCCTAGGAACTCGATCATAGGCCTTCTCTAAGTCAATGAACACCATATGTAAATCTCTTTGACCTTCTCTATACAGTTCCATTAACCTTCTCAGGAGAAAGATAGTCTCCATGGTTGATCTCCCAAGCATGAAACCAAAATGATTCTCTGAAATGTTTGTTGTTCTTCTTAGTCTTTTCTCAATAACTCTTTCCCATAATTTCATTGTATGGCTCATCAATTTAATCCCGCGGTAGTTCGCACAGTTCTGAATATCTCCTTTGTTCTTGTATATGGGTATAAGAATACTTTTCCTCCATGCATTAGGCATCTTCTTGCTCTTTAGCACTACATTAAAAAGCTTTGTCAACCAACTTATGCCATCCTCCCCCAAGCACCTCCAAACCTCAATAGGGATACCATCTGGTCCAACCGCTTTTCCATTCTTCATCATTTTCAATACTTCTTTAACTTCTTTTCTACTGATTCTCTTATAGAACATATGATTCGATTCTTCCCTAGAAATGGTAAGTTGCCCCAATTGTATGTCACTACTACTGCTATCGTTAAATAACTTGTAGAAGTAGCTCTTCCAACGCTCCTTGATCTCCTCATCCTTTACTAATACCTTTTCATCCTCATCCTTAATGCATTTAACTTGGTTTAAGTCCTTGGTCCGCCTATCTCTGGCTTTGGCAAGCTTGAATCTCTCTTTCGCCTTTCTTAGTGTCGAGTTGCCTATATAGCTCCTCAAAAGCCTTTGCCTTTGCTTCTCTAACTGTCTTTTTGGTTTCTCTTTTTGCTTCTTTATACCTCTCCAAGTTCGCTTCATTTCGATCCTTTTGCCAAGTTTTAAAGCACTCTCTTTTAACTCTTATCTTGTCTTGGACGGCCTCGCTCCACCACCATGCCTCTTTCTGTGCCGGAGCACTCCCTTTGGATTCTCCTAAGACTTCTTTCCCTACCCTTCTAATACACTCTGCTACCTTATCCCACATATTATTTGCACTCTCATTTACCGCCCAAACGTCTTCCTCTAGTACTTTTTCCCTTAATGCTAGTTGCTTATTACCTCTCAAGTTCCACCATTTAGTCCTTGAGCATCTATACAACTTCTTTTTTCTAGTCCACCTTTGTAGCTGCACATCTATGATCAACAACCTATGTTGGGAAGTCAAGCTCTCCCCCGGTATAACCTTGCAATCTTTACAAGCTAAGCGGTCTTTTTTCCTAGTTAAGAAGAAGTCAATCTGTGTCCTTGAGGAGCCATTCTTAAAAGTCACCAAATGTTCCTCTCTCTTCCTAAAAAAGGTGTTAGTTACCATGAGATCATAAGCCACTGAAAACTCCAAAATATCCTTCCCTCCTTCATTTCTATTACCGTATCCATTTCCCCCGTGTACTCCTATATATCCATCCACGTCGCGTCCTACATGACCGTTCAAATCTCCTCCTATGAAGACCATCTCCCCTTGGGGTATCTCTAGTAGCACTCCTTCCAAGTCTTCCCAAAACTTCTCCTTATGTCCATGTCCTAAGCCCACCTGGGGGGGATAAGCACTAATTACGTTCAATATCTCTTCTCCTAACACTAACTTAATTGCAATAATCCTATCTCCACATCGCTTTACACTAACTATATCTTCCTTTAAGTCCTTGCTTACTACTATGCCGACCCCATTCCTCGATCTATTAAGTCCCGTATACCATAACTTATACCCAGTCCTCTCAATCTCTTTAGCTTTCTGTCCCACCCACTTTGTCTCTTGCAAGCAAGCAATTGCGATTCGTCTCCTTTCCATTGTATCCACCACTTCCATAAGTTTCCCAGTTAGGCTCCCGATGTTCCAAGTACCTAATCTCAACCTTCTATTTTGGACTAGCTTCCTTACCCCCCACACTCGTCCCAAGTGTGAGGACCCTTGCCTATTTAGCACTGCACCTGGGCGCCGATGCAGCGGTCATTGTTCACTTAACATTGTACTCGGACCATACAACGTGTCGCTAAGTAGGGGACGCCCCCACGAAATTTCATTAGGTCTCAAATCCATTAAGAAATCCGATTGAGTATTGTGCTGGCTGTCGGCCACCTAACGCACAACCCTCCTCCTTTGTCCGGGCTTGGGACCGGCTATGTCAAGGATACCCCAACATAGGCGGAGTTATGTTGGGGAAGTCAAGCACCAAAATTCTAAAATTCTAGTAGATATCCAATCTCTAATCCAATCTCTAGATGGCAAGGAGGAGATGGATCAGCTATCTCGGGAAGAAGAAAAGAAGAGGTTGGAATTAAAAGAAGAGTTACAAAGACATCTGCGGAAGGAGGAGATAAGATGAAAACAAAGATCGAGATGCAATTGGCTAAAAGAAGGGGATAAAAACACAGTTTTTTCATGGAATGGCTTCCTCGAGAAGAAGGGCTAACAGAATTGTTAGCATAATGATTTGGGGGTGGGGGGGTGCATTAGCGAAAAAAGAGGAGATTATATCTCACATAATAGATTATTTCCGGTCGTTATACTCTGATGATGGATGAGATAGACCTAAGTTGGGAAATATAGCTTTCGAAGCCATCGGTGAGGAAGAGGCAAAGTGGCTGGAACGGAACTTTGAAGAGGAGGAAGTTTGTCAGGCGGTCTTCGATCTTGCAGGAGATAAGGCTCCAGGCCCAGATGGCTTCCCCTTGTCTTAGCCCCCTACCAGCTTGGAAATAGCCTTTTGGAGACCCATTCATCAAAATGGAGAACCAAGCTGACGAGACACACTCTTGAATCCATCTCCGCCATTTTTCCTCTAACCCCATTCTTCCTAACATGTATTGAAGAAAGTTCCAATCCACCCTGTCATAAGCTTTCTCCAGGTCTAGCTTGCAAATGATCTCCGGAGCCCTCTCCTTAAGTCTTAAATGCACACATTCATTGGCCACCAAGATGTCGTCTAAGATTTGTCTTCCTTTTACAAAAGCCCCTTGCTCACTGGAAATGATCTTTGGCAGAACCTTTTGAATTCTCCTTGCTAGAACTTTAGAAAGGATTTTATAGATGCATCCTAGAATGCTAATGGGTTTGTAGTATTTGATGCCAAGGTCTCCTGTCTTCTTTGGAATTAACGCGATGAAAGAAGGCCCCAATCCTTTGGACAATCTACCCCTTTGAGTGAATTCCTCCATAAAGTCCATAACATCTTTCTTGTGGTCCAGGAGAAGATTGGATAATAAATGTTAAAGCCACTATCCTATGCTTTGAAGCAGTGTTAGGGCTTAAAGTCAATTTTTTCAAGAGCGAGGTGATTGGTCTACGAACAGAGAAATCCCTCCTTAATTGTTCAGCAATTATGGGTTGCAAGATTGGGGATCTTCCTCTTTCGTACTTAGGTATGCCATTGTGCTCGGGGCGAGTTACTAAATCTCTTTGGAACCCAGTTGTGGAAAGGATAGAGAGAAAGCTGTCTTCATGGAAAGCAAATTACCTATCTATAGGAGGAAGCAAGGATGAAAATAGCGGCTATGCCCGCCGCCAAAACGCTACGAAGCGGGCGATACGTAGCGGCATAGCGGAAGTCAAGACTTAAGAGTACCTAGAGAAAAAAATACATCTACCAAATGTGGTGTCTAATAGGATGTACTTAGAGAAGAATCATTGAGAAGAACTCTCTATATCGACTGTAATTCGGCTAGATCATATGCTTTTTGGTGTTCTTTTAAACATAAAAGGGTAGAAGAATTGTGTAGAAATGTTATTTGGAGAGAAGAAGAAAAGAAATAAGTCTTATTATGCATTTAAAAAAAAATTGGAAAGTAAGAATTTTTCTCACCTCGTAGCGGCTCCGTAGCGGTCCCGTAGCAGACGTAGTGGCTGCTACGGGTGCGATGGAGGCCGCTACGGCCGACGTAGCGGCCGCTATTTTCATCCATGGGATGAAGGGTTATCCTCATCAAATCTGTCCTCTCCAATTTGCTAGTCTATTATTTCTCCATCTTTAGATGCCCATCCTCAATTATAAAGAGACTCAAAAGATTGCAGAGAGAGTTCTTATGGCATGGCACAAGCTCTCAGAAGAAGATCCACCTGGTAGATTGGGAATCCATATGTAAACCGAAGGAAGAAAGAGACCTGGGAATTAGATCCCTAAAGAAGATGAATCAAGCCCTTCTGGGCAAATGGCTGTGGAGGATTGGAGACGGTTCACAAGGTCTTTGGAGACATGTGCTGGAAAAGAAATACAACCTTCCAAGACATGGGTGGGATATCCAGGATCCCCCTCGGAATTCATCTGCTATATGGAAGGGTATCCTCTCGGTTAAGAGTCTTTTCATGGAGAACATCGGGTACCAAATTGGATCGGGGGAACAGATCCTTTTTTGGAAAGATAGCTAGATAGGTGAGAGGGTGCTGCGTGCTCAATTTCCTGACTTGTTTAGGTGGCACAAGATAAGGAAGCAACGGTCAGCTCTTATATGAGTACTGCTGGAGGCCAGATGGTATGGTGCCCTACTTTTAGAAGGAATTTAAAGGATATCGAAGAATCACAATTCATTGATCTCCTTAATTCCCTGACTAGTATTTCCATTCAAAACATCAGAGCTAATGATAGGGTGTGGATTGCCTCTAAGAATGGATTCTTTTCAGTGTCTTCTTTCTTTAAGACAATCCTCAACTAGGGGTAGGAGTGGGGTGTATGGCATCTGGAAGATGAAAGCTCCTCCTAGGGTGCTTGTTTTCGGGTGGCTTGTTCTGAGGAAAAGGATCCCTACTATGGACCTTTTGAGGAGGAGAGGGTACAGATAGTGAATGGCTGCCCGATGTGCTTGAGGGATGAAGAAACCGTGGACCATCTCTTGCTAAACTGTAAATTAGCTCAGACCATATGGATGGCTGTAATAGGAGGGTTTGGTTGTAGTTGGGTTCTTCCTCAGTCTCTCCCCGAGCTTTTCCAAGCTTGGAAATCCCCAATTGGGAACCCTAGAGGCAAAGTGATGTGGCGGTTGTCTTTTCTAGCTGTGGTCTGGACGATCTAGAAGGAAAGAAAATCAAGATGTTTTGAAGGAAATGCAATTAGTGAAAGCAGACTGGTAGAGAAATCGAAGTTCTTAGTAGCTTCTTGGGTGTTTATTCTATCTTCTTTT
The DNA here is from genome assembly GCA_038049695.1 of Cinnamomum chago. NCBI lineage: Eukaryota > Viridiplantae > Streptophyta > Magnoliopsida > Laurales > Lauraceae > Cinnamomum > Cinnamomum chago. The sequence goes on from CP142462.1 coordinate 51,739,742, forward strand.
AAGGGATACTCATTAGATCAAATTGTGTATCATTGGAAAGAGGTGACCCTTTTTATGATAGGACCGTAGCTCGCTGCTGTTAAGGTTCTTCTGTTGTTGTCCTGTTTTGTTCTCTTCGGCTTTCAGTACTTTTCTCTTGTAATGTTTGCTCTTTTAATGAAAGTAACCATTCAAAAAAATAGATTTTCACTTTTATATCCGGCTATTTAGAGGCATCGTATTGAGCCAAAATTGTATCTCCATCAAGTCTACTCTAGACACTACTGATGCAATTGTTGATACAATCGCGAGTGCCGGGGCACAATTAGGTTTCCCAGGAAACAATCACCAAGGAAGAAACAGTCTTCAACGATGAACCTTAAAATAAATATCCTTAAAATATGCTGGGTGGGACCATTGGTGGAGTGGTAGCCTGCTCTGCATCAACTACGTAGAGAGAGAACCAACTTTTTGGTTACATAGGTTATTGCTTAGCTTTAGAAAAGCATAAGTGTAAAGGTTAGGGGTGAACTAGAAAACCCATGAGGTTATTGCTTAGCCTTGGAAAGCATAATGTAAAGGTTATTGCTTAGCCAATTAAAAAGTACATATAGTGAAAATCCGGTGTGGTGTAGGAACACAATCCGGTAGTGGATGTAGGCACTGAGGCCGAACCACTATAAATCATTGTGTTATGGTGGATGAGTTGTGGTAATTGTTTTTGTTAGCTTCCGCTCTTTAGTTCTATATCATCACTTGTGACTAATTGATTTAAAGAAGTTAAAATTTGGCATAATTGGTCACTAAAGTCTAGCTCACCCTTTTCACCCCCTCTAGGGTTCGGATCCCGGACTTTCACATACCCCATTGCACATGAATCCTAATGTCTCGAGACCTCCCCCCTTTTTGTCGTTTTATTTACTTATTTATTTTATGTATTTTCTTTTATTTTAAGAGTGGTGATGATGTCATCCTATTTAGGGTTTCATGTTAAAAAAGTCATCCTCTTCATCAAGCTATGCTATTACATGAATACCCTTGTTCTAAAGTCTCCATTATTGTGCTCACAAGATCATAAGTAACGCCTCTCAGATCGGATTTTGGTGGGAGCCCAAGGTGTCCTCTTCTCTTCTCCTTTATTCTTTTCCTTTGAGTTTCTCTTTCGCATAGAAAAAGCCACTCGATCTGTATCACCAGCCCCTTGATTTCACCATCCAACCAGCCTTAACTGACCCATTGTAGACCCAATCTAGACGTAGCTGAACCCGTCCGAACCCATATCCAGCTAGCTGAACCAAGGATGAAAATATCGGTAGCGGCGGGCGTAGCGGCCCGCCGCCAAACCGATACGAAGCGGGCGATACGTAGCGTATCGGAGATACGTATCGGCGTAGCGGTGCGATTTTAAAAAATCGCCAAAAAAATCTGAAAAATTTCCAGAAAATCCAGAAAATTGTAAAATGAAAGAAAATGTGGTTCTTTTGCAAAAGTAAGTAAGAAAAGGGGGCGTATCGGTGCCCTCAATATATGATGTCCTGTATCGCTGTATAAATAGAAAATAATAGTAATGATTAGTTTTTTCACATGTATTCATGTTTCTTAGTCATGTTAACTTAAAAAGTAATGAAAAGCTCATTAAAAAAAAATTAGAACATGAAATAAAGACATAAGAATTAAGAAGACTTAAGAGTTAGGTCATTACTCATTAGTGAACATTGAACAATCAAATATCAATACTTCAGCATTCAAGGTTCAAATTAAATCAAGTGAATGAACTATGAAGTGATCAACAATCAACATTCAGCACCAATTTAGAAATGACAAAGAGAGTAGAGAGTTAGTGAAAGAAATAGGAAATTAGGAATACCTTGATCACCACCAAAAGGAATGTCTACCAAGATTCAAGGGGCTATGGTTATCCTCATCCCCATCAGTGTTATCATTTCTATTGGCACCATATTGAATTTGATATTGATGAGTATTGGGATCCACAAATCCAAAGAAGCCAGCCGCACCCACATCATAGGAACTTGGAGGAGGTGGAGGTGGTCTAGGTGGATATCTGCCATATTGCGTTTCACCATAGTCACCATATGAGTAGGACCCCGAAGTTGAAGACTGTTCTTCTCCTTGTTGTACTTGACCATATGGAAAAAAGTCAAAATACTGTGAGTGTGAGGGTCCTTGTCCACTGTAACCAGGGTTCCACGAATCAATCCATGATGCTGCTTGTTGTCCTCTAAAATCTCCACCCCTATTTCCTTGCTCAGTACTACCTCCAGCCCCAGGTGGTGAATCTCTTCGGCGCCGTTGATAACCACGGCTTGGATCAAATCTTCCAGATGGAGGTAACTCCTGTACTTCCTCTACAGGAATGACATCGTCTTCATCATGTTGATAGTATTCACTAGTACCACTTGTCCCACTGTCTCCTCCTCCATCTCCTCCACCATGGCTACTTGAAGAGACTGTGGTGGAACTAGCTTTCTCAGAAGCAGGTTCTTTCCCACTCCTCCTAGTCCTACTACTGGTACCTTCTCCCTGAGGTGGCTGACCTTCTGCAGGTGCCTCACCCATGTCCTCACCTATCAACTCTTGAACCGTTTCCTGAAACCCCGGATCTGAATCTAGCAGTGGATCCTCTATCTCGGCTAGCCATGGGAGTAAGGGATCGTCATCTCTAAATATGTGATCCAAATTAATGGGACAATAATCAGGACTATCCCTTACCCTTCTCTCCCTAATTCTGTTTCTCAACTTCAGATTGTAATGACAATACACAAGCTTGTTGAGTTTCTGCATGGTAAGCCGATTCCTGACCTTCGTGTGGATCAGAGAGAAAGTGCTCCAATTTCTTTCATAGTTGGAAGATGTTGTAGTTTGACTAAGGATGCGAATAGCCGCACTCCTTAGATGTGGAGCACTCTCTCCAAAATTCATCCACCAATCAGCTGAAATGCAAAAAATAAATAAAGAAAATTAGATCGTATCACAAAATATCTGCAATGTGGATGTCTTTTGTTCATAGTCATACCAGGTGGCATCTTTCCAATCGATCATATCACAAGAGGGTCAGCAAAGGTTCCTCTCCTTTGTGTATATATAGATATCTACAATGTGAAAATTAGATATAAGTCAGTAAACCCCTACAACATAATTAAATTCTCTTAAGTAACCACCCACTCACCTCTTGTATGGCCTCAATTTGATCATCTGGACCTAACAATTTCTTCAACACCTCCCGTAATCCTACCCATAAGTCCGTATCTATTGCTTCGGTGTGTAGTTCGACATTGCGGTAATAGAATTCGGGATTCAAAAAATAACCTACATTATAAATATGTAGAATGTACTGTGAGCAAGCAAGATAATAAATACATTAGTTAGGAAAACAAAAAAGTATCAAATTCAAAGATATATATTAATTACCTGCGGCATGCAATGGATGGTGCAACTGATCGTTCCAACGGGCATCAATAATCTTTATATATTTTTCGTGATTTCTAACATTTTCCATGATGGATTGCTTTGCCCGATCCATTGCTTCATATATAAAGCCCATTGTCGGCTTGTCATCACCATCTACAAGCCCAACACTTTAACTAAAGGCTCAAAAACCTTTAATATCATCTTCACTTTCTTCCAAAATTTATTGTCCCTCATCAGGTTTGGGACTTCAAACTCCGGACCACTAGTTGCATTGCCCCATCTCGAACGAAGCCATTCTTCTGATGCAAACATCTGAATGAGCTCCGTTCTAAACTTTACAAGGCTTTCCATAGCCAGAAAATGGGTTGCAAACCTTGTTAATCCTGGACGCACCAAGGCATGGTTATTTGTGTATCTTTTCATCAAGCTTAACACCCATGAATGATCATAAATAAATCTTGTAATTCCTCTACATGCCTTGATCAATGAAGCCACTTTTGTCTTCCTTCCAATCTCTTCCAAGATGAGATCTACGCAGTGTGCTGCACATGGGGTCCAGAATAAATGGGTCCTCTTCTCCATTAATTTCAAACCTGCTGCCTTGAAATTGGCGCCATTATCTGTAACAATCTGTACAATATACTCCTCTCCCACACTCTCTACAACTTTATCCATAAGAGTATATATATATATATATGTGGCTGTCCGTCTATGTTCAGATGCATCGATGGACTTCACAAAGACGGTCCCAGCGACTGAATACACCAAAAAGTTAATTGTGTTTGGGTGCCGCTGGTCCACCCGTCACACATGATGGTAACACCATTTTGTTGCCACATGGGTCTAAATTTTTCCACCCAAGCCTTTATTTCTTTAAATTCTTCTTCAAGATATTTAGTGCCCACATCATATACGGAGGGCGCCTGTATACCCCGCCCAGCTTCGGCGGCAACATCAAGAATAGTCTGGAAATATGGGGAATCTACTGCTGTAGGTGGTATGTTCTTGTGAATTAGCCATTTTGCTATAGCTTTGGCCAATCTATCTCTTGCAGCCTTCATTACCCCTTTCATAACACTTGATATTTTTAGTTGTTTAGCTCCCTCTTTTCTATGTGCTAGAGGATCAACAGGGGGAGGAACTGCTCTTCTTGTAGAGATAATTTCTACATCAGCATCCCGTTCCCGGGTTCTAAATGCCCTACGTATGGACCCCGCAAAGCCCTTGCCCCTGCTTGGCACAGTAGATGATGAGCCCCCTGCATCATAATATTTGCTTCCAGCAAATGCACAACGTTCATATTCTTCTTGTTGGCTCATCAAAGACTCTCGGCGTGCAGCCTCCATTTGTGCATCTTCCTCATCAAAATATTCATCCCCAAATACATCATAACGGGCAGCATCAACATCTTGCCGCCTCTTTTCTTTTATCTCTACTTTTCTAGCTTTGTTTTGGCCAACCAAAGCTTTCATTTGTTCTCTTACTTCCCTCGGTACTTCGGTACAGCCAGCAACATTGCCAGATATGTGGCCCAAGTGGTGCTTGAATCTTGTAATGCCCCCATGGGTCACTCTTCCACAGAACTTGCATTTGATTTTCAACCTATTATTCTCAACTGCCTCACCAAAGCTCCATGCGGGATCAATATCACGAGGCATTTTCACTTATCAAATGGCAAAGACAGATGGACTGAAATTGAATACCTGGCTGCCTATAAATATAAACAAGTAGTATACTAGTATGTTAAAAATTAAAAAAACAAAGAAACATGTTAGAGGAAACTTATATCACAAATATAGGAACCATTTTCAAGACATTTGATTGGTATTCAAATATTAAAAATTATTTTTATTTTAAAAAATAAATAAATCCGAAAATAAAAAAATAGATAAAAATCAATAAACATTCAAAATGTGATGGATTGATCTATGGGAAACATAGATCTATCATTTACAATCAATTTCCAAGTGGTTTCATGGGTTGTCCATGAATATTCACTTTTTTTTTTTCAAAAAATAAATAAATCCGAAAATAAAAAATAGAGAAAAATCAATAAAAATTTAAAATGTGATGGATTGATCTATGGGAAATATAGATCTATCATTTACAAGCAATTTTCAAGTGGTTTCATGGGTTGTCCATGAATATTCACATTTTTTTTTTCAAAAAATAAATAAATCCGAAAATAAAAAATAGAGATAAATCAATAAAAATTCAAAATGTGATGGATTGATCTATGGGAAACATAGATCTATCATTTACAAGAAATTTCCAAGTGGTTTCATGGGTTGTCCATGAATATTCACATTTTTTTTTCACAAAATAAATAAATCCGAAAATAAAAAATAGATAAAAATCAATAAAAATTCAAAATGTGATGGATTGATCTATGGGAAACATAGATCTATCATTTACAAACAATTTCCAAGTGGTTTCATGGGTTGTCCATGAGTATTCACATTTTTTTTTTCACAAAATAAATAAATCCGAAAATAAAAAATAGAGAAAAATCAATAAACATTCAAAATGTGTTGATTTGTTCTATGGGAAACATAGATCTATCATTTACAAGCAATTTCCAAGTGGTTTCATGGGTTGCCCATGAATATTCACATTTTTTTTTTCAAAAAATAAATAAATCCGAAAATAAAAAATAGATAAAAATCAATAAAAATTCAAAATGTGATGGATTGATCTATGGGAAACATAGATCTATCATTTACAAACAATTTCCAAGTGGTTTCATGGGTTGTCCATGAGTATTCACATTTTTTTTTCAAAAAATGAATAAATCCGAAAATAAAAAATAGAGAAAAATCAATAAACATTCAAAATGTGTTGATTTGATCTATGGGAAACATAGATCTAACAATATGAAGCTATTTTCATGAGTTTTCCATAAGTGATAATGTTTTTTTTTTTTTTTAAATAACATAAATCCGAAAATAAAAATAACAATATATATAAAAAAACAAAAGATATGCATGTAAGATCAAAAGGAAGCATGGATCTACAATAAAACAACATAATGATGCCATTATGTTGTGATTCATAGTAGTTAGAGAGTGATAAATGAAATGATCATCTCAAAAGTTGAAAAAATAAATCACATATACCTTAATGAAGAATCTTGTTTTGACTTTTGAATCTTTAGATTTCTTTCAATAATGGTTTGTTGGTGATTTGGTGGCAAGATATCTTGAAGAGAGGGATTTGGGAGACATTTGGGACCACAAAGAGGTGAAAATGGAAACTATAGAGGAGAAGAGAAGAAAGAGAAGGGTAAAAAACCCTAAAAAGTCCAAAAGGGGGGGTTTTATAACACCCGCCCCCCCACGTGTATCGGCCGCCACGTATCGTGGCGGTATGTATCGGCCGATACACAAGAGTATCGGCCGATACGGGCCGCCACTGGTGCGATACACCTGTGGCGGCGGATAATTTCATGTAGGGCCGATACGCCCGATATATCGGCCGGCGTATCGGCCGATATTTTCTTCCTTGAGCTGAACCACTTAATGGCCCATCCCACCTTGGCTGCACCGCATCATAACCCTTTTCCATGCTCCAATTTGAATTTTATCATCATACATGATTCATTGTTCACATCTAAAGTTATTTGAGCCTTATTGTGTTCTGGGAAACTCTTAAATCAGATCTCAATTTTACTACCTAAGCCCATATTACACATGGTACCAATTGCAAAGAAGTTGAGCCAGGCTTTTATTCAAATCCTCGCAAAGGGACAAGTAATTTAATTAAATTAGACTATCTCTAAGCAAGTGGAAGTCCTCACTTCCATTAGGATCCATCCTCCCTCTTATTACTAGAGGGGCCTTTACTATAGGACTTGTGACATTGCCTTGGGTCATTATAAAATTACTTAATTTCAATGCTAGATAGTGTGGATGGTGTGGTTTATGGTTCGATTTTAATTATTAATTCTTAAACTGATCTCATGTTCAATATTAGGCTAGAATTCTTATTTGTCCTGCATCAGGGTTTCAGCTCCATTGGTGCAGTCGCAACTTCTGGTTCCTCCCACTTTTGCTCCTTCGACTCTCCTAGTCCCCTTGCTTATGATCCGTAAATAGTGCAAAGTCGATAACTGATAGTTCTCCCTCACTTTCTAGTTCAATAAGAATTACTAGCAATTCACCAGAAGAGTCACTTTTGGAGAATAGTTTCTACATGTTCTTGGAACTCTGCTTCAATTATCGACAATCCTTTTATAAGGGACCTAGTTGTAATCTATTCTGGGCGGAACTTTACAGAGGGTTTTCTTTTTGGGTTCCCTTCTTGTAATGGAGTGGAATTGACAATTATGTTGGAAATATAATTTTTTGTATGCTTTATGATGCGATCTTGATATCAAATCAGAATATTGTTTCAAGTATGAAGATACGAAGGCACCGTTTTGTGGGTGACCTGTGCATAGTGAAATATCATGCTAGTTGATACTGATACACTGATATTTGTCCACATTGTCTCATACTTGTACCTATGGGCAGATGTTGGAATTAACTCACACAACAGTTTGTTATTTGAAATTGCATGCTTGCAAATGGGTTAACATCTCCAGTTTCCTTCAGAACTGGTGTGACCAAAGTCTTCATTTTCATCTTATTAGCCTTATCCCGTCATCTTATACCAATACAGTATTGTTTGGAATATGAACTCTATACATGTTCTAAAGAGTGTTTGTTTTCTATCAGATATGGAGCTTTACTATGAAATCTGCATGTTGCAAACATGAGATCGTTATCCAAACCGACCCAAAAAACTGTGAATATGTTATTGTTAGTGGGGCTCAACGCAAAACGGAAGAGTTCGACATCGGGGATGCAGAAACATTTGCCCTTCCTGCAGATGAAGGTTTAGAATTTTTCATGAGTATTTGGTTCCATCAACGTCTTTGTATTCTTTGGCTTGCAATTTTTGCATCTGCTTGATATCTTTGAAAATTTATTTTGCAGAAAGAGGCAAGCTTGCAGATCCATTTTACCGTCTTGAACATCAAGAAGAAGATCTGCAGAAGAAGAAAGAAGCTGAGCCACTGCTAGTTCGACTTCAGCGGGTGTCAGATAGCAGGCATGCTGATGACTATGCCCTCAACAAGGCCCTCCGGGCTCGACTACGGGTTTGTATTTCCTTTTTCCTTTTCCCCCTCTTTTTTTTGTGTTGCTATGTTAGTTTTCTATGTATTCATGTGGCCTTTTATTTGAGTTAATGCATGATATGATTATTAACCTGAGGATGTGCAATGTTTTCTCGAGCCATGAGTTTATGCATGTGGGCCAATGGTTTAATGATTCACTTTGTGTTATTACGAGACCCAATGTAGACGGCTGATATTTTGTCTTGGGAGATAGATTACCGTAGCGAACAAATATATGGGCTCTTTTACATTGAATGCTGGCACTGCTGTATTTCCTTAGTTTCTGATAGCCATTAATCATAGGTTTAGGATTCTCCAGCTGGTAGATTTTCTGTTTATACTGTCTCTCACCATGGTTATAATACATTATTTTGGTTCCCATCAGTCAGGTTGAGAATATTACATTATTAAGATCAGTGTGAAGTAATACTGACTTTGTTGTCCGGGTTTTGCTGGCAATTATTTTAAAACTGTTTCAAGTAAAAAAGAAAATTGCAAAAGTTTCATTCTCATTTTAGGGTGTTTTAATGTGTAAACAAACTCCTAGAATATCAGGTTTTACAGTGTCAGGTCAATATTAATAGAAGTTAATAATGGTCACGGTCGAGATTAATTCATATCATGCAAGTTCTAAAACTATGTTATGTGTAGTTGGGGGATCGATCAATGGTTTTGTCGCTCAGCCATTGGCCCTACTGAATTGACCTGGGGACCATGCATCATTGTGCATACCTTCTGAAATAGTGTTTTATCCAACCTTTTAAATGATTTTCTGTTCTGTTTGTCTAGAATCAAAATAAAAGAGTTGCGGAAGAGGAGGTTGCTTCTAAGAGGCTGGGCCTTGGAATACGATTGCTCCCTGCATCGTCAGAAGATTCTGCCAGTGCTTCTAAAGTGAAATTCTCATCTAAATTTGAGAGAAACAGGAAGGACAAGCGTGCGGCGATCAATGCAGCTTCTATCTTTCCCGAATCATCACTGGGTTCTGCAAAGAAGCGGCTCGAGCTTGAGTCAAAGAGAAGGAAGATAGAGGCCACGGCAGCATCCACATTGTTGACAGGGAAGTTCAAGCCATCATCATTTTCAAGGAGTTCTGTATCTGCAACTGGATTGAAGGGAGTGGGAGTAGTTAGTAGACGGCGATAATCTCTTCAGCAGAAAACCCGGAGGTCAGTTATCTGGTGGCTTGGACACATCTTGTGTGATCATCGATGAGGAAAACCTGTTTTGGTACTTCCATTCATCTCACCCTTAAATAGGGTTCTGTACGTGAAATGATGGTGATGAATATGTTATTACCGCCATGGTATCTGGTGTAGTATGTACAGGAGGTTGACTAGCTTAAAGCAGCTGCTGTTGAGAATAATGTTGCCGAATGCGTGCCTTAAGCATTCAGCAAGTAGGTGTGTAAGCTTTGAAGTTGCTTTTGGATGATTATTTGTTTCATTCCCCTAAAACATGATGTGGCCCGATGTCCAACTGAGTCGATTTGATTTGGAAGACCTGGTGGGCCAACTAGGTATTCTTTGAGTTCTATAATTGATCGTTATACATGAGTTTTTAATTAGTCCCAAGTCTTTGATAGGATTTAGGGGATGTTAGATTTTGAGGGTGCGTTTGGCATGGTATGGTGGCATTAGGATATTCCCATCTTCCCACGAGGAGTCCTGATCACCTGTTTCATAGAAAAAGGGAGATACAGGATACTGTTTTATCCAAGATGAAGCCGTATCTCCCTTTTTCTATGAAATATGTGATCAAGACTCACCCAGGAGATGTAGCCTAAGAAAACATGTTTGCTATAAGTGTTAACCACTGGTCTGAATTTTGTTCTCGTTGGGAGGAATCTCCAAATCTTAATCCATTGGCCTTGAGAAAGTTGGAACAATTTTTTTGGATCTTTTAAGAACTTGCCGGCAGAGTGGTTTCCTTCCTATATGTGGCCTTTTAGAGAAGGACATTTAATGACTGCAAATCTTTTCACTTATTCTAAAGGTAAGTCCTATCTTCACAATAACAAAGAATGTGGCCTCATTTTGTAAATCCTAACGTTGGATTACTAAAGGCGGGCTCATATTATAATTCCTTTGATGGGGGGACCATATTATAAGGCATCATGTTCTAATTTCTAGAGGTCACATTGTAATCTCTAAAGGTGGGTCTTGTGTCCACAAGCACAGATATGGTGGCCTCACTTAGTAATTCTTAAAGGTGGGTTATATGATCATAATTGCAAAAAGCGGAGCCAAGCCACATTGTAAATCCTATGAATCTAGGCCCATATTGTGAATCCTACGAATATGGCTCCATGTTTTAATTTCTAAAGGTGGGTACCACATTATAACTTTTAAAGGTGGTTTTCGTGTTCACATTCAATAAAAAGGATGACCCCACATTATAATTCCTATAAAGGTGGACACATTGTAAATTTCATGAATGCGGGTTGCATGGTCACAATCACAAAAGGTTGATCCACACTGTAAATCCTATAAATATGTGCCCAATAATCTAATTTCTAAAGGTGCACAACGTTGAATTTCTAATGGTGGGTCCCATATACATTCACAAAAGATGGCTTTACATTATAATTCCTATAAAGGTTGGTCCACATTGTAAATCATATGAATATAGGTCTCATGTTCTAATTTTCTACAAGTGGATCCATATACGACAATAATAGAGTGAATATATTCTCGACCAAGTAATTTAATATAATTTCAAAGCCCACCTCTCAAGTATCCCTCTACCACAACACTACACATGACAAAACCCATCTTCTCTAGATCTCTCAATTGGCCATCATACCATATCCCATTCAAACCTTTGTGCCAGCCTCATTGCTACTAACAGAATACATCCAAAGTCCCAACACTCAACTACTGTAACACCCAAGACCCATTCAGATCATAGCTAGCCGAACCTAGCTTGCCGTAACCCAGCCTAGCCGAACATAGATCTGATTGCTTATTGGGCCATTTAGTTATACTACAACGGGGATTATTGTGCACAAATCTGAACCTCTAATTTCTCAATTACACACATGAAATATATTGAGAACCCATTTGAGCCTAGCCCTTTTATTAAATCCTCAACAAGGGACAGTATTCTACTTGTCATTGGATCAAGCCTTAGGCTAGCGGGAGAGACTTTTCTTCCATTGCAACTCTCAAATTCATATTTGAGAGGTTCTCATTGTGGGATTGTGACAAGGCCTAAAGTCACCTCTAATTCCTAAACTGAATTTCTATATAAGAGGTGCAATCTGAATGTTTTAAGTGTTTTCTAGATCTCATATCATCAATTAGTTTAGCCTTGCACTGTGCTACATCAGGAACATTGTATTAGGACCGAATTTGGATTGTGTTGGTGTTCATTGTTGGATTTACATATAAATTGTCACTATAGGATTCAGTGATACAATCATCTAGATTAAATGACCAAACAGTGATACATCAATGCATGATGCAGGTTACACATTCATGTTTTTAGTGCATCTTTGGTGGGGAAAAAAAGATAGTTTTTGGGTTAGTGTAAATTTTCTTTGTTCAGTGCTGACACATTAGGATACTTTGATTTCTTTAAAGTGATTTTTTTTTCCAGAATTTCCGTCGACAATGGTTTCAATGCATTTGCTAGAGAAATGGTTTAAATTGCTAGAGACAGGTATTTCATTTGGAAAAATATATTTTTTGCAGGGTGCAATTTGAAATCAAAAGTTGAATAAAGTATTCAGCCTTCTTTCACAGACAATGAAATCATTTCAAAAATAGAATATAGAGACATTGGTTCAATACACAAAGGAAACAATATATATATATATATATATATATATATATATAAATAGTGAACATAAATAGCCACTGAACGCATCCTCATCCCCAAATGGGTTAGAGAGGATGCCAAACGTATCTCCAAATGGTCACAAATGATGGCTGGACAGAATGGGAGAGTGCCTCCAGAATTCTAAATCATCAAGACTCTTTCAAGATTGTTTTGTATTTCATATAATTATAAGAAGGCAGAGGAAGAGGTATGCCATGAGCAGTTCTTATGGAGCTTTACCAGGAGGAAGAAACAACAAAGGAGCACTTTGGTAATGGAACTCTTATTACATGATAAGGTCATCTAGGAATGGAGCCTCGAATGGTAACTTAATGAGCCCAGATGTAATCAGGAGTGACAAGAGCCACACTGGTAGTATCTTTAGGCATAACGCCATTAAAATATGTTGCCCTGCATCCACCATGACAAGTAATACAACAACAATGATAATAGTCACTGCCAAATTACCCTTGCACAGATGAAAAGTCATATCAAAAGTCCTCCCTAAAAGGGAGGCAAGGATGCATGCTCTATAGCTAGTCTGGATCCTCTGAGGATTTTCCCCACGGCGACTGTGAGTGGACCAATCAAGGTATGCAACATCACCGTGCGCAGCTGAGCATACATCTGGGCAGGGGCTGCCTAGGTGATGTGGCAGACCATGATTTGTCCACTCACGGTTACCGTGGGGGGGATTCTTAGATGATCCTGATTCTGCTCTAGCCCTTGTTGGTACAAGGAGTTATGGGTGAGTGTGCCCCAGAAAAGAGGAAAATGTAGTTAAATTAATTTATTTGTAGCTATTCACTGGGGTTCCACTGTCCATGCAGTAAAAAAAAAAAAGAAATAAAATGAATTAAAAAGGAGAAGGAGAACAACAAGGAGTAGAAGATATATCTGAATTCTAATTTAGTGTTCAAGTTGACCCTTTCTTATATTCAAGTTGAGTTAGGGTTGCCATTTCTTTTTTTTTTTAAATCAAATGATTAATATTATTCAAACTGCAACCCAACTAGACCAGTTGCATAATGACCTAGCAGCTCAATCCCAACTTGCATATTAATTAAGAGTTCAAGTTGACCATTTTAGCTTCCAATTTTGATTTGAATTGACATTTTCAACCTGAATAACAAATGGGTTAGGTTCGGATTTAGCAACACTTGTTACCCAAGCGCTAAAGAACCCAACCCATTGTCACACTTGAAATATAGGGTTGTGTACAAATACTTAAAAGAAACCCAATAATGATGATGATGATGATGATGATGATGATGATGATCGATGATGAGGGGCATCAAAGGATATACCAGAGCGAGGGCTTTTTTCAGTGCGATCGATGACCCACTCACCAACCTCACGGAGCTTCCTTTCTGCTGATCCTTCAGGCTGCGCAAAGGGACTCGATAACATCATATCCATAAAGGCAGAATCTCCTCTCTCTATGCTGTTGCATTCATATTCAGAAATATAGAAAGAGGAAAAAACGTAAGCCTTGTTTAGCTCATTTGATCATGTTTTCTAAGTTGGACTATTAGTCTAAGAGTGAAAGAACCCGTGATCGTGTTGACACCTTGGTATCGCACGCATTTGATCATTTGTATACTTATTACATATCAGAATTTTCAAAGGAGGACTGATTCTTTATTTTCTAAGAAAGAAATTATTAACAGAGCCCAGTTATGAAAAATCCAAATCTTCAACTATGTCTATGCCTATCCACCCATGAATTGACATGGATCTCAACTTGATACTCATTGAAATTAATATAAACTAACAGTTAAAAAGAATTTATCACTTTACTGGGGCCAGTTTGTTAAAAAACAAAGGTGTTTCTGTGGGCCCTTTAAGGCATGCTTGTGTTGCCTTGTTTTCACGGGAAAGGTGAGGGAAATCTTGCTCCTAGTCGTGATGGATCCGGTTTATCCAAAATGGGAAGTCAGTTGATTTGAGAAAAATCTAATGGACTGATAGCCAGGTGGGTTGGTGAGGCATTCTACCACCGGCAGAATAGGGGATCAATCACTTCGATAGGGAGAGAGAGTATCAAGTTCTGAAACTCTCCACTTTGGGGCTCTTCTGCGAAAATCTCACTTCCATTGCGGCCATATCTTTGAATTGAAATACTTGACCATGACTTTATCAGCCCAACAGCTAATGTCATTCTACCCATTACTGTATTTGGAGGTATCAAGAGGAATCGGGATCGTCCGACGTCAAGTTCTGAGCCCGACAATGAAGTTTCATCACTACGACTCTCTCATCAAATCTTTACTAAATTTGTACCGTTCAAAACAACATATCCCTGTATCTTAGTTTTGGCCCAAATTATACTCCACTTTAGATTTGGGTATGCGGTCAGATTGATAACATTTAATCCATATGATTGCTCCTCCCTTTTAGGGCATGTTTGACAATTAACTAGTACAGCTAAAGTGAAGTAAACCCACCATTATTCAGACAAGAAAAGCCAATGTATTATATCAAAGGAACACACATTAAAAAATCCTTCATTTAATTTTTTTTTTTCAAAAAGCAACTTCCTTTTTCCGCTAAAAGTTTTTTGCACTTAGTGTGGCTATTTTTCTACTAGAAAAAGTGAAAAAAAATCCACTAAGGCATGTTTGTATAGCCCATTTCTACAGAAAATGAGGTATTTTTCTGTGAAACACTGCTTTTTCACATGTTTGGTGTGGTAGTTTTCAACAGAACTGCTTAATTGTCACGTAAGCTCTTTCCTTATATAGACGGGGAGGGGTGGGGTGGGGTGGCTTGGGGGTGGGGGTTATGGAAGTGCATTTCCACATAAACCGACCCCACACCCCTTTATTTACTCCATTTCCTCACCCTTCCCCCTATTTACTCCATTTTGCAACCAATATGAATTCCAAACTTCCCCATAAAACCTTTTACGAGGTATTTAAGAACCATAATATTTGCTAATATGACAATTTCATCTTTCCATCAAAGTTGCCTTTACACAAACGTTCCCTATAGTTTCCATGATTTTGCATTCCACAGAAGAGGAAAATGCATCCAGAACTAACTTCCTATGGATGTACACCCCAGATTGCGAAAATTGGTTCCCATTTTGAATTCCCGATCAGAAACACCAAGCGGGGAACTTTTTTCCATTGTGCAAAGGGGTTCTTTCATGCTTTATTTTTTTTATTTTTATTTTTTTATTTTTTGGAAAAGCAACTGTACAAACATGTCCTAAGATTATAGGCGTCCTAAAGCAGAGTCATTTGATTGGAATAAATCTTTTGGTTAGCTCGTAATTGACATGTCCCCAACCCATGATGTGATGAATAGATGTGAGCCCCCCTAGAAACAAATTTCTTATTTTGAAAATTAAAATTGTTCAGTATTTCATCAGAGAGAGAGAGAGAGAGAGAGAGAGAACGAGCCTCGAATCGTTGTCACGTTGAACTCCTGCACCTATTGCCTTTTGGACCTCAGCAACTGAAGGCTGTCTTTTCTTATTCAGAGATTTTTGCACTGGTGGCGGCGCACCGTTGATCCTACGCACCCCTGACGCATGATGCCGACCAAGAGGCGTTGATCGAGAGTTGTTAGGAAGGGAGGAGAGTACCGTAGCAGTAGCCAAACAACCCATGCTCCTCAGCCAGGCCCTTGTAAGGAAAACAACTCTTTTAAGACTTCAGGAATCTTATCTGAACTGACCTGGCACTGGGTCGTCTACGGCCTTCGTTGTAGTCGTAGAGGTTGCCACAGCCCCACATCTTCTGTCTATATAATTTGTATAAATGAAACGAGCAAGGATGGCCCGTGGTCAGCCCGCTCAGGCAAACAATAAAAATATATTTAATTTTATTAGTTTTTTAAAAATATTACCGATAAATAATCAAGCAAAATAAATAAATATATTATTTAGTAAAAAAGACAGAACTAATTTATTTATAAAATTTAAATTGAAAATACTATTGTCATTTGATTTTGAAATTGCTATAAAAAAGCCTATATAAAAGAGAAGAATGGTGATGATAAATGATTTTTTTTACTATAAATCCAAAAAAATAAAAATAAAACACCACTACACATGATAGATTTATGTCAATCTTTCATCAAATAAGTCCAGTAGATAATGTAAATAACTTAAGATGGTCCCACTAAGATGGTGGATGGGTCAGTTTTATTGAATTCTATAAACATTGTGTGGGGTAACACATTAGTGAAAGAGATTGATATCTTTTACCTTAAATTAGCCAAAAGTCTCTCAAAACGGTCTTGTAAGGCCTCCAGCCCAACAACTTTTTCTCTAAGGCCTATGGTCCACGTAGTTGGACATATTTTGGTGAGAATTCCATACACGCCACATTAGACATCTTCATGACTAATTTGGCCTTTCAACTGTTTAGGCATAAAATTTTAAATTTTAAAATCTCAAAACTTCCATTCTTCCTCATTCATAGGACAAGGTTCAATAGAAACTGAAATCATTCCTGCGTCTTGATCATCTTCGGCAATGGAACAACGATAGCAATGATGAGACCGGCGGATCCTCCTTCCTTGGCAACGAGCATAGAAAACTTGGCCAAGTTTGGTATCGTAGTCCACAAAAAAGACTCATGGGTCGGACTAAACCCTAACCCGGCTTCCCCATCGATTATCTAAATAAAGTCATCATCCTTGACTTTTCATGTTCCTGCAGGAACCAAAAGAAATCGATACACCCTCTCAACTCTTCATTTTCACTCCCACTTCGATGCTACTCTACTACAGGCTTTCTTCCTCCTTTTTTCCTTCTTCTACTTCTTGCCTTTTCTTCCCCTACAAGAAACCCTATTCTTCTCTCACAACAACAACATCACCATCATCGCTATCTCCTTCTTCCTCCTCTATCGTCTCCCTCATCTGCTTCAAACCTCTTCGATCTCAAACCCGAAGAACTAGGGCATAAGCAACTGCTGCTCTTGCACGGTCCAAGAATCTAAGGGAGGCAAGAGCTTCTTCGCGGACGAAGCTGTCACGTGGAAATCCCTTGGGATTTCTGACTAGCTCTACACTTCTCTCTCTAATGTCGGCCTTCACAAAGCCTTCACATGGAAACGCCAGTCAGTGTTCGCTGTTTACTATTGGAATCGGAGAGGACGATCACTGCCACCATTCCAGTTTGTATAAATGTAGAGGAAAAAGAAGCCTACTGCCAGTTTGAAGTTCTGCATAGAACAAAACGCAGGGAAGCAAACAACTGTTCATTGAGTTTTTATCAAATTTATTTGAGTTTTTGGTAAATTTATTTGAGTTTCTAACAAATTTATCTAAGTTTTAGGATAAATTTATCTGATTTTTTAGAAATTTTATTTGAGTTTTTGATATATTTAATTGAGTTTTTAGAAATTTTATTTGAGTTTTTGATAAATTTAATTGAGTTTTTTAAAAAATCTATTTGAGTTTTTTGGCAAATTTATTTACGCCTTTTGAAATCTATTTGGGTTTTTAAAATTTATTTGTGTCTTTTAAAATTTATTTGAGTCTTTTCTAGTTTATTTTCATTTTTAAATAAATTTAATTGATTTTTGACAAAAATACTTGATTTTTTGAAATCTTTTTTTGATATTTGGAAAGTTGGTTTATCTTAGTTTTGGTAAATGTATTTACGTTTTGTGAAATTTATTTGCATTTTTTAAATTTATTTGCGTCTTTTGAATTTTATTTATATATTTTGAAATTTATTTGAATCTTCTGAAATTTATTTACTTCCTTTTAAATTTATCTGCGTCCTTTTGAGATTCATTTGCGTTCTTTTGAAATTTATTTGTGTTCATTTGAAATTTATTTGCATATATTGAAATTTATTTGAGAATCTCATTAATGAGATTTTCATTCATCGTGACCAATTAAATGGTAGTTGACCATTATTAGTGGCATATCCCACTAATCATGGGATATGGTTTATCTGTTTTAAATAAAGGGTAACTTGGACGTTTTAGGTCTTCAAATTTGGAAAAAAGAACCTACCACACTATGAAAAAAATCTCATTAATGAGATTTTCATTCATCGTGACCAATTAAATGGTAGTTGACCATTATTAGTGGCATATCCCCACTAATCATGGGATATGGTTTATCTGTTTTAAATAAAGGGTAACTTGGACGTTTTAGGTCTTCAAATTTGGAAAAAAGAACCTACCACACTATGAAAAAAATCTCATTAATGAGATTTTCATTCATCGTGACCAATTAAATGGTAGTTGACCATTATTAGTGGCATATCCCACTAATCATGGGATATGGTTTATCTGTTTTAAATAAAGGGTAACTTGGACGTTTTAGGTCTTCAAATTTGGAAAAAAGAACCTACCACACTATGAAAAAAGATTGTGGATCTAAGGCCAGAAAGTGAAATGTTCCGGGACCTTTCACCGAATGCCCCTATTTTTTATTATAAGATCTGCTTAGTGGCCCCCCTTAATTAGCGTCTTTTGTGTTATTTTTCCAAGATTGGGCTTTAATTGCATTTTCCAACCACTTTATGGTAGCATGCGATTTTTATAGGTGAGCCCATGAATGGATAACAGTCCAGGCACATGGTATCACGTACTTCTTTTTTGGACTAATAATCACTTAAATTATGGTCCGCATGAAGTGAGATCAGAGGGATCCAGCCATGCAACTACATTTAATAATGCTTTTCACATAACCCTTTACAAATTTTTATAGGGAGCCAACTAATGAATGACCCAACACATGCATAGTATATATCTTTCAAAATATTATCCATTTAAACATGAGCCATGTCGCGACCCCGGACCGGGCCCCTACCGAGCCAGTCCGGGATCGGGACTAATGATGTACCACATCAGTTTAATGATACCATACATTTATTTAATTTCCCACAGGTGTCCGCGGTGAGGATATCACAACCATAATTGAATATTTCTTTTAAGTGCAGAAGCATGTAGCAAATCAAATAGTCAAATTATTCCTAGCCATGAAGACAACATCATAAGTATAAAATACTGTATCAGAATGAGCAATGATCATTAGCATGTTTCCCAAAAGTAAGTTAAAGTTTAAACAAAAGATCATTTAGTTACATTCCCCAAAAATAGAGGCCAACAAAGGCCAATAAAAACAAAACAATAACCCCAAAGAATGGTTAAATAGTTTTCCCAAAAATGTTACGTCTCTCGTAGCAACCAAATGACATCATCAGCATGCCACTCAACTAGGGGCTGCGGTTCACCTACCGCCTCCTCCGACTCCTCCTCAAAGTAACTGGCAACGGGACCTGAGTACCATAGAAAATGGGTCAGACACGACGGTCTGGCAAGAGAGTGAAAAGATACAACAACATATAATAAAAGAAATATCTTGGAAAGCCTAGAAATCTGTTGAAGCAAGAACTTTTACAAAGAAGATAAATCATTTGCTAGAAAACAAATAAGCAAGATAAAACATATAAGGTATCCAAGGAATCGGGAACTAACAAAATGGCAATCACACAAAGCTAAGTCCTCTATCACCAAAGTGACAAGAGTATAACGAGACGTTGGTCTCAGTCACACAAGGTGAGGAGATTCAACGAAAAACATATATACAATATAAATATACGGGATGGGACCACGGTATTAAACTGGGTATCAGGATCCAAATTGCAGCTGGCGGAACGGGAGGTGGATCTCCAAGTCGGTGGATCAAACCGACAAGGTTATCCAAGCTTAGTGATGCCGACTCATAGGTCAATTAACAAATCGAGACATGAACAAGTAAATCAAGTGCAAGTAAATGAACATGCAGGGCAAGGATGTTCAAGGAATAATTTCCATTTCATGTGGTGCAATACATTTCAGGACAAGTAACGTTACTAGTGTAACTTCAATGCTTTCGGGAAAACAAGTCGTGTAATGTAAATCTTGGAAATGAAGAAATACAATGAACTATTACAATTTCAGGTAAAATATTGGTTTCAAGATTTATTTAAGGTGAATAGGGGTCCCGTATGTCGATTATAATAATGACTTGGTACTCCTTGAGTTTGAAGACATTCCGGGCTCCTTATACACTTTACGATTTTCAAAACTTTAAATGAGCTTATAGATAGTACTAGATGGTAGATTAAAAGTCAAAACTATAAGCAGTCCATCCTAAGTATGATGTTAATCCTGAAGCATCGTACAACCTACTCAGTCACTGAAAGGGATGGATTCGCGATACCCAAGGAAATAGACTTCGCGTATAGATATAACGAGGATATCGCATTGTCCCATACCGTTCAAGATTGAATTGGATTGGATTCCGATGCAACCGAACTAACTGTGAAGAACGTCGGCTCAAGACATTCTCACATATAGTCCAATGAGTCCAAAAAGGGTAGCCAAAGTCCCACCTAAGCCCATCCAAAAACAGGGTAAAAATCCCTTCCAACAAGGATTTCTCAGTTGTCCCGGTCGACCTGGTCAAGGCCCGGTAGACCCCGTACACAGCAGCCTCGGTCGACCTGAGAAAATCAGGTCGACCTGGTCCCTGTGTGCCCAGTCGACCGAGCCCATGGCCAGTCGACCGGGAGTTGTTTCTGAAATGGGTCAACAGTGTTTTGGTCAGGCTCCCAGGGAGCTTGACCCTGTGTCGCCGGTCGATCGCGTACACTGCGAAACAGAACCTAGGTTCTGTTCTGCAGTGGGCTGGGTCCTTCTCTTTTTTCCCTCCTTTCAACAGTTGCACAACCACAACAAGACTAGTGATAAGAAAACCATAAACCCATGTTTCCAAGACATTAAATGAACTAGCAAGATGCATTATGAGCATTTATTTCAACAATGCAAATCAATAAAAGCATGAGAAACTCATTAATGTTTCACCAAATCATTTAAAACTCAAAACACCTAATCATCCACTTGCCTTAGGTCCAAGCTAGCAAAAACCAAGCCTCTAATCACCTCTTAAGCTCAATTCCAAGCTACAAGCAAAAACCCCCAAAACAAACCCTAAAATGGGTTAAACAAGGAATGAAAATGATAGAACTTTCAATAATGAAAATGGAGCTTCTCAAGGGCTTCTCTTGGATGACCTTCAAATGGAAAGAGCTAGCTCAAAGTTGATAGGTTTCTCAACAAATGGTATCAAAAGACAGCCTTCAAGATGAGGAACATAATGGTTATCTCCATTTTGATGTTGGTGCAAGATTAGCAGGAGATTGAGATGGAGAGAGCAAGAAGAAGAAGAGAAAGTTGCAAGAAACCCTAGGTTGAAGTGTTGTGCTAGAAAATGAAGAATGAGATGAAAGGGAGAGTGGGTTTCCCTTTGATAACAAATGGGGTTGGGTCCCACTACTAAAGAAGCTTGTTTGACTGAAATCCTGTCTTTCGGGATCTCGGATGAATTCGACGAAGAAGGAAGAAATGATCGCCGAAATATCTAGTTTCCAAAAAGTATATGTTTCGCGGGTTTCGGGGATGTCAAGTTTTGGGTACAGGTTTAGTGAAAAAGGACTGTTTTGCCCTCGAGGCTAGTAAATCGGGTTTCGGGGCCTCGAATGGAAACGAGATCAACATGAAAGTTGTAGGGATCAATAAGATAAATGAAACGGGATAAGAACGTAATTCAAAATGATTCCAGAAAATCCCCTAAGTAAATGCAAAGTCATAAGGGGGACCCCCAAAGGGCCCCACTAGTTATCAAAGCACTCAAAATTGCCCAAAACTAAAACAAAAGCTATTCTAAACCCAACTTAGCCAAAATCACTAAACACGCTTAGAACTAAAACACAACGTAATCAATACTAATTGGGTTCACTCGGGTCGGGGTCTTACAAGCCACATCATTAAAGATGATCAAAATCAATAACCAAATAAGTTATTGGTTATTTCCAATTTTATAGAGAATTGATTTGAGAGATTTTAGGAGTGGAGTTGGATATATGTGTGTGAGGGCCCCCACCTTATCTCTTATAGTAAGATGAGAGATGCTCTCATAGGAGCATTTCCCATGTATTATATATTATATATATAATATATGGGAGATGCTCGTATGAGAGATATCTCCCACCTTATTGTTGGAAGTAGGTGGGCCTCGTTGATTGGTTTTCAAAACTTTTTGACCCACTTGACTGAGGGATCAACTATACAGAAGGCTATAACCCAATCCAGGATGCAATCCCTCATTCTCATCAATCATGCACAGCAATATAACCTATCTAGAAGATAGAAATCAGCAACTATATGCAACAAAATAATCTACAACAAGTAGAGAAACAGATTATGCCTTTGGAGCCCGGTAGTGCTCTAATCGAGGAGAAGACAACCAACTAGAACAAGAACTCTTCTTGAAGCAATTAGAGTTCTCCAAGACCTTGTTGTCTTCCACGAGATGACCCTCTATCAGATCTCTTTTCTCAAGAAGATGTGTGGGATCTCCAAGAGAAAACCCTACTAGAAACTCTAAGGAACTAGAAGCAACTAGAAGAGAGAGAAGAGAAGAAAATTGTGCAACACTTGCACAAATAAAGAGGGTTGGGCGTGCACTCTTATGGCTGGACGTCCAAGGGGTGTATTCCCCTTTAAATAGCCCTCAAGTCTCCTCTCTTATCGCTCTTACTAATTTGTATTAGAAGTCACACTTCCACACAAATTAGTAGCTTACTATTACCACTCTTAGAAGTCTCACTTCAAATAGAAATAATAACTTTCTAATTCCTTCCTTTTAGAGTTTAAGTAAGAATAGAATCTTTCTAATACTTGGGTTAGCGTGGGGACCACTAGGGATTCCTTAGAAAGTTGGCTCCAACTGGGATACGCGACCCCACATCTCATGTGTAATCCGGGCCCACATTTAATTGCAAATAACACCACTATATAAATGCAATTGCACTCCAGTCTTAGGAATAAATTATAATGAAGACCCTAAACTTCCTAATTACCACAAGTAGGCCCCTCTATCATTATCCATGGATCAATTGGAATAACTCTGTCCCATCCAATCTTAGATCCACATCTTATTATCCTTGAGCCCCAATTAATCACAGTGATCATCAGTACCATCCAATTAACTCTTAATCGAGATGGGTGCGCACTTACTAATGATAAATCCATTAATTGGCACAAGGGGATAATGTAGATAGATTCCATCTTGATCATTACATGTTCCCACAGTCCTACTACCGCGTACCCAAGACATCGAGGTGTTGACCTACAGTTGGCCTCACTCATTGGTGACTCAAAGCAAATGAATAGACAGAAACTTGAATTCATCAATGTCTCAGGATTAAGAGCCTATTGCTAGGGAATTATGAGAGCAGTCATTAAATCGAGACAGTATTTCATAAGGTGATTCTCATGGTCCTTCAATACATCCAATGTACCAGCACTATGATCCAGAATCTTACATTATGATGATCGAGACAGATCACACTATATCATAGTGATCAAAGTGCTGCAACCTTGTCAGATGAGATGCCCAGTCTCATAACTGGTTGTGAAGATATTTTAAGTATAAGACTTGTGACACATATCTCCCGTATGTGTATCTCATCCATATACATATATCACATCTAATATACTAATGAGACCCGGTTCATCTCATGAACCATTATGTCATATGTATTGGTCATGTGCATTAAGTAATAAATCACCATTCATCTCATGAAAGGAAAGCATGATTATATTGATAAATAAAGAAATTAATCAATTTATTACATCAACTGATGGATTGAGACCATACAATCTAACACTTACATGAGAGATATGGGTGGGGTCCCGTCACATTTAAGTTGTTGGCATTGGATATGGATGTGAGGGCCCCCACCCATATCTCTCATAGTAAGGTGAGACATGCTCTCATAGGAGCATCTCCTGTATGTATATATATATACATATATATTGATGGAATTAGAGATACATATTAACACGAAAGACTTTAGAGAAGAAATGGAGTGAATGAACTTTAAATGAGAGCGATTTTAGGAGTGGAAGAATAGAAAAATGAGCTGGCAGGTCAAACAACATATATTTTTTGTCCATATTTTTTTAAAAGAAGAAGTATGGTGTTGCTGACATGACGCTATATACAACCACCTCCCCTATTGCTTTAATATATATAACTAGCAACAACCACTTGTGCTTAGTCATGGGCAAACAAAAAAAAAAAAAAGAAAGAGAAGAATTTATAAGATATCATGATTAATCATAACCATATAGAAATATTTTTATGTATACATATATATATATATGAAAAATAACTAAATCAGATAGAGAAAAGTAATTTTTGTTAATACAGGTGAAAATATCTTAATATACAATGATAATTTCAAAGCTCCATTAGAAAAAAAAAATCTAATCTTTAATTATTAAAGAGATTTTCAAGGTAAATATTAAAAGAAAGTAAAATTTTTAAATAATATGAAAAAAAAAGAACCAACCAGCTTACATCTAAAATCTTAAAAACTTGATTGGCAGCATGACTACAATTGGAAACCTGTAATTAATTAGATTAGAAAAAGGGGCATTTGGCTGCAGCGGCCTCAACATTGCATTTTATTGCAAAAGTTCCACATTTTTTTTTCGTAGAGGCAAAGGTTCATTTTCAAGTTTTAAACAGTTAAAAAGTCCAAAATGCCCCCTCTTAATACACTCTATGTGGTATACGAAAAAAAAAAAAAAACTAATTTTGTTAAGACTTTCATTTGGAGAAAAAAAAGGGGAAACCCGACAATTTCATGAAGATGATTTGATTGCACAAATTATGAATTACGACAGATAAGAGAAAGAAAAGGGGGGAAACTGATTCAAAAAAGGAGAATTCATCAAGAAAATCAGCAAATGAGATTGGGCTTCTTCTTCTTCTTCTTCGACGTCTGTAGTCATTCTCATTCTCACGCGCTTGAAAATCCGCCAATTCCATCTCTCTCTGTCCGTCTGACTCTCTCTATCTCTATTTTGGATTTAATCAAAGGAGAGTGAGTGATGAGATCTAGAGAACAAGGAAAGGAAATGAGAGAGAGAGAAATAGAGACAAGTAAATAAGGATAAATCATCTAGAGGTCCCTTAACCTTGTCGTTTAAGGCCTCCAGTACACAACATTTTCGCTTTATTTGATTTTTTTTCAAAAGACAGATAAATTTGTTTGAGTTTTGAAAGAAAGTCGTGAATTTCTTTGAGTTTTGAAATAAACTCAGATAAATTTATTTGAGTTTTTCTAGAAGTTTGTTACAAATAAATTTGTTCGAAACTCAGATAAATGTTTTGATATAAATTTATCTGAGTTTGAAATAAACTTATCTGAGTTTCGAACAAATTTATCTGAGTTTGGAAAAAATTTAACTAAGTTTGAAATAAATTTATTTGAGTTTCGAACAAATTCATCTGAGTTTGGAACAAATTCTTTTGAGTCTAAATCAAATTTATCTGAGTTTAGAATAAATTTATCTGAGTTTGGAATTCAAATGGAAGCATTGAGTACATAGCAACATCGTTCCCTCCCATTTGAATTTTAAAACTTGATATATTTTCTTATATTTGGATTTCGAAACTTGATCTAAAACTAGGAAATAAAACCTGTTGGACAGTTTAATTCGTTTACACGTTTACAGGGGCGAATCTATCAAAAAATATCATGTTAATGAGATTAAAACTAGGAATTAAGTTTGTAACATAATTTCAGACGGTTAGAAGGGCAAATAAGTGTTGCAAATATATGGTATGGCATATTTCACTACGTCAAAACAGCAAATTCCCGACGCATGACTGGCTGTAGACTCGACTAATAGTGTCCGTCACATTTTTGTGACGGGTTATCTGCATCTTACGACAGTTCAGGGCAGCCCATGTTGAAAAAAGGGGAAAAACCCCATCCACGCTGGCTCCCTCCAAAAAAAAAAAAACCCTCCCAATCCCTCCCCTCCCTCCAAAAATCGAAATCCGTCACCTCCCCTCCCTCCCAATGCCTCCTCTCTTCCAACACCACCATCTACGCTGGCTCCCTCCCCAATAGACGATTCCTCCTCCATTAAGGTCGTAAATGGCTGAACCCCTAACCCTTCTCATCTCTCACAGGATACTTGCATCTCTTCCTTCGTCTTCATCTCTCTAGCATCTCCAAAGCAACAAGCCCATCTTCTCTCTTCTCTGTCTTCATTTTTCTGGACCTCCTCCATCTTTGTCTCTCCGGCATCTCCAAAGCAGCGAGCCCATCCCCTGTCTTCTTCATTTTCATTTTTCTGAACTTCCTTATCTCCAAAGCAACGAGCTCATCCTCTGTCTTCTCCAAAGCAAGGCTCCATCCTCTATCTCCTTCGTCTTCATTTTTCTGAAACTCCTGTGTCTGTCTCTCCGGCATCTCCAAGGTACGAATTTTTTTAGGGTTTTACGGGTTTTCTATTCGATTCTTCTCTTTATCTTTTGTGAGTATGAGTTCTCAATTGAATATGAGAATTTGATGAAGATAAGATATGGGTTTCATGTGGGTATAAAGTAAGAAGATGTTAATGAAATCTGGGACTTGTGAGCCTCGCTCCTAGAAAATCACCAGTGTCATGAGGTCCAAACTCCTCAAAGTTACTACATTTTTTTAATCTAAATCTTTCTGTAAGGCTAATGTTACCAGTCTGGATCAAGCCCGCTGTGTGGTTTTATTTGCATGACCTTACTCGTTCAAGGGTTGAGGCATTTTTGGGGCTAGCAGTCATAGGCAAACTCTCAAGTCTTGACAGTTCACAATTTAATTAAGGGTGATGTCTGTCAAGTTGTCTATCCAATACTTGTTCATTGTGCAAAGTGGAAAATGAGACAATCTGCCTTGTATTTATTTAGTTATGATTCACTTGGAAAATTTGGTGCTATTTCATTAGCATCTGTGAATTAAGGGGGTCTACTCCCAGTTCTCTCAAAAATGTAGTGAAGGCATGGCAGAGCCTTGTATTGCTGGGTCGTCTTCTCTGTTTAGTGAGGTGCTTTTCTGCTGCTTCTTTGCAATCTTCTGTAGTGTTGTAGTGTGGTGCTCTCCAATGTCTATCTCTGTGTCAGCTGTGCTGTGGCTATGTGTCTTCCTGCTGCTGGTTTAGAAGCTCTTTGCTGTGTTGTGCTCTGTTTTGTCTCGTGCTGGTGCTCCCCTTGTGTTGGTGTTGTAGGTTTGAGCAGTAATTGCTGTTTGCAGTGCTATAAGGTGTTGTGGAGTTATCTTCTTCTCCCTGTTGGCTGGATCTCTCTTTCAGCTGTTTGTTTTTCTGTTGGCTGGTGCCTCTCCTGTTTCTGTGAAAGTCTTTTTGGTTGTTTTCTTTTGATTGTTTTCTTTCTTCTCCTTGTCCTGGGGGCTCTGCCCCTTTTCTTTTCTAATAAAAATTTACCATTCAGCAAAAAAAGAAAAAAAAGGTATTCCTTCCTTGGGGTGTGGGAAAATTATTTGAGATTATCATTTGCAACAATAATTTGGTCTTTCATTTTAAAAAAAGACAATAAATTGGTCTTTATCTTTCAGATTCTAACATGAAGAAATCTTCTTCATATAGTTTTAGCAAATTAGTTTTAAGGTTCAATGGGGGCTGTACATAATGAAAGTATTACATCTCTGCAATGTCCACCTAAATCAGGATATAATCTGAGAGAAAACTGTAGTAATTTTGCATGTGGGGTACCCAATGGAGGCAATGAAAAAGATGAAACAGAGCACCAATCTGGATATATAGCTTTTAGGTATCCCATACTGTAACTGTCGTTTGATATCAAATACAGTTCACTGCTACTGCACAAGTGTTGAGGAGAGAATTTGGTTAGTTGTTGTGTGCTTAGGAGTTCAACTATTTATAGATTTCACAATGAGTATAAAGTTTTGGTTTCTTTTCTTTGTGGATATATTTGTCTGCATTCTAAGTGTCTTTTGTAATTTGATGATTACTGAGATGTTCTTTTGCTTGGATGTATTTGTGTACTTTCAAGTGATCTAATTAGCAGACTGAATGGAAGTGCATTATCCGCATTTACGGCTGATGTAGATATTTATCTGAATTTTGGACTGCATGATTTTTAATGCTTAAATGATAGGCTAACTATTGTAAGGTGAATGTGATGGGTGCACTGGAGACCCTGCTACTCTTTTCTAAGTAGCAGTTACATTAGTATAAATGATTTGATGGAGATATGATTTGTGAAGAGCCATGGTGGAAATTTTGGGATCTTATTCTCAACTTGTATTGTGTTTTTTTTTCTTTTTTGCTGAAAATTCTCAACTTGTATTTAGTTCTACTAGTAGGTTGTGTCTTGGTGGGTCCATAGATGGCACTGGATCGCACTGGTTGGGCCTTATCCTTCTGCCTGCAGTTTGTTATCTGTAGAGTTGTTGACCACCAAACCATAGTTGGGAGTGACTTGGACAAAACCCCTGGCTGGAAGTGGTGGGCCTGGGCCAACTAAAATTGTGGGAATTATGGAAGAATTATAGGGTAGCTTGAGCCTACAAGAGGGTTTTGCTGCAACAAGAGTAAAATTGTTTTGATTTCTGTGTAGCCCACTCTAAATATTGCTTGAGGCGACATTCTTCTACTCGAAAAAGAAAAAAAATAAACGGATTTTCTTAGCTCAAAAGGATTTAGATTTTTTATGGGAAAGATATGAATGCAAAATTCCTCTTTACTACGGAAAAGAAAATCTACTCGGTGTAGAATCCTCTCATTACATAAACATTAAACGCCCCCATGGTCCGACAAGGGGCCGATGTGGTCCCAATCCCAACAAAGTGGCTGCCCTTTGCTTGTCAGAAGACAGGAAAGAAATATTACTTACCATTTTAACAATTCTGAGACTAGAATTGCAATCACAAGTTGCAGATTCAAGTCATGTTACACATTGAAAAAGTTCAAAAAAAGTTGTGGTGCAAATGTCTTTTATGTTTATCTAGAGCTTTCTGTTGCATGATGTACTTCTGTTTGTCTTCTTTTCGATTTTATTTTCCCACAGAAATGTGCAGTGTAGCATCAAACAGTGGAACCCATGTACTTTGTTAGAAAACTATGTAGTTAGGGACCTCTTTCCTATGTATCATTACTATTTATATGTTTTGGAAAATCTGGAGAACTTAATTCAGCAGTGTCAAGTGGAGACTGTGTTTTAATTTTCCAGTTGATGGATAGTTGGATTTTATTTGGGTGAGGAAGTATGGATCACGTTGGCAAATGTATAGTTTGCTAAGGTGCCCAATAATATAAATGTGGGGCCATGATTTAGTGATCAGGCTGATGACCTCACTGTGATGAAAGGTGCCTGAAATTTTCCCAGATTGGAAGATGATTCTACCTCTTTCTTTACTGACCGAGTGTATTCTTATACCAACCGTCTCTTTGTTCAAAGGCATATACCAGAAGATTTATTTGAGGAAGGGTGGATACCAGAGTCTTTTCCCTTAGGGGACCACCTTGTTTGCCACTCTTGTAATTTGATGTGCCTGCCATTTATAATGCAACTCATCAGATGAGCAGTATGGGTCACTGAATGATAACAGACTCATGTGGAAATAGGCCCATAAGTCAACTGCAGTCTATTCATTTGCTGAAGCATAGGATCTTTTTATTCTACTATTTACATATATACCTTTTCTAAGTGTGTGTTTTTTTTTTTTAAGAATTATTTTCCTGATTTTGTAAGTTCTTTGTCAATTAGTGTGTGAAAAAATATTTTTCTTTCTTGAATAAGTGCATTTCTGTCAAAGTTGTGTGTGATCACTTCGTGATAGGATTTTGAAACATCTTACTATAAGCTCTTACGATCAATCCTATTGCAAAATCTGATAGTTAAACCAAGAAATGCATATTTCTATGTGATGTTTTATAAAGCTTGTTCCTTCTGGTTTCAATGGCTCACCTTAGTGAATAGGAGGCAGGCCCACGTCTCATACTAGTTTGTAGCTTAGACTTTCACTTGTCTAGCAGCAAAAAGATGGTAGCTCAAAAGCAGGGCACTTGTGGGCTTGTTTTTGCCTCTCTCTCTCTCTCTCTCTCTCTCTCTCTCATTCCACGCTCTCAGCAGCCCTCTCCCTTCTCCACTTATTCATCTCATCTCCCATCTGATTTTCTATTCTCTCTTTCTTCCTTTCTTTATTTCCTCCTCATTCACTCTTCCTAGCAACGTGACTGGGCACCCATCCCTTTCACTCTCTCTCTGTTTCTTTCTCTCATTCTTTCCTCCCCCTCTTTGCCCAGTGGACCACCGACCCCCTCATCGCCTTTTTTTTTTTTACTTTTTTCTTTCTTTTGTTCACTTTGAATCTGAAAAGAGAAAGATAGGGAGATGTGAGGTTTAATCTATATATTACTGCCTTTGTTTTATTTACAGGTAGACAGTAGACATTCTGGTATTTCGTATCTATTTATTCAAGGAAGAATAGAGAAATTGTATTATTGAAGAAATGAAGCAAAACCCTGCTGCAGAGGGGAAAAAAGGATGAAAAAAAGAACAGCTAAGTTTCAAACCCAATCTTTCTCTATCGGATCAAACACTGAGAAATGCCCAGTTTCTGTTTCCACCTTTCTCCTTGTCATTGGTAAGCTTATTTTGATCTTTACAATTAGTTCAGAATTTTCAATTTAACTCTTTGACTTGAGTTCAGAAATCTTTACAATTAGTTATAAAAAAGAAGAGTTCCATAAGAAAGTGGAGGAGATGATCATGGAGGAGAAGAAACAGAGGATACCAATTGCACAAGGACTCCCCTGGACAACTGATGAGCCAGAGGTAACAAGGCCTTAGCTTCTTTCTGTCACCTTTTTTCATCCAGAGAATCAACTGATTATTATTTCAGTAGATAGTTGGTCAGATGTGAATTTTGAATGTTACTCATTCCAATCACACCATGTTTTGATATGTAATGTGAAGGAATTGGTTATTGCTTCACTTTATGCTGGTTTTTTAATAATTTATGGATGAGGTTTTCTT
The DNA here is from genome assembly GCA_038049695.1 of Cinnamomum chago. Taxonomy (NCBI): domain Eukaryota; kingdom Viridiplantae; phylum Streptophyta; class Magnoliopsida; order Laurales; family Lauraceae; genus Cinnamomum; species Cinnamomum chago. The sequence goes on from CP142462.1 coordinate 51,771,009, forward strand.
TCTTCAAGGCTTGTTTGTTTTCTTCATATTGAATTCATTGGGATTCTAAGCAATGTCTTCCTGTAAAATGGAACAGAATGAAATAAAGGTGAAGATCTAAAAAGACTAAGGTGTAGATGTGGATTGGACCCTCTCTTCCCTGAAATATGATTTACTAGGTTGATATCCTAGTATTCAATTCCTTAATTTACCATGAAATCCTAGGAATTCAATACCAAGAATACAACCACCCCTTAGTGTTGGAGTAGTCATTTTGTCTTCCATAATAGCATAACAACTGTGGTTTTTCTTGCCTTTCATATTTGAATGTCTTGTAGTTGTGATGGCATTTTAGTTTGAACTTAGAGACAAAAGAAGCAGAACTTTATAAATACAAGGATAACACCAAGTGGTTTGGTAAATGTGATATGCTTTGTATCCTATCGATTGGGAGAAGAAATGCAGATTTATTGTAGTAATTTCTTGCAAGTGTTGTCATTTTAGTAAGTGAGCATGGATTTTTGTAATGCATCCCAAAGTGCATTGGTAGGTCATAAGTAGACCTTTCAAAATCGCTAACTCCTCTCCCCTCGTCTACACTTCACTTCTCAACAATTTGTTTTGGATGCTTCCATGTGGCCCTATAGGCCAGACCTGTCCTAGGCCTTTCTAAAAAGAAGCCTTAAAAGTGTGAGGGATTCAATAAGGAAATTCTGAGATAAAATACTTGGTTTACAACTAAACTATCACTATTTTAAAAATCAAAATACTTGGATTTTGCTTTGAATGCTTCCAGGTGGGCCTTATAGGCCAGACCCTGTCCTAGGCCTCTCTAAAAAGAAGCCTTAAGTGTGAGGGATTCAATAAGGAGATTTTGAGATGAAAATACTTTGTTTACAACTGATATCAGTATTTTAAAAATCAAAATACTTGGATTTTGCATTGCAGCTGGAAGAAGAGGAAGAGATCAGAAGGTTGAGAAGTGAGCTAGTGCCAAGAGCTCAACCCATGCCTTATTTTGATAGACCTTTCATCCCTAAAAGGTAAAAAATATTTTTTTTATGAGAATATGTTCTCTTGACAACTCAAATAGTATTTATCCAAAATTGGGTATGCATGGCCCCTCCTCCTGTATGAGAAAATAGTCATTTAAATGAGTATCAGCCTTCCAATCATTTGAGATTTGCATACATGAAGTTCATGGTCATTTTCCAAGAGTGACGATTAACCAAGGAATTCTTTTTTTTTTTTTCTGGTCATTAAGAGCATAATATATTCTGGTGAGAATTATGATACAGTATCCAAAGATTATGAGATTTTTTTCAAAGTTGCATATGACATATATTCTTAGCAATGGTTTTTTCATGTTTTCTACAGCATAGTCCTTATTTCAAGTTTCATTAGAAAATAAAGCCCCCTCTCACATTTTGGTATTGTGGTTGGCCTGTTGTGTTGAAGGTCATTAAAGCACCCAACAATTCCGAAAGAGCCGAAATTCCACAATCCTCAGCACGAGAAGATCAAATGCTTGTCATGGAATGACATCAACAGCCTCTACCACCAGTATTGATGCAAATGTGATTATGAGGAATGGCATAATATGGTCTAAAGAGGAGAAAGCATTGCCGCAATGAATAACCTCAAACCTGTTTATTCACTGTCATGAATGAAGACTACTTCTTCCCTTCTTTGGATCCAATTTTATCTTTTACAGTAATCAATTTAATTGCAGTTTTTTTTAGAATAATTAGTAAAACATTTTGCTGTGTTGTCCTGTGTCTGAAACTCTCTTTTCATGCTTAGTTGTTTATGTGGGAGCAGTGAATTTTCTTCCCCTAGTGAACTCAAGTCAAAGATTAAGGCCTCAATCCTCTGTTATACATAATAACAGAGGATTGAATTTGAGTATCTGCCAAGAATCAGCTCCTCTGTTATACATAATAACTTTGGTAATCTATTACTGATTATGAGTTTCTACTGCAGTAGTAGTAGTATTTAATCCAGTTACACAGTGAAATACAGAGAGAAATATTTGTGGTAAAAGAACATATTCTTTTACCTTTCAATTACAGTATCTTTTAATGTAGGTTATTGTTGACATTATATTTTTGTTTTGATTTTTTTAATAGGTCTTTGGTCGTGATGGCAAAGGACGTGTACTCGGCTTAGGCATGGGTGTGTCGAAGACAATCATACAACATTCGGCTCCTTATAAGAGAGCACTTTAACTACCAGTGTAGTTAGCTCACTTGAGCACTTTTAATGGATGGTTCTATGATTGAAACTCTATTCAATTTTTTAAAATTAATTACAGGTTTTCTAAAATAATTAATTTTTTAAAAAATATAATTAATAAAAACGATGGTCATGGACCGTCGTTTTATTTTATTTTCACTAAAATCCCGAAAAATAAATAAAGACGGTTAATGACCGTCGAAAACCGCGACTGTCTATCTCCGTCGAGAATTTTAAATTTAACGACGGCCATGGACCGTCGATTAGAATAAACGACGCCATTTTTTTCATCGGCCGTCTCGACGGCATTTGCCGTCGTTGTTTCAATAAAACGACGGCCATAGACCGTCGTTTTATGTGTTTTTTGACGTAGTGCTTACTACACGCATGGACACGTGCATCGACTAGAGGCCTTAACCAAAAATCCTGTGGATTAGAGGCCTTAAACATCAATATTAAGGGACCTCTAGCTAATCTTTCCTTAGAAAAATAGACTTTTCAAGCATATACGTTCAAGATAAACCCTTGCACGGATGATCTGGGTAATATAATTTGATTTCAGAGTTGCGCCAAACTTAACAGATTTATAGAACTTTCTTCTCTTCTTTGTATGGCATGACTCTTATATATGCCCATCGTAATGATTAAAATTTGTTGTGAGTTTCACATGGTTCTATAGTCCAACTAATCTACACCATTTATCTAATGTGCCTTGCAATGTAGACAATCAGCAACATAAGCCTATCAAATAACAAATTAAAAATTAGTAAAGCATAAAAATCAAACGTTTTCATTCATTTAAACTTTAGTTAAATTAATTTTTTTTTGAAAACAACATTGCACATGCATCACATGTTTAGAGCTAATTAATTTGATACAACTTGTGAGCCTTTGATTTTCATATCATTAACAAGTGTATATCCATACATGTGATTTGCATTTCACTTCAATCAAAATCTTTTATGTGCCTTAAACTTTTAAATGCTTTGAGCACATATTGATTGAGCTTACTTTTTAAACTTGATTGAAGTTATCACACGCACACACATCATGAGCATATATCTTTGCATTCACTTAGTGTTTGTGTGAGTTAGTTTTTCACTTTCATATCCTCCTATTTTAGAGGCAAATATATTGAGCTTAAATTGTATCTCTTTGAGTGTTTGTGTAGACACTTCTTTAAGAGAAATCCTTTTCTTGTAAAGGTTATTGCTTATCCTAAGAAAAGCATTGTGTAGAGGTTATTGCTTTGCCTTGTAAAACCATCTTGTAAAGGTTATTGCTTAGCCTAGAAAAGCACATAGAGAGGGTGTTGTTTAGCCTAGAAAAAACAACATTATAAAGGTTATTGCTTAGCCTATTGAAAAGCATAGATAGTGGAAATCCGGTGGGGTGATTGGATCACAAGCCGGTAGTGGATGTAGGCATTGAGGCCGAACCATTATAAATCTTTGTGTAATGGTGTATGCTTGTGGTGATTTCTTTTCATGTTGCTATTTCTCTCTTCATGTTGTTCCACCAAAATCTATTCTTCAAATTATGGAACATCTTCATGCTAACCGGATGCATGAAATATCTTGTACTGTGAGCTTCATTCATTACATCGTTCTTCAAGCCATCCACATTTGGCACACACAACCGGTCACAAAAATACAGTACCCCATTCACCATCTTGAAATCTGGACGTTCTGTGATATGTTGTATTATCTTTGCCAAATCTGAGTCTTACAACTGACTTTCGTTGATCTTCTTGATGAAGGTAGATTCTGATACTGTCATGTTTGCTAACATTGCACATAGCTTTAGGGTTTGCACCTCCACACCCAATTCTTCAAACTACTGCAAAACACCAATTCCTCTCAAACTGGCCATGACCACTGATTTTCTACTAAATGCATCAGCTACAACATTCACTTTGCCTGGATGATACTTGATTGGGAAGTCATAATCCTTGATATACTCCATCCACCATCTCTATCTCATATTTAAATTCTTCTACGAGAACAAATATTGCAAACTTCGGTGATTCGAATGGACTTCAAATTTCTCTCCGTAGAGGTAGTGTCTCCACATCTTCAAAGCAAAAACAACTGTCGCCAATTCCAAGTCATGAGTTGCATAGTTCTTCTCATGGTCCTTCAACTATCTTGAGCCATAAGCCATCACTTTGCCATCCTGCATCAATACACAACTTAGTCCCACATTCGAAGCATCTATATAAACAATAAATCCGCCGCTGGCCGATGGTAATGTAAGAATTAGAGTTGTGGTTAACCTTTCTTTCAACTCTTGGAAACTTGTCTCACAATGTTCGTGAAAGTCCTGGATCCTAACCCTAGAGGGGGGGGGGGGGGGGGGGTGAATAGGGTGAGCTTCAATTATGACCAATTTTAACTTCTTTAAATTAAACTAGTCACAAGTGGTGATTAAGTAAATAAATGCGGAAGCTTACAAAAACTATCACCACAAAGCATGCACCATCACACAAGGATTTATAGTGGTTCGGCCTCAATGCCTACATCCACTACCGGATTGTGATCCAATCACCCCACCGGATTTCCACTATTTATGCTTTTCAATAGGCTAAGCAATAACCTTTACAATATGCTTTTCAAGGCTAAGCAATAACTTCTACATTATGCTTTTCTTAGGCTAAGCAATAACCTCTTCAACCAAAGGTTGGTTATCTCTCTAAGTAGTGTCTAAAATACACTTGATGGAGATACAATTTATAGCTCATTACAATGCCTCTTAATTAGGCAGATATGAAAGTGAAAATCTAATTCATACACACACACACACACACTATGAATGCAAAGATGAATGCACAATGTCTATGTATGATGTCCTCAATCAATTTTAAATGAAAGCTCATAAATGTATGCCAAAGGCTTTTGAAAGTTTTAGCTCATAAAAACATTTATGATTGAGAAAAGAATGCTAATCACATGTTAAAAATAACTTGCAAAAGATATACATATGTATTCTAAACAAGTTGTGAAATTCTAAGAATAAAACATGTGATGCATAGGGATGTCAATCAAATTAACAATGTAGCACAACATGTGTATGCTATAAGCATAAAACATAAAAATAGATTTGATTGAAATTAGGGGACAAATCATATGTAATTATAAAATCAACTTGAAAATGATATACCTATCAAAGTAAGGCAAGTTGTGAGACTTTAAAACAAAAGTACATGTGATTTGTGAAGTTGTTGAATCCAAAACATAAGATAGATTTGAAAGAGATTTTCTTATGATGAAAAACAACAACCATAGATTCAACCAAGTATAGGAATCATGTTACATATAATTTCAAAGATGTTTTCATTAACATGATTTACTTTTATATACCAATTTAAAGTACTACTTGGATTGAATCAAGGTGATGCATCCAAAATAATAAATCAATTCAAAACATATATATGTTAAGGACACAACAAAACATAGTTTATCATGCTAGAAAAGATTTACCAAAAATAAAGCAAAGCATGACAACATATGGTTAAGGAAAGTAAAGCTTACTTAGTGATTTAACTCAATGGAACCAAGCTTTAGCTTTCCAAATAACCCCTTTCATCCCTTAGCTCATTCCTCTTTGATTGGCCTCAAAACATCTCAAGGAAGGCCTCTTAATCCTCAAATTTTTCAAAGGAATGAACCACTATTTATATCCAAAAAATGAGTTCCTGCGAGTGCCTGGTCGACCTAGTACAGAGCCCGGTCGACCTGGCCTCAAACGGTCAGAAAAATGACCGTTGGAAGAGCCAACGACTCTTTGCCCAGATCGACCACACTACGGGTCAACCCGGGCCTAGGACCAAAATTCCCTAAAATTGTATTTTCAAAGAGATTTCTTGAGGGAACTTTTGGGCCACTGAATCAAGCTTAGAAACATGATTTAAATCAAACTAAGAGATTTAAAAACATGAAACATAAAAAGCCTAAAAAGATTAGAAAGATTTAAAGCATAGGCTAGTTTGATTTGATAAACTTCTTTTCAAAATAAATTGCATCCAAGTTTGAAAACAAAACATGCATAAATCAATATTTCTTCAAGTCTAAATCAAGATTTTCTAAATCAATGCATGTGTGAAAATTCAAATGATGCTAGAATGATAATGCATCCATCAAATTGCAATACACAATATTCCTAATAGTTCGGTCCAAACAAATGGGACATTCTTCCTAGTCAACTTTGTCAACGGTGCTGCAATGGAGGAAAAACCTTGGACAAATCTTCTGTAGTAGCCTGCTAACCCCAAAAAGCTTCTGATTTCAGTCACACTGCTTGGTCTCACCCAATTAACAACTGCTTCTATCGTGGCTGGATCAACTGCTAACCCTTCTCTGGAGATGTGTGGCCTAGAAAAGCAACTTGCTCTAACCAGAATTCACACTTACTGAGTTTTGCATAAAGCTGGTTGTCCCTCAAAAGTTGTAATGATGTCCTCAAATGTTCATCATGTTCCTTCTTACTCTTGGAATACACAAGGACGTCATCAATGAATACTACTGTAGAGTGATCCAAATACTGTGCAAAGACTTTGTTCATAAGAGCCATAAAGACTGCGGGTGCATTTGTCAAACCAAAGGGCATCACTAAAAACTCGTAGTGCCCATTTCTTGTTCTAAAAGCCGTTTTCTGAATGTCTGAGTCTCTAACTCTCAATTGATGGTACCTTGATCTCAAGTCTATCTTGAAAAAATAGGCCGCTCCTTGCAATTGATCGAATAATTCGTCTATCCTTGGCAATGGATACTTGTTCTTGATGGTCACATGGTTCAATTTTCTGTAGTCAATGCACATTCTTAGACTTCCATCTTTCTTTTTCACAAATAACACTGGTGCTCCCTAAGGTGAAACACTTGGCCTAATGAAGCCTTTGCTCAACAATTCCTGCAACTGGAGTTTTAATTCACCCATTTCTGCTGAAGTCATTCTGTATGGTGCAATAGAGATCGAAGCCGTCCCTGGAAGAAGTTCAATTATAAACTCAACTTCTCTAATTTGTGGTAGTCACCGGATTTCTTATGGAAAAACATCCAGAAATTCACACACAATGGGGATATCCTCCACCCCTTGGAATTGTTTATCCTCCGTGATAAACACAATAAATGCCTAACACCCACTCTGAACTAATCTGCTTGCCTTCAACACTAAAATAAATCCTGCCTGAGTTTTCCTCTTGTTGCCCTGAAATATCAATTCTGCTTGTGGTCCTTGGAATCTGAATGTTATGGTTTTACTAAAACAATCCATGGTGGCATGATATGCTTCTAACCAATCCATGCCTAAAATGATATCAAAATCATGCATGTCCAAAACGATGAGGTTGGCCGGTAATTAACATCTCCTAACAAAACTGTATAGCTAGGGTAATAGGTTCTGCACACAACTTGTTTTCCTACTGGTGTGGTTACTAGCAGAATACAATCCAAGTCACTATGTGGTGCATCAATCATCTTAGCAAAAGTAGGAGATGAAAACGAATGTGTGGATCCAAGATCAAATAAAATCTGAGCTTCTACCCCACAAACAAGAAGTTTACCTTCCACCATGTCTCCTGCAGCTTCAGTATCCGCACGGTTGAGATAATATAAACGTCCATGCATCTGTAGTCTATTCTGTGCTTGATTTTTCCTTCCTTGGGCATGTCTTTTCTGTTGTGGAGAACGAGCATTCTGATCTTGTGCTGGTGGCCTAGCATGCTGCTGCTGCTGAGGTGGTCTAACTTGATTCTGAACTGGTGCTTGATTTTGAGGAGCTGCTTGTCTCTGCTGTTGGTTTCTATTTCCTTGATTCTGAAGTTGTGGGCAATCCTTGATTGCATGATTCATAGCCCCACATTTGAAACAGGCACCTGTGGCCTTACGACATTCATGAGTTTCGTGGTTCTTGCCACAGTGGCCACAACCCTGCCTCACTTGACTGTGCTCTTGTTTTGGTTTCTTGTTATGGTGCTGTTTCTGATTCTGTTGTTGATAGTGTTGTTTCCTGTCTTGAACGATCAAGTTGTTAATATCTTCAAACTTATACGCCCGTTTAACAGCCTCATCATATGTAGCTGGTGGAACTACTCCTATGGCATCCCTCATGATAATCGGGTTTAGTCCTTCTAAGAACTTTGTTATCTTTTTCTGCTCAGTGTCAATCAACTCGGTAGCATATCGAGCCAATCTCTTAAACTTGGTGACATAGTCTAGCATAGTCATGCTACCTTGCTTGAGCTACTGAAATTCAATAGCCTTCTATCTCTTAACATGGGAGGGAATGTACTTATCCTGGAATTGTATCTTGAATGCTGCCCACGCATCTTCGTTAGCCATTACCGTGTATGGGTCCTTGACCATTTGCCACCACCGATCTGCAAGCCCATAAAATAGTGAAGCTGTGAAGTTGACCTTCTGTCTCCCCTTGTATGTAAAGACATCAAAGATTTTCTCGGTATTAGCCAACCAGTCGTCTGCAACTAACGGGTCTTTGTTACCCGAGAACTCCTTTGGTGCTCTCTTCTTAAACCTCTCAAATAGCGCGTTAGGGTCATGATCCCTATTGTAGATAACAATCTGTGGACCCAAAGGCTGAGGTTATGGAACTTGAGGCCTGTTCTGAAGAACTTCCAAGAGTTGTCTTTAAACTTGAGCCTTTTCCTCATCTTTCTTTGCTATCTGTTCTTGAAATATTTCTTGAGTCTCATTTGCCTGTCGTTGTTGCTCTATCATAGCTTGCATGAGCTCTTGGAATTGTGTAGCTGTTGGCGTATTAGTCGTGTCTGACTCAATCTGATTACTGCCTAAAGCATTATTGTTTGAAACTTTTCTTGGAGGCATGATGCTGTAAAATAAGGTGTTAGTACACAATTTTCTAAGGTCCTATACCAAACGAATCTATCGAACTCACGAATCCTCGTCACGTTCCTAAGACCTTTCTAGTTTCTTTTAATTGCCTGAAACAAGTCTCGCTCTGATATCAGACCTGTCATGACCCCGTAACGGATCCTGGGCCCATGACATAGTTTTTTCTTTTTTTGCTTTCCCACAGGTTCCCGCTGTGAGGATTCCCGAAATACGCAGAATTTGTCTCACACGATCAAGTTTGCGGAAGCGTGTAGCAAATCACATCAAGATAAGCACCAATAAAATTTCAAGTGCCATAACAAAATAATATCAAGACAGAGTATCACAAGAAAGGAGTTAACATGGCATTCCCAACATAATTCAAGTTATGAGATTAACACAAAAAGGTAGTTAAGTTTAGTTACATCCCATAAGAGCCCAATAAAGGCCAATACAATTCTCAAAATGACAATAGAGCCCATGACAAAATGAAGCGCAACTCAAGAACCCGCCCGACGTCTAGTTGACATCGTCCGGTTGCCACTCTCTGGCTGGGGGTGGCTCAAGAGCCTCCTCCGACGCTCCTCCTCAAAGGCAACGTCACCTGCACCTGGGCACCAACATACAAGGGTCAAACACGACGGTTTGGCAGAAAACCAATTTAGGCATGAGCATGTAATAAGTAAATGTTTAAAGAAACGTATAAAGACATTTTGCTGAATTGTAAACAGTTACATGACTAAGGTACATTTCAAAATACGAGCAAAGTTAGCATGAATACTTATAATAACATGAATAGTCACAATCCACAATGAGCCAATCCTTTCTCAATCATTTATAATGAAAAGAGCAAGCACGCATGACAAGCACGATATACATAATATAATCACGACACGATTCCCACATATACGGGAATTCCGCCCGCGGAACTGGACACGCACGATGTGTAATAAAATACCCGACCAATTTGCAGATAGTCCACATGTTTAAGGACCCTCAGACAGTGGATCAAACTGAAAGGGCAGTCCAAGCTCAGTGGTGTTCACTTAAGTTCATGAATGCACAAAACACGGCGAAACACATCTTAAACCAAATCAAGCTTGAAGGGGGAAATCACTTATCGGAACTAAACAAGACACGGCTAGCAAGAGGCATAAGTATATATATGCAAAACTCGCTTAAGAAGTGACCCCCTTTTTATCCTTAAAACCATTTTCAAACGAGCTTATACTTAATTTCAAAACGAGTACACGATAATACTTGTTGTATCAAAACGAAAGTTCGAAGGCAAAGTCTATCAAGTGTATGTATGAACCTTTGGTTGACCCTTGCGTAATTGAAACCCAAATGTTGAAATTACAAAGAGAATTGGTGCCCCCGAAGTTAAAGACATCTCAGGTTTCAACGCATAATGTCAGGTTTAAAGCCCCATAACATAATCCAATTTTCATTCATGTAGAACTCCTTCTAAAACAACTCATCTTGAAATTTCGGTTACCTCTCGGTCACTTGTCGATCGATCGAGACGGGGTATGTCGGTTAGCCGACAGCTAACCGACGAGCTGACCGACAGATTTACCCAGAAAATCTCAGCTCTCGGGAAATGGAACCGAACTGATTTCGGTCGGATGTCGGTCGACCGAGGTGAGAAATGTCAGTTAGCCGACAGCTGACCGAAATCTTCCTGACGAAATGCAGGTATCGGGAAAAGGAGTCGAATTGAGTTCGGTTGGCTGTCGGTCGACCGAAATGGGATGTTCGGTTAGCCGACGGCTGACCGACGCTGCGCGGACAGTGCATTTCAAGTCAGATTTTTACATTTCTTCTCCCCTTCTTCTTATTTCTCCTTCAACCTGCACTTCCCTGAGCCTACAAGCTCTCCAAGTGATTAAACATACATATTCAAGCACAATTTAAAACATCTCATTCCCATTCTCCAATCTAAAACAAAATCCCCAAAATTTCCATTCAAGACATAGATTTCCAATGAAATGAAGAGAATGAAAAGAAAACAAACCAAATGCACACATGCTAACATCCATCCTAGATTGTTTACTGTTAGGGATTTTGTGTTATTGCAATTTGATGGATGCATTATCATATTAGCACCATTTGAATTTTCACACATACATTGATTTAAAAAATCTTGAAATCTTGATTTATACATGCATTGTTTTTAAGACTTGTAGAAATATTGTTTTGTGCAAGTTTTGTTTTTAATCTTGGATGCAATTAGTTTTGAAAAGAAATTTTATCAAAGCAAGCTAGCATTTGTTTTATATCTTTCAAATCATTTTAGGCTTTTTATGTTTCATGTTTTTTAACCTCTTAGTTTGATTTAAAACATGATTCCAAGCTTGATTCAGCGGCCCAAAAGTTCCCTCAAGAAATCACTTTGAAAAATGCATTTTTAGGGAATTTTGGTCCCAGGCCCGGGTCGACTCGCAACCGGTCGACCAGCCACACTGCGGGTTGACCGGGTAAAGGGCCGTTGTGCTCTTTTTAAACGGTCAGTTTTATTACCGTTGAAAGTCAGGTTGACCGGGCACAGGGGCAGGTCGACCGGGGACTAGCCGTTGGGCAGTTTCTGGCTATAAAATGAAGTTCATTCCTTTGCCAAAGTTAGAGATTTTTAAGCCTTCCTTGAGGTGTTTGGAGACAAGACAAAGGGGATGAACTAAAAGAGACCAAGGGGTCATTTGATAAGCTAAAGCTTGGATTAATGAAGTTAAATCTCTAAGTAAGCTTTACCTTTCTTAATCATATGTTATATGCTTTGTTTAAATTATTGGTAAATGAATTTTAGCATTATAACTATGATGTGTTGAATCCATTCTTCTTTTAGTCTTTGATCTAAGTTAGATTGGATTCTTCACTTTGATTTCAATCCAAGTTGTTTAAAATCTTCCTTAATCATGCTTAGCCAAAATCCTTATTTTCTTTTATAGCATGATTCTTTTACTTGGTTGAATCTTTATTTGTTGTTTTCATTCATTTAAACTTTAGTTAAATTAATTTGTTTTTGAAAACAACATTGCACATGCATCACATGTTTAGAGCTAATTAATTTGATACAACTTGTGAGCCTTTGATTTTCATATCATTAACAAGTGTATATCCATACATGTGATTTGCATTTCACTTCAATCAAAATCTTTTATGTGCCTTAAACTTTTAAATGCTTTGAGCACATATTGATTGAGCTTACTTTTTAAACTTGATTGAAGTTATCACACGCACACACATCATGAGCATATATCTTTGCATTCACTTAGTGTTTGTGTGAGTTAGTTTTTCACTTTCATATCCTCCTATTTTAGAGGCAAATATATTGAGCTTAAATTGTATCTCTTTGAGTGTTTGTGTAGACACTTCTTTAAGAGAAATCCTTTTCTTGTAAAGGTTATTGCTTATCCTAAGAAAAGCATTGTGTAGAGGTTATTGCTTTGCCTTGTAAAGGTTATTGCTTAGCCTAGAAAAGCACATAGAGAGGTTGTTGTTTAGCCTAGAAAAAACAACATTGTAAAGGTTATTGCTTAGCCTATTGAAAAGCATAGATAGTGGAAATCCGGTGGGGTGATTGGATCACAAGCCGGTAGTGGATGTAGGCATTGAGGCCGAACCACTATAAATCTTTGTGTAATGGTGTATGCTTGTGGTGATTTCTGAAAGTCCAAGATCGAATCCTAGAGGGGAGGGGGGCTAATAGGGTGAGCTGAAATACCTAGACCACTTTTAATTCTCTTTGCTTTTAAGTCTCTTATGATTTGAAGAAGAATAATAAAATCAACCAAAAGAACATCATCCATGAAAAGTAAGCATAAAGACAATCACCATAACACAAGCATTTATAGTGGTTCGGCCAACATGCCTACATCCACTCCCGGTGTCCCTACCGGATTTCCACTAACTCAACTAAGGTTTAGGATCACCTCAAACCTTACAATTCATCACTATGCTTTTCAAGGCTAAGTATAAACCTTTACAACATATACTTTTCAAGGCTAAGCATAAGCCTTACAACTAGAAATTTTCTCTCTTAAGAAATATGCCTATGAATGCATGGATTAAGAAAACCATATAAGTGCAAAAGAGTGCCTCTAAATAGGCTAAATAGACAATGAAATCTCAACTTCTAGAAACATGCATATGAATGACAAAGTCTATGAATAATGCATTGACTAGAAATTACTCTTCCTCTTTTTGCAAAGATGATAATTATATGTTTGAGCAAGAGTTGTTTGCCTAACACATGAATTTAACAAAGTGAACTAACTTGTTTTCAAAGAAGATAAACTAAAGCTTAACAAGTTGGTTTTGAAACAAGAAAACAAATTCATGTGAAACAAAGACTATATGTTGGATTCATAATGCTATGAGATGTTTAAAGTTCTAAGCAAGTTATGAAAAACAACACTTCAATAGAAAAACATCTAATTAATCTTGCATTGAAGAAAATCAAAGGTAAAGAACCAAAACATGATTTTTAAAGGACTTAGGATAAGAGAAGCACACCCATTTAGAAGAACAAAGTTTGAATCAATGGAATGACTTCATAATCCCTTCAAAGATGCTCTAGAAAAGTTGCAAGTCCTTTGTGAGAACCCGACCCCTAATCTCTTGGATTAGTGTTGTTTTTTTTTGTGGATTAGTTCTTTTAGTGAGATTAGTATTTGTTGGGTTGAGTTTGTGAGCTAGAATGGGTTTTCTTCTAGTTTTGGGCTTTTGAGTACTTTGGTAGCTTGTGGGGCCCTTTGGGGGTTCCTTTTTCGGCTTTGCATTTACTTGTGAGATTTTCCCGATTTGCTTCGTATTGTGTTTTTGGCCCATTGCATTCATCTTGAGGAATCCTACAACTTTCATGTTGATCCCATATCCATTTGAGAACCCGAAAACCGATTTCTTGGCCTTGAGGGCAAAACAGTCTTTTCACACCAAATCTGTACCCAAAACTCGATATTCTCGAAATCCGTGAAACATACACTTTTTGGAAACTAGATATTTCGACGATCATTTCTTCCTTCTTCGTCGAATCCATCCGAGGTCCCGAATTAGATGATTTCAGCCACCCAAGTCCCTTAAGTTGTGGGACCCAAACCCCACTTGTTTATAAGAGGAACCCATCTCCTTCATTGCTCATTCTTCACCATTGTTCCAGCTGAACCTAGGGTTTTCCCTTGTGCAACTTCTTCTTCTTCTTGCTTCTTCATCTCCAAGCCACACCAATAATTCCTCAATCAAGAAATGGAGACCATCTTCTTCTTCCTCATCTTGCAAGCTTTCCATAGATACCATTTGTGAAGAGAACCCTCCATCACAAGACTTCTTTTGAGCTTACCTTGTCCATTAGAGGACCTTCCAAGTAAGTGTTCTTCTTCATCTTCTAGATTTGTAATCTTCTAGCCTTAGAGAAGCTCCACCTTGATTATTGGAAGGTTTCCTTGTCATTTCATTGTTTAACCCATTTTAGGGTTTGTTTTGGGGGTTTTTGTAGAGATTGTTGATCTTGAGCTTGAGAAGTGATTAGGAGCTTGATTTGCTTGATTAGAGTCAAAGGCAAGTGGATGAATGGATGGTTTGAATGCTATTAAGTTTTATGAGAAAATCTTAAGTTTTATTACTTGTTCTTGATCATTGGATACATGTTTGCACATATGCTTCTTGTCACATTTCTATTGATTTCGAAATGCATATGAATTGGTTTTTCTCTCTTGTTAAATCTCTTGGAACTCTTGGGAATGTATGCATTTTATTTAGTCAAGTTTGTTCATATGGTTTTATAAGGAATGAGGTTGGATTGGCTATTCATGGTTATGTTACAAGTCACATTGACTTGAATTGATACTCATTTAAAGAGGTGTTTGAATTTAATTGTTCATTGGAGTTTAATGAGGATTTGAAGTGATTTTGGAAGAGAAATGCAAGTGGATGTTTTGATCTTTATAAGCTTTCCATGGTTTTTGGTGCTTTTCACTCATGTCTATTTATTACATTGGTTTGAAATAAATGTCCATGATAGAGCTTTGGTAGTGCATTCATGGTAGTGCATTTATGTCTTATAAGGGTATTGGTGAATGTCATTTAATTTCTTCTTGCTTATATCAAATGTACCCTATTGTGAAATGGTTTCCTTCTTTCTTTAATTGCATTGGATTTGATATTGATGGATGAGGTGATGGAATAAACCCATATTGGAGTTGTGGAGAAGTGTAGATAGTTGCATTGGAGGAGCTTTTAGCTCAGTTATGTGGCAAGGATTAAGTGGAAGTGAGGAGGATGGTTTTGAGGAGGAAAATGACTCAAATCTGAACACAGTAGGTGATTCCCGCACTGGCGGTCAGCCTGCGGTCACCCGGCGGCTAGCCACCTGGTGACTGACGGCTAACCGCCAGGTAGCCGAGATGTCACGGTTCCTTTTCCAGAGAGCATCATTTTCCACCTGAAAACACGGTCAGCCTCACGGTTATCTAGCGGCTAACCGCCGACCCCATCGGCGGCTAACCGCCAGGTAACCGCACTTGGCGGTCAGCTTTCCAGTAAGCTGCATTTCTGCAGCCCAGCCGCGGTCAGCTGTGCGGTCAGCCAGCGGCTAGCCGCCTGCCCCAGCGGCGGCTAACCGCCAACTGACCGCCAGGTAACCGAAATTCCCCAGATTTCGAAAAGCTCCCCGCTCGAACGAACTCTCCGGTTCGTTCGAGCGTTGAGCTTTGTCGATCAAAGGAGATTCACTAAGCATGGTATGAGGCCATTCGAGAAAGAAACCATATCACAAGGATGTCATTTGAAGTTTTGAAAAGTGTAAAAGTGCATAAGGAGCCCGGAATGTCTTCAAACTCAAGGAGTACCAAGTCATTTCAATAATCGACATACGGGACCCCTATTCACTTATATAGATCTTGAAATCAATATTTTCCCGAAATTGTTATAGTTCATTGTTTCACCTCTTTTCCCGAGATTTGCATTACATGACTTGTTTTCCCGAAAGCATTGGAGTTACTTTAGTAACAGTTACTTGTCCCGAAATGCATTGCACCACATGATATGTCAGTGTGCCCTTGAGCACCCCCGTCTTGCCCGTTTGATTATGTATTTATACTTGATTTACTTGCATTGTCTCGATTGGATTTGACCTATGAGTCGGCACCACTAAGCTTGGATAACCTTGTTGGTCTGATCCACCGACTTGGAGATCCCCCTCTTGTCCTGCCAGCTGCAGCTTGGATCCCGATACCCGGTTATTACCGTGGTCCCGTCCCGATACCCGGTTATTACCGTGGTCTTGTCCCGATACCGCAGATTGCTACTGTGGTCCCCGATGCCCGGCTCGCTACCGTGGTCCCGTATAGTATATGTATATGCATTCATGAGATCCCCTGTTTCTCCTCACCTCGAGTGACTGAGATCAGGGCCTAGTATATGTATATGTATTGATATGAGATCCCCTGTTTCTCCTCACCTCGAGTGACTGAGATCAGGGCCTAGTTATTGCTCTATCGCTTTAGTGATAGAGGACTTAGCTTCGTGTGGTTGCCATCTTGCCAGTTCCCGATTCCTTGGATACCCGACATGTTTTATATTGTTTACTTGCTTTCCGATAAATGATTCGTTTCCTTTATGAAAGTTTATTTAAACAAGTGCTAATATTCTCCAATGTAAATTCAGTTATTATTATATTGTTTTCTGTTCTTTGTACCCGCACATGTTTTAAATGGATGCCGGTTGGGCGAATACCCATGCTTTTACATATGTTTCAAACGATCGATGGTTTTACTAGATTTATGTGATTACACATGTTTTAAATGAATACCCGAATTGTTAAATATCCGTGCCTTGTTTTAAATGACATTTGGCTGGTGAGATTCCTATGTTTATACCGTTTTAAATGATTACCCGATTTGTCAAATATCCATGGTTTGAAATATGTTTTAGATGACACTTGTTTTGCCAGATTCCGATGTTTATACCTATTTTACATGATACCCGAGTTGTTTAAATATCCATACCTTGGAATAGGTTTAAACGAACATTAGTCTTGTCAGATTTCTTGGGTTACACTTGTTTTAAATGAACACCCGGTTTGTTAAATATCCGTATTTTCACATATGTTTCAAATGGACATTGGTTTTGCTAGACTGTTATGGATACCTGATTTGTTGTATACTTGTGTTTTACTTAAGTTTCAAATGAACGTTTGTTTTGTCAAACCACTATATTTATACATGTTTTAGACGAATACCCAATTGTCAAATATCTATGATTATAGATTATGTAAATGAATACATGTTTTATTAGATGTTCATGTTTTACCCGTGCTTGAAATGAATACAAGTTTTCCCCGAGATTCCCGACTTTGCACCCGTATAATTATATGCAGCATTTTGAGCAAATAGCATGATTTATCATTTGCATTATTATTCGTTATATTGTGTTCTTTTCATCCACCTGCCAGACCGTCGTGTCTGACCCACTACTTTTGGTACTCAGGTTCAGATTTCTTCGCCCCGAGTTGAGTGCTTTTGTTGGCTGTAGAGCCATGCTTTGCAGGTTAGATTGTCGGCTATGTCATGTAGACATTGAGCTTGACATCGGAGCTACGTCACATTTGGGTAGTGGTTTATAGCTTCTTGTTGTATGGCTTTTGTTAGCCTTTTTCTTGGGATTCTTAATTAATGTACATTGATAATTGTAACTTGAACATATTTGGGAATGTAATATCCTGTTACTGTCAGCTCTGTAAATTATTGTGATGATTACTCCAGTCTGATATGATTCTTGATATAATAGCTATGGGCTAAAGGTTGAGTGCGACGCGGAATCCGATGGCCACGGACTTCGGGTCGCAACGCCACAAATGCTTCCGCAAAATATTCAGAATGTGTTGTCTTCACACACGCGGATCTTGGGAGAAGTAAAATACATTTATGCTTAATCCCATCTCCCGCCCCCGAGGTTTCGGTTTGGGGGCGTGACATCCTTGGCCTCAAAAGTCCCTTGAAGTTCAGCAACTTTTTCCAAACAAAAAACCACTTTATATAAATAAAAAGTTCCCAACGGCTAGTGCCCGGTCGACCTAGAACAGGGCCGGGTCGACCGGGTACACACAACGGCTAGAAAAGTGACCGTTGGTGCTCAAAAACCCTGTCGACCCGCTGTGTGCCCGGTCGACCTGGTGATGCCCAAAAATCTTGAATTTTGAAGAAACTTGCAATATTGAGGGCATCATTCCAGGGGACTTTGAGGCACATATCTCAAGCATGGATCATGATATAAAATATGATGAAAAAGTGAATATTAAAAGCATGAACCATTTAAACCAAAGAAAGGATTTGAAAGATAAAGTATTTGGTAAGCTTGAATAGATTTGAGCTTAAGCTTAAAACATATGAAAGAAAGAAACATTGAGCTCAAACCTTCATGAAACTTAAGAGACACAACTGATTTGAAAACCATGCATATCATATGATAAAAACAAAGATTATGAATGAGTAATATGCATGAAGATCCTAGGAATGAGAACATGAAACAATGAGAGGTCAAGCTTAAGAAAATGAATGCATCCTATCAAATTGCAACTAAACAAAAACTCTAACAATCTCCCCCTTTGCAATTTGATGGCAACTTTAGAAGCTTGAACTCTCTTTCAATGTCCTTTGAATCTTGAACAGCAACTTCTTTGGATATTTAAGGAGCTTTGGATATTCGGAAGCATTTGGATATTTTGGAGCTTTGGATTTTCCTTGTGGGAGCGACGACCTATGACGACCAAACCTAGAAGCTACACAAATAACACTCTAGGCAAAGCTACTCCCCCTCAACATGAGCAACCCTTGAATCTTCTCCCCCTCAATTGGTGAACACCTTGAGGAACATTTGATATTTCTCTCCCCCTTTGACATCTAATTGCAAAGGCGCCTGCCCATCAAAGATAAAACATACAACCTTGTTAGTAGCACCTGTTTGTAAGAGATATAAAAATAAAATGTGGTAACAGGTGATTAGCCAACAAGAATTTAGAATTCAGGGCAACGGCCAATGCCCAATTGATGTCTCAATTTTATGAATCGATCATTTCCAAGGGGTTTAGTAAATAAATCAGCCAATTGAGAATCAATTGGAACAAACATTAACTCAATAGTGCCTTGGTCAGCATGATCACACAAGAAATGATAGCGAATGTCAATGTGCTTAGTGCGAGAGTGCTGAACAGGATTTTTAGAAATACTAATGGCACTAGAGTTGTCACATATGATAGGCATGCATTGTTGTGGAACATTATAATCTAACACAGTTTGTTTCATCCACAACAGTTGGGCACAACAGCTGCCTGCAGCAATATATTCAGCTTCTGTAGTAGACAAGGATACAAAATTTTGCCTTTTGCTATGCCAGGCTACTAAGCAGTTTCCTAAGAAATAACAGCAGCCACTAGTGTTTTTCCTATCGTCTATTGATCCTGCCCAATCTGCATCACTATATCCAATTAATTGCAGAGTTGAGTCATGAGGATACCAGATACCATAATGAGAAGTCTCATTAATATATTTTATGATACGTTTAACAGCTTTAATATGAGACTCTCGGGGATCAGATTGATACCTAGCACATATTCCAACACTAAAAGAGATATCAGGGCGGCTAGCAGTGAGATAGATAAGGCTTCCTATCATGCTCCTATAAAGTTTCTGGTCAGCTTTCTTACCCTGAAGATCACTGGAGATTTTAGTAGTAGAGCCCATGGGATTGCAGCTAGTCTTAGATTCTCCTAAGCTAAACTTTTTCACTATTTCTAGAGTAAACTTGGATTGACTAAGAAAGATACCATGATCAGTCTGACTAACTTGTAATCCTAGAAAGAATTGTAGGGGTCCTACCAGACTCATTTCAAAAGTGGAGCTCATCAATTTAGAAAATCCTTGAGTAAGTTGATTAGATGTGGATCCAAAAACAATGTCGTCAACATATATCTGAGCAATGAGAATATCTTTATCAACCATTTTAATGAAGAGAGTCTTGTCCACATTTTCACACTCATATTCATTTTCAAGTAAGTGACTTGTAAGCTTTTCATACCAGACTCTTGGGGCTTGTTTCAATCCATAGAGAGCCTTCTTCAACTTAAATACATATTCCGGGTGATGAGGATCCTCGAAGCCTTGAGGTTGAGTAACATACACATCTTCCTCAATTTCACCATTTAAAAAGTCACTCTTCACATCCATTTGAAACAGTTTAATCTTCATGCTACTGGCATAAGCCAATAAAATCCGAATAGACTCCAAACGAGCTACGGGAGCAAAGGTTTCCTCAAAATCAATTCCTTCAACTTGAGCATACCCTTTGGCTACAAGTCTAGCTTTGTTCCTTATTACATTTCCTGATTCATCTTGCTTGTTCTTGAAAATCCATTTGGTGCTTTTGCCTTCAGGAAGAGGTACAAGATCCCACACATCATTCTTTTTAAACTGATTTAATTCTTCTTGCATGGCATCCATCCGTTCAGACTTGGTTTCTGCTTCAGAGAAGTTCTTGGGCTCAATTTGTGAAACAAAAGAATAGTGAGCACACAGATTATGAACCTTTCTTCTTGTCATGACTCCTTTTGTGATGTCTCCAATGACATTATCCAAGTTGTGATTCCTTAATAACTTTGTGGGCATAGTAGGGACAGAGGGGATTTCTTCTTCAATTTCAGATGAAATAGGCTGCTCAACTAAGGTCTTTTCTTCATCATGAAGATCTTTCTTAATTTGATTAGTCTCGTCAAAGACAACATGAGCTGATTCCATAACAGCCATCGATCTGAGCTTGAACACTCTATATGCCTTGCTTTTATTAGAATACCCTAAGAAGATCCCTTCATCAGATTTGGAATCAAACTTTTCAAGCTGCTCTCTGTCTCTTAAAATATACACTACACCATTTGGGTGATTTTGCAACATTTGAGATTTCTTATTAGTAATGCAAATATTTCCATTAGGTAATTTGTCACATTTATTATCCGTTAGCAATATTCATAACCGTTAGTAAATATCTTTGTAAATAGTTGAATTATTTTGTAACATTTATTGGATATTTTGTGACGATTAGTAATGTGTTACAATGGTATCAAAATAAAAAAAAAATCACATTACAAAATAAAAATGAAAACAGAGGCGGGAGTCACCACTTTTTTCCTTTCCCTCCACGGACCACGTTTTTTCCTTTCCCCTTTTTTCTTTCCCATTCCCTATCCCGTGCTTTGCTTTCCCCCTTCCTTCTCCCGCGCCCACTTTTTCCTTCCCCGTTTTTCTTTCCCCTTCCTCCCTCTGCTTCCCTCATCACTCACCCCCCCCCCCCCCGCCCTTTCCCTTTTCAGGCATCTGACTTTCCCCCTCTTTCCCGCCCCTCCACATCGCAGCCAGATTCGGCAAGCCTCCGCTTCCAGCAAGCTTTGCCAGAGGACCCCTCTCAGGTACTCAAGCAGCCAGATCTAGTTTCCCTTTCCCCTAACCTTTCTTCTGTTTCTCCTTTTCCGGTCTGCTGGGACTATGCCGAGCTGGAACTTCTGCAAAATCATTTAGCTGGTCTGATCAATTCGGTCAAAGGCCAACACTCTTTAGGACATTCAAATCAGCCCCCAATCTCCCCAAACTTCCTTCCCCCCTTGAAACCCCCAGACCCTAGGCCCCCTAACATCCTCTATGCAATGCCTCTGCCTCAAACCCTCAGCCAGCACTTTCCTCCTGCTGCTAACAGTAACTGGCTCGATCTCTTCCCCCATTTCAAACCCATAGCCCCATCAGAATATTCCCCCTCTTCCCTAATAGCAGGCCAGCTAGTTATGAAAATCCCCTCCTCCATGATAGAACCCAGCAAAAACTCCTTCTTGTATCCTGCTATTGGGAGATTTTTTGGTAAAAGACCTACTGTAGAGTGGCTAACCCTCCTAGCAAACCCTTCCTGGAACCTTTCTAAGCCTTGCCTTATATCTCTTACAGATAAGGGCCTCTTGCTTTTCAGATTCAGCTCCAAGGAAGACAAGGACCTAGTGATTCAGCTCCAACGAAGGCATTCTCTTCCTCAACAATGTGATAGAATCCGTCATCGGCTTGAGCGATGGTAACCTCTTTCTTCTTCTATTCGTTAGGATTTCTCCTTTTTTTTTATTAAGATGTTTTCTCACTTGGGGATTCACAGTTGCTTGGGTTTTTCTCTTTAATGGGCAGTGGTCTCAACCAGCGTCGAGGTCGGTCGGTATTTGCTTTTCCCTCCCTTCTCTTCTCTTCTTCAATCATCATCGTTCAAATGAAAGTAAGAGAGAGAGAGAGAAAGAGAGAGAGGTTCTTGAAAAGCGTACCTTAGCGGTTGCAGGTAGATGGGCGTATGATATCAGAGATCGGGCCTGGCCTCCTTGTTCTTGTTGGTCTTCACGAATCGGAAGTTGAATGTGATGCTGACTACATGTAACCAATCCCCCCCAACCCCCTCTTTTTCTTTTTATCTATTCATGCAATTTTGATATGACTGCAATAGTTCTCATGTTGAATTTAATTTGGTCATTCACTGGACCTCTCATGGGGACTTTAAAATTTATGATTCATGATGGGCAAAGATAAACTCAGGAATGATTTTGTTCTTCAGATGTAGGAAGGCATTGAATATGAGGCTTTTTCCAAATGCCAATAGTGGAAAAACTTGGGATCAAAGTGTATGTGCCATTGTAATCATTTTTTTCTTTTAACCATACCATACCATTGTTTTACATTTGTTTGTTCTATACTCTTTTGATTGACTGTGACTTCTATTTTTGAGTCCTTTCTTGAAAAAATAAACTTTATGGTTCACAGGTTATGCAGAGGAAGTTTGAAGTTCTCTTGGGTATTATAAATGCCATACACTTTTCTATATATGTTTCTTTATAGGGTCAATTGTGATTTCCATTGGTGGTACTAAATAGCTCCTTGTGTATATCAATGACTTACCCTTGGATTCTCTTGGATTGTTTTTCTGTTGATTTCTCAGTTAGTTAATTTACTCTTTATGGATTTCTAAAGGGCAACATGCTTGATTTTCATGTGGCGATGTTGCCCCAGGATGCGAAGCCCTTTTATGAGTCACTTGTTCAGAAATTTAAAAAAAGTTACAATCCAGATGCAATAAAAGGTAGGCTCTTTTGAATCCCAATGAACCAGTTATTTTTAATTTTTTTTTCATAAAGTATAAACAGAATTAGTTTCTCCAAATTGCAACCTAGCATTCAGGCTATGCTTGGTTATCCCTACTTTTTCAAGGATGTAATGAATTCATGGCCAGACCTGAAACATCATCAATATGTTTGGCAAAAGGAGAAATCTACGACAAGGAGAAATCTCAGGTTACGGTAATTAACCTAGTGGGTGTTTTTGGCTGTGTGAATTTTCTTTGAAAAAATTCAGTATTTTCTCGATTGGGTTCTCTCTTAGGAGAAGTTTTATACCCGTACCGAGGGATCTAATTTTCCTCAGAAGGTCAGGAAATGACTTCAGAAGCGCCTTCTTGAACTTGATTGCAATAATTTGTAGAAATCGTGTGTGATCATCACTAATCAAAGATGGGTTGCAGTGGACAAATTCTAACTGGAATTTGGAATTCCCAACTGCCCAAGTTCTTGTCAGAAACTCTTGCAGTCTATCTGACTGGAATTTGTGTTTGATGTCACATTATCAAACGAAGGTGAGAGAAGCGTAGTTATGGTGGGAGAGGATGAAGAAATGTTTGGTGGTTGTTTAACAGGAAGGAAGCTGTTCAGTTCATTGGATTTCTGATGGTGCTGATGAGACGCTTTGATGTCCCTCTTCATTTGTGGGAAAACAACACCTTTCATTAGGTGGTTGGTTTGATTGGAGAAGTGGTCATTACCAGGGGAATTCAGAATGATGATGTTTGTGCATGTGGAAAGGTTTCTAGGATTTTGAATTTTCTTTTCTTTATTTCTGACTTGGTTATTCTTTTGAACTTTTTAATCATAATGTTGTGTAATTTATGTCCTGTGTAAAGGTTTACAGTGGTTTGAATGTTAGTTTTTTCATGAACGCTGTTTGAAAATTTTTTTTATGCAATGTTGAAATTCTGTATATGATGAATTCTTGGGCTTTGGGTTTTTTTTTTTAGTTTAGTTAGGAAGGCATTGCAGCTTCCTGTAAAGTTTGGGACATTGTTACTGGATTTGGAATTTGATGGTGTTCATTTTACTTATGAAGATAATGCCTTTTTCCTTTGCTTCTTTCTTTCCCCTGTAGTTGTTGTTATTGTGTTTACTAAAGTTTTTCTTTCTTTAGACTTATGATTTGGTGTGGTAATTAATGTAGAAAATATGGGATGAAATTGGAGAGAGTGACAGTGAAAGAGACAAGATGCTACTGCAATTGGAACAAGAATGCCTTGATGTGTACAGAAGGAAGGTAGACCATGCTAGCAAGTACAAGACCGAATTGCATCAGTTGTTGGCCGATGCTGAAGCTGAAGCTGCCAATTTAGTGGCTGCCCTTGGTGAACGTGCATTGAATGCTTGGGTGTGTTTCTTGATTTTTGTTACTTTCATGTTGTTCCGGAAATATTGTAGCACAAATTGAAATAGCTCTATGCTTTTTTATGCCATAATATTGTACAGTCTACAGATAATACCCATATGACTCATATTAGTCATCTGGCGCACCTCAGTGTGGAGAGACGACATGGCATGAATCTGCCATCAAAATCAAATATAGCTAGTCATTTGATTTTACCATGCAGATCATAAAAAGAACTAGATACAGAGGAGCTCCAGCATTGGGAAGATTGGGACATGTGAAGATGATTTTGTTTCCATTGTTGAATCCCCATGGGAACAAATGAATGACATAGTACACCAAAGAGATGGACCCACCTGTACAAAATGCTGACTGAAATAAAACGTGGTTATATTTCCCTACTATTTCTCTTACTTCGTATTTTCCCCCTAATTTTGGGTTGCTTGTGCTGTCAGAGAAGCCAAAGGGCACACTGAAGGAGGAGATATCCATAATAAAACCAGTTTCCATTGTTGAATCCCCAGAGGAATGAATGAATGACATAGTACACCAAACTCCAAAGAGATAATACTGACTGAATTAAACTGTGGTTATATTTCCGCAGTATTTCTCTTACTTATCCTTATTTCCCCCCCAAATTTTGGGTTACTCGTGTAGTCAGAGAAGCCAAAGGGCACACTCAAGGAGCTGATATCCATAATAAAACCAGTTTCCATTGTTGAATCCCCACAGGAACAAATGAATGACATAGTACACCAAAGAGATGGACCCACCTGTACAAAATACTATCTGAATTAAAATGTGGTTATATTTCTGTAGTATTTTTCTTCTCCTTATTTTTCCCTAATTTTGGTTTACTTGTGCAGTCAGAGAAGCCAAAGGGCACACTTAAGGAGCAAATATCCATAATAAAACCAGTTTTGGAAGACTTGAGGCGGAGAAGGGAAGAAAGGGTAAAGGAATTTTCTGATGTTCAGTCACATATTGTCTGGATATGTGCAGAAATTGCTGGTAATGCCCAACTCAGCAACACGACAGACTCCCAGGTAGATGAGCGAGACTTAACAGTTAAGAAGCTTGGAGAGCTGAAATCACACCTCCAGGAGCTTTTGAAAGAGAAGGTTTACTCTCTCTCTGTCTCTGGTGCCTTTTGCTTTAGACTTACCAAAATTTTATTTTTCTGCTTTATTTGCTTTTATTTTGCAGAATCTCTATTTGCAGAAGGTCGATGGCCAGCTCAATTCTATACATGAGCTTTCAACTGTGATGCTGATTGATTTCTATGAGATAATGAGTGAAATTCATCCTAGCTTGGTTGATAGTACCAAGTCAAAGAGCATAAGCAATGACACACTAGCTAGGTTGGCTGGAAAGGTTCATTCACTAAAGCACGAGAAACAACAAAGACTACAAAAGGTAATATAAATGAGCATATCCGTTAAAATTGGAACAAAATTGTTTTTCGTAACCCGCATATTTTCTGTTAATCACTGTTTGAGTTACATGAGATGTTGTATATTTGGTTCTGTTTGAGTTAAATAACTTGTTTGAGTTAACCAGAGGCGTGGTGTACTTACCAAATGGAAAAAGGACAAAGTAAAAGAAAATCTTTTGAGGGGTTGTGATTTAAGACTTGCCATTTGGAACATCCTTTGGATGTGCTTTCAGCATGTATGATTGGAAAAAACATGAAGGATGCAACATGGACTGATGTGTTTATTTATTATATAGATCGGCCTGATCGGGCTATGATAAATCTCTGGGGGCTGTCTGCGTTTTGTCAGTTTAGTAACTTTCATGCCTACTGCAATATAGGACTTGAATTTGGCCATCCTCAGGCTGTTGTATGCAAGTTCTGTATTTTTATTATGCATTCCAAGAAAGTACCTGTTGTTTTCTCTTGAACCCCTTGAATCTCATATGCTTGTTGCCATTGCTTGTTTACATGCTCTTTTACTTTCTACTGGCATAAGATCAATTCAACCAGTAAAAAATTGTAGTACCAATACATACAAATATACATGCATTATTAACCAAGCATTTTCTGCAAGGGTTTATGAAAGCTTGGAATTACTGCTCAGATGATTGTATAATTTTAACATTCGAAGTTCGAACAAGATCAAGTGTCCCATAGTCCTATTAGCGTTTTGTTATGCTGAAAGTGATTTTTTTCAGAATCCATGTTGAAACGTTTCATGTGTAATTTTCATGTGTAATTTTCTTTTAATGAGAGGGATTTTTTTTTCAGGTGCACATTGTACAGAGAGGTGCAGTCCATCCTCTGATTGATATGCTTGAATCCCATGATATACAGATTAAGGAGATGTCGGCTTTTGCACTTGGGCGGTTGGCATAGGTAATTTTTTCTTTTTTGCCCTGTATTTTATTTAGCTCAAACTGAAGCAACTATAAAACTGAATGAATGGACCCAGCAAACTTTGCTTGCAAATATGGCAGTGCTTTTGATGTGATAACTGCATGTGTTATGTTCACTGCTGATCTTAAACTCCAGTAGTGGGAAATATGATGAGTATTTTTTTATATTTAATATTCTCTAAATGATCACCTGCACCTTTCACTCTAAATGATCACCAGTTTGTGAAAGGTATTTGTCTCCTACTTTGTAATGTTTTGGTGCTTGAGTTGATTATTGAAATCTTTGGTGCCTCCATGTCTTGATTTGCATGCTTTTAAGTGTGTCCAAAGTACTACTCATAACTTAGTATTGTCATCATTTTTTTTTTAACTTATAAATCTATTTATGTACACTACATGATTATTGCTTATGTCTTTTAATCTCAACATTTTTAGATTCAAGGTTTATGTCATTCTTTATGCAAGCCAATATTTGTTTCATAATATTGAGTTTCTTATTTAAATGTGGTTGTAGGTACTATGTCGCAGTATACCTCTTCATCATCTTCTGCGTCTACTGGTAAGGGTAGCTCTCATGGTTGGAATTCCTTTTTATGCATGTTACATGCATTTCCTTAATAGATTGAAAAGAAGGGGAGTGAAACTATAAGTGGAGACTTTTTTTTTTTTTATTAAGAGAGAATTGGATAATGAAATAAAGGGTTTCCTTTCTCATGTAGATTTGTCAAAGAATCTTCTCTTGTTTTTTCTTGTTGATAAATTTTCAATTGGATTTGATGTTTCCATGATTTGAAATCGTAAATATAGAGAGATAGTATAGTTACATTGAGTGAAACAAGTTCTCTCTCTCTCTCCCTGAGATTTTTTTAAAATTGGTTTCTTATATTCATTGGTTCGAGCTGCTTGAATTCATTTTCAGATGAATGAATAGAATAAGTTCCCTACATGTCATATGTTTTTAGTGTTATTAAAGAATCAGAGATGATGGTGGAAGTAGGTGTTAACATTGAGTCATTACCAAAGTTTTTCTTATCTTATATTTATATTTTGTAGTTGTAGAGTGTTATACTAATTAAAGAACAAAAAAAAGTGGTGCAAAAAGATATTAAAATTGAATGATGGCAAACTAATCCGAATGTTCTTTTGAAATAGGCGAAGCCATCAATTGAATTTCCATTGTTTTTAAAACAACAAATACTTAGTAACGGATATAAACCATTACAAATATAATACTTAGTAACGGACTCCAACCGTTACAAATAGAATACTTCGTAACAGATATCAATTGTTACAAATAGGTTGACCAAATAGTTATATATGCGTCAGAAAATTGGAATTACCAACAGTTTTATCCGTTGGGAACAAACTATGAACAAAATTAATAACCGTTACTAATAAATTGTAACGATTATAGATGTGTTGCTGAAATTAATTTCAGTCACAGTTCATAACCGTTAGTAATATTTCTAACGGTTATTAAGTGTTACTAACTTTCGTTCCTTTTCATTTGTGACGCAGTTGTGTCAACGTAAAATAACCGTTACTAATATTTTTTGCAACGGTTGTAGATCCGTTACTAATTGATTATTATGGTGTAGTGATAGCACTTACTACCAAACACTTTTAGATAACCCAGATTTGGTTTTCTTAAAAAATACAGCTCATAAGGGGTTTTGTTAGTGTTCTTTGTCAAATAAACACGATTAATAAGATAGCAAGCAGTATTGATAGCTTCAGCCCATAAGTTTCGAGGAAGATTTTTCTCAGTAAGAAGGGTTCTTGCCATTTCTTGAATAATTCTATTTCTTCTTTCAGCTACTCCATTTTGCTGGGGAGTTTTTGGAGCAGAAAATTGATGACTAATCCCATGGCTTTCACAGAAATCTGCAAATCTTTCATTTTCAAATTTGCCTCCATGATCACTTCTTATCTTCTTAATTTTGCAGTCCTTCTCAACTTGAATTTTCTTGCAAATCCTTATAATATTGTCTACTGCATCAGATTTTGCATGAAGAAAGGCTACCCATCCAAATCTAGAATGATCATCAACCATAACTAGGATATACTTTCTCCCACGAATACTCTGAACAAGTGCAGGTCCAATGAGGTCCATATGAATGAGTTCAAGAGGACGAGCAGAGGATATATCTTTTATACCTTTAAAACTTTTCTTGATTTGTTTACCCATTTGACAAGCCTTGCACAATTCAGATTTGTAATCATCAAATTTGGGTATTCCTCTAACAATTTCTTTCTTGGATAAGATCTTCATTAGTTTGTAATTTATATGACCCATTCTTTGATGCCACAACTGATTTTCTTGAACTTTTGACATTAAACACATGGATTCATTTTCACAACATTCTTCTTTGGTGTAGATGTTATCTTTAGTACGTAATCCAGTGAGTAGAACTTTGTGGGATTTCTCATCCAGAATTTTGCAAGATTTGCTATAAAAAACAACTTTGTTTCCTTTATCACATAACTGACTTATGCTCAAGAGATTATGCTTTAAGCCATCCACAAGGAAAACATCTTTTAAAGTAGGCATTTGATCTCCTCCAACACATCCTTTTCCAATTATCCGAGCTTTCCGATTATCTCCAAATGACACATTTCCTCCATCATAGTTCTCAAGCATGATAAATCTAGAACGGTCTCTAGTCATATGTTTGGAGCAACCACTATCCAAAAACCATCTAGAGTTTTCCTTAACTTTAAGAGCGGTTTGAACTAGAAAGTTCTTGACACTTTTCTCTTTTTCAATCCAAGTAGCCTTAATGAAGGTAGAGGTAGTGGTCTTGGGAACAAACTTAAAGGGAGCTCTATAAAGATGATTTTGAGACATCCTAAACTTAAAGGGACAATTTGGAGCTAGATGACCTATTTGATTGCAAAAGTGACAAGTCCATCTAGAGGAAAAGAAGATTTTATCTATAGGTTTGAAATGAGTCCTAGATATATGATGAAAGTTATTCTTCTTGCTACTAGAGGAGCATTCAAAACCTATACCATTCTTGTTACCAAAATTTTTGTTCATACCTAACATTTGATAGAATTTTTCATTTCCCAAGGTAAATTTTTCAACAACATGTTTTCCTTTTTTAAGTTTCAATTGTAGAGATTCTGATTCTTATTGACTAGATTCCAGCAGACATTGTAAATTATGAATTTCTTTTTCAGCTTTAGCTAGATTGTCATTAGAGGCAGTCAACTTAGATTGAACATTTCTTATCTCATTGTCTTTCAAGATTAATTGATCTTTTACAACATTTAGATCATTCACAAGCCTTTTAGATTCAATTTTTAAACATTTATTTTTCTTGGTTATGACTTCACATAGTTCATATAGTTCCTTATAGGCTTGATGAATATCATTTTCACTATTCTCATCATTAACTTCTTCTACTAAAACATTATGATCATTGTAAGACCCCGACCCGAGTGAACCCAATTAGTGCTAATTAAGTTGCGAGTTAGTAGTCACGCCCCCAAACCAGAACCTCGGGGGCGCGAATGGGATTAAGCATAAATATATTTTTCTCTCCCAAGATCCGCGTGTGTGAAGACAATACATTCCAACACGTTCTGAATATTTCGCGGAAGCTTTCGTGGCGTTGCAACCCGGAGTCCGTGGCCATCGGATTCCGCGTCGCACTCAACCTTTAGCATATAGCTATTATATCAAGAATCATATCAGACTGGAGTAGACCATCACAACAAAGTACAGAGCTGACAGTAACATGATATTTCATTCCCAATATGTTCCAGTTACAATTACCAATGTACGTTAATTAAGAATCTCAAGAAAGGCTAATAAAAGTCATACAACAAAAGTTATTAACCACTACCCCAACTATGACGTAGCTCCGATGTCAAGCCCAATGTCTACATGACATAGCCGACAAAACAACCTGCAAAACATGGCTCCACAGCCAACAAAAGCACTCATCTCGGGACGAAGAAGTCTGGACATGAGTACCAAAAGTAGTGGGTCAGACACGACGGTCTGGCAGGTGGATGAAAAGATAACAAATATACTGAAGAATAAACATATGATAAATCATGCTATTTGATCAAATGCTGCATATAATTAAACGGTTGCAAAATCGTAGATCTCTGACAAAACATGTATTCGTTTCAAGCATGGGTAAGATATGAAGATCTAATAAAACATATGTTCATTTACACCATCTATAAAAGCATAGATATTTGACAATCGGGTGTTCGTCTAAAACATGCATGAATATAGTGGTATGACAAAACAACGCTCATTTGAAACTTAGGTAAAAGCATAAGTATTCAACAAACCGGGTATTCATTTAAAACAATGTGTAACCAAAGAATTCTGGCAAAACTAATGTTCATTTAAACATATTTCAAGTATGGATATTTAACATATCGGGTATTCATTTAAAACAGGTATAAACATCGGAATCTGGCAAAACACGTGTCATTTAAAACATATTTCAAAGCATGGATATTTAACAATTCGGGTATTCATTTAAAACATGTGTAATCATATAAATCTAGCAAAACCATTGATCGTTTGAAACATATGTAAAAGCATGGGTATTTACCCAACCGGCATTCATTTAAAACATGTGCGTGTACCAAGAACAGAAAACAATATAATAATAACAACTGAATTCACCTTGGAGAATATTAACACTTGTTTAAATAATAACTTTCATAAAGGAAATGAATCATTTATCGGAAACAAATAAGCAATATAAAACATGTCGGGTATCCAAGGAATCGGGAACTGGCAAGATGGCAATCACAAAAAGCTAAGTCCTCTATCACCGAAGTGACAAGAGTATAATGGGACGTTGGTCTCAGTCACACAAGGTGAGGAGACTCAACGCAAATCATATATACAATATAAATATAGGGGAACGGGACCACGGTAGCGAACCGGGTATCGGGACGGGACCATGGTAATAACCGGGTTTCGGGATCCAAACTGCAGCTGGCGGGACGGGAGGGGGATCTTCAAGTCGGTGGATCAAACCGACAAGGTTATCCAAGCTTAGTGATGCCGACTCATAGGTCAAATAACAAATCGGGACATATGCAAGTAAATCAAGTACAATAAATAAATGGGTAAAACGGGGGTGCTCAAGGGCACACTGTCATATCAAGTGGTGCAATGCACTTCGGGTCAAGTAACCATTTCAAGTGTACATCAATACTTTCGGGAAAACAAGGCATGTAGTATAAATCTTGGGATCGATAAAGTACCATAAACACGAAATTTCGGGTAAAGCATCGGTTCAAGATTTATTTGAAATGAATAGGGATCCCGTATGTCAATCTAATAATAATTTGGTACTCTTGAGTTTGGGGACATCCCGGGCTCCTTATACACTTTGAATTTTCAAAACTTCGAATGACATCCTTGTGATATGGTTTCTTTCTCGGATGGCCTCATGCAATGCGTAGTGAATCTCCTTCGACCGACAAAGCTCAGCGCTCGAGCGAACTCTCCGGTTCGCTCGAGCGAGGAGCTCTTCGAAACCTGGGAAATTTCGGTCACCTGGCGATTAGCTAGCGGGTAGCCGCCGCTGGGATGGGTGGCTAGCCGCTGGCTGACCGCGACTGGGCTGAGAAATGCAGGTGGAGAAGGGTGCTCTCTGGAAAAGCAACCGTGACATTTCGGCTAGCTGGCGGTTAGCCGCCAGTCACCAGGCGGCTAGCCGCCGGGTGACCGCAGGCTGATCGCCAAGTGCGGGAATCACCCACTGTGTTTAGATTTAAGCCCTTTCTCCTCCTCAAAACCATTCTCCTCACGTCCACTTAATCCTTGCCACAAAACTGAGCTAAAAGCTCTTCCAATGCAACTATCTACACTTCTCCACAACTCCAATATGGGTTCATCCCATCACCTCATCCATCAACATCAAATCCAATGCAATTAAAGAAAGAAGGAAACCATTTCACAATAGGGTACATTTGATGTAAGCAAGAAGAAATTAAATGACATTCAACAATACACTTATAAGACATAAATGCACTACCATAAATGCACTACCAAAGCTCTATCATGGGCATTTATTTCAAACCAAT
Organism: Cinnamomum chago; assembly: GCA_038049695.1. Lineage (NCBI taxonomy): Eukaryota > Viridiplantae > Streptophyta > Magnoliopsida > Laurales > Lauraceae > Cinnamomum > Cinnamomum chago. The sequence goes on from CP142462.1 coordinate 51,804,040, forward strand.
GTAATAAATAGGCATGAGTGGAAAATACCAAAATCATTGAAAGCTTATAAAAATCAAAACATCCACTTGCCTTAAGTCCAAGCTAGCCAAAAATCTAGAGATAAATAAGGACTATTGGTTACATTTCCATAACAATAGATGATTTAACAAAACTCATTACATGAGCATCTATTTCAAATCAATTTAAGCTAGTAAACATAAGCATGAATGGCAAAACCAACCCCATTCCTTATAAAACCATATGAACAAACTTTGACCAAATGAAATGCATACATTTCCAAGAGATTTAACAAGAGAGAAACAACCATTAATATGCATTTTCGAAATCAATATATAAGTGGCAAGAAACATATGTGAAAACATGTATTCAATGATCAAGAACAATAAAACTTAGGATTTTCTCATAAAACTTGATAACATTCAAACCATCCATTCATCCACTTGCCTTGGGTTCCAATTAGCTAGACCAAGCCTCTAATCACCTCTCAAGCTCAAGATCAACAATCTCTACAAAAACCCCCAAAACAAACCCTAAAATGGGTTAAACAAAGGAAGACAAGGAATGGACTCAAACCCAACTAGAAAATAGAACCTAAGGGAAAGCCATTGCACATCAAAGGAAAATGGGAAAGAGTCCTTACCTCTAGAGTCATGAATCAACAAGAAGAAGCTTGCAATATGTCACGCCCCCGAACCGAAACCTCGGGGGCGGGAGATGGGATTTAAAGCATAAATTATATTTTACTTCTCCCAGGATCCGCGTGTGTGAAGACAACACATTCTGAATATTTTGCGGAAGCATTTGTGGCGTTGCGACCCGAAGTCCGTGGCCATCGGATTCCGCGTCGCACTCAACCTTTAGCACTAAGCTATTATATCAAGAATCATATCAGACTGGAGTAACCATCACAATAATTTACAGAGCTGACAGTAACAGGGTATTACATTCCCAAATATATTCAAGTTACAATTATCAATGTACATTAATTCAGAATCCCAAGAAAAAGGCTAATAAAAGCCATACAACAATAAGCTATAAACTACTACCCAAATGTGACGTAGCTCCGATGTCAAGCTCAATGTCTACATGACATAGCCGACAAACTAACCTGCAAAGCATGGCTCTACAGCCAACAAAAGCACTCAACTCGGGGCGAAGAAATCTGAACCTGAGTACCAAAAGTAGTGGGTCAGACACGACGGTCTGGCAGGTGGATGAAAAGATAACAAATATACTAAAGAATAGAACATATACTAAATCATGCTAATCGATCAAGTACTGCATATAATTAAACGGGTGCAAAGTCGGGAATCTCGGGGAAAACTTGTATTCATTTCAAGCACGGGTAAAGCATGAACATCTAATAAAACAAGTGTTCATTTACATCATCTATAATCATAGATATTTGACAATCGGGTATTCGTCTAAAACATGTATAAATATAGTGGTTTGACAAAACAAACGTTCATTTGAAACTTAAGTAAAACACAAGTATACAACAAATCAGGTATCCATAACAGTCTAGCAAAACCAATGTCCATTTGAAACCTATGTAGAAATATGGATATTTAATAAATCGGTTATCATGTAAAATAGGTATAAACATAGGAATCTGGCAAAACAAGTGTCATTTGAAAACCTATTTCAAAGCATGGGTATTTAACAATTCGGGTATTCATTTAAAAACAGGTATAAACGTAGGGATCTTGCAAACAAATGTCATCTGAAACATATTTCAAAGCATGGATATTTAGAAATCGGGTAATCATTTAAAGCATGTATAAACATGGGAATCTCACAAGTCAAATGTCATTTAAAACAAAGCACGGATATTTAACAATTCGGGTATTCCTTTAAAACATGTGAAATCATATAAATCTAGCAAAAATCATTTATCGTTTGAAACATATGTAAAAGCACGGGTATTCGCCCAACCGGCATTCCTGTAAAACATGTACGTGTGCAAAGGACATAAAACAATATAATAGTGACTGGATTTACAATAGAGAGCATTAACACTTATCTAAATAACAACTTTCATAAAAGCAATGAATCATTTAACTGAAAACAAGTAAGCAATATAAACCATGTCGGGTGTCCAAGGAATCGGGAACTGGCGAGATGGCAATCACAAGAAGCTAAGTCCTCTATCACCGAAGTGACAAGAGCGGGACGTTGGTCTCAGTCACACAAGGTGAGGAGACTCAACGTAAATCATATACAATAATAAATATACGGGAACGGGACCACGGTAGCGAACCGGGTATCGGGACGGGACCACGGCAATAACCGGGTATCGGGATCCAAACTGCAGCTGGCGGGACGGGAGAGGGATTTCCAAGTCAGTGGATCAGACTGGCAAGGTATCCAAGCTTAGTGATGCCGACTCATAGGATAAAACCAATCGAGACATATCAAGTAATCAAGTACAGTAAATAAACAGGTAAACGGGGGTGCTCAAGGGCACGTAAATAAACGGGTAAACGGGGGTGCTCAAGGGCACACTGTCATATCATATCGGGCAATACATTTCGGGACAATAACTGTTACTAAAGTAACTCCAATGCTTTCGGGAAAACAAGTCATGTAATGCAAATCTCGGGAAAAGAGGTGAAACAATGAACTATAACAATTTCGGGAAAATATTGATTTCAAGATCTATATAAGTGAATAGGGGTCCCGTATGTCGATTATAGTCCTTACTTGGTACTCCGTGAGTTTGAAGACATTCCGGGCTCCTTATTCACTTTTATGATTTTTCAAAGTTTCGGATGACATCTTTGTGATATGGTTTCTTTCTCGGATGGCATCAACAATGCCTAGTGAATCCCTTTCGATTGACAAAGCTCAACGCTCGAACGAACCGGAGAGTTCGTTCGAGCGGGGAGCTTTTCGAAATCTGGGAAATTTCGGTCACCTGGCGGTTAGCTGGCGGTTAGCCGCCGATGGGATAGGCGGTTAGCCGCTGGCTGACCGTGGAGCTGACCGAATTTCAGGTGAGAATTCTGATGCTCTCGGGAAAAGGAACCGTGATTGTGCGGTTGGCTGGCGGTTAGCCGCCGATGGGTTCGGCGGTTAGCCGCTGGCTAACCGTGAGGCTGACCGCGTTTTCAGGTGGAAAATGATGCTCTCTGGAAAAGTCACCGCGGTGCGCGGTTAGCTGGCGGTTAGCCGCCGATGCATTCGGCGGTTAGCCGCTGGCTAACCGTGAGCTGACCGCCAGTTACGAAAATGCTCACTGAGTCCAGTTTTGAGTCATTTTCCTCCTCAAAACCATCTTCCTCACATCCACAAAGTCCTTACAATAACATTGAGCTAATAGTTCCTCCAATGCCTCTCTTTATACTTCTCCAAATCCTCATTAAGAGTTCTCTCCATCACTTCTTCCATGTCAAATCCAATGCAAATAAAAGAGAAGTAAACCATTTCACCAACATTCATCTAAGCTATCACAAGAACAATAAATGCTCTACCAACATGTTTATAAAACATTGAATGAAACTATCAAGATACATTATGAGCATTTATTTCAAACAAACCTCATTAAATGAAAGTATGGAAAATCCATGAAGACTACACCAAATCATTTCAAAATTAAAAACATCCAAACATTCACTTGCCTCTATTCCAAGCTAGTTGAAAACAAGGCTTTAATCACCTCTATTGCTCAAAGCCAAGCTACACATCAAAAATCCCAAAAACAACCCTAAAATGGGTTACACAAAGAATGATAATGAATAAACCAACAAAAATGCAAATGTAGCTTCTCAAGGGATAGAGGAACACTAATCTAGGAGATGGGAAGAATCACTTACTTGGATGGTCTTCAAATGAAGATGACTAGTTCAAAGAAGATCTCTAGATTGATGGGTTCCTCCAAAAACGGTATCAATGGAATGCTTGCAAGATGAGGAAGGAGAAGATGACCTTCATTGCTTGGTTGGTGGACTATTGGTGAGGCTTGGAGATGAAGAAGCAAGAAGAAGAAGAAGAGAGCACAAGGAACCCTAGGCTCAATAGTTGCTGATTTGTGCTGGAAATGAAGATGGGGAAGAAGGGAGGTGGGTTCCCTTTTATAAGCAAGTGAGAATGGGTCCCACAACTTAAGAGACTTAGGTGGCTGAAATCATCTAATTCGGGACCTCGGATGGATTCGACGAAGAAGGAAGAAATGATCGTCGAAATATCTAGTTTCCAAAAAGTGTATGTTTCGCGGGTTTTGGGAATATCGAGTTTTGGGTACAGATTTGGTGTGAAAAGACTGTTTTGCCCTCAAGGCCAAGAAATCGGTTTTCGGGTTCTCAAATGGATATGGGATCAACATGAAAGTTGTAGGATTCCTCAAGATGAATGCAATGGGCCAAAAACACGATACGAAACCAATCGGGAAAATCTCACAAGAAAATGCAAAGCCGAAAAGGGAACCCCCTAAGGGCCCCACAAGCTACCAAAGCACTAAAAAGCCCAAAACTAGAAGAAAACTCATTCTAGCTCACAAACTCAACCCAACAACTACTAATCCCACTAAAAGAACTAATCCACAAATAAAACAACACTAATCCAAGAGATTAGGGGTCGGGTTCTCACACAATAGGGGCTGCCCACCTTGGTTTCCCACGAAAATGATGTCAAACAAGAGAGGAGGTGAAGGGGAAGAAGTTGCCGGAGTTCCCTCGTCGGATTGGTGGCTTGGAGGCTCCATTAGAGCAAGAGAAATGGAAGAAAAGAAGAAGAATGGCTGCTGGTAATGTAGCTGGGGAGTTGCAGTCGATGGAGAGTGGTAAATGAGGGAGAAAGAGAGGGTGGAGTCATCTTTTATAATGGATGGGTGTGGGCCCTACTACACTTAAAACTTGTCAAGGGTAAAACATCTATTTGTGGGCCTCGGATGTGATCGACGAAGAAGAGAAAAATGCTTCTCATAAAATCTAGTTTTCAAAAAGTATAATTTTGGCATGGTTCTGAGATCTCAAAATTTGGGTCCAGATTCAATGTGAAAAGACCGATTTTGCCCTCCGGGCTGGAAGAACTGATTTTCGGAGCTTCGAATGGGTACGGAGTGAATACGAAAGTTGTAGAGGTTAACAAAATAAGTCAAATGAGGCTAAACCAAGAATTATCAGGAATTTCGAATAACCTCCCAATCACGCGCAAAGTCACTAAAACAACCCCCAAAGGGTCCCACTAATCACAAAGGCCCTCAAAATTCCCCAAAACTAGAGAAAAACAATTCTAGCTCACAAACTCAACCCAACAAATACTAATCCCACTAAAAGAAACTAATCCACAAATAAAACAACACTAATCCAAGAGATTAGGAGTCGGGTTCTCACATTAGTACTAAGCTTGATTAGTGATTTTGGCTAAGTTGGATTTGGAATAGCTTTGATTCTAGTTTTGGGCTTCTGTGAATGCTTTGACAACTAGTGGGGCCCTTTGGGGGTTCCTTTTCATGACATTGCACATGTTTGGGGATTTATCGGAGATTTTTGCATTCATGATTTTAATCCCATTTTATTGCTATTGTTATTTCATTCAACTTTCATGTTGATCCCGTGTTCATTTGAGATTCCGAAACCCGATTTCATAGCCTTGAGGGCAAAACAGTCATTGCACACAAAATCTGTACCCAAAATTTGATATTCCCGAAACCTGTGAAATATATACTTTTTGAAAACTAGATATTTCGACGATCATTTCTTCCTTCTTCGTCGAATTCATTAGAAGCCTCGAAAGAAATGATTTCAGCCAAACAAGTTCCTTTAGTAGTGGGACCCAACTCATTTGTTAACAAAGGGAAGTCATTCTTCATTCATTTCATTCTTCATGTTCCAGCACAAGAGGAGAGCCTAGGGTTTCCTTGCAACTCTTCTTCTTCTTGCTTCTCCATCTCCAATCCTCACCAATCTTGCACCAACATCTAAATGGAACTCACCATCCTCTTCCTCAACTTGCAAGCTTCATCTTGATACCATTTTTGGAGAAATCTCCCAGCCTTGAGATCTTCTTTGAGCCAGCTCTCTTCATTTGAAGGTCATCCAAGTGAGTAATCCTTCCCATCTTCTAGATTAGTGTTCCTCTAGCCCTAGAGAAGCTACGTTTGCATTATTGGAAGTTCAATCGTTTTCATTCCTTGTGTAACCCATTTTAGGGTTGTTTTGGGGGTTTTTGATTGTAGCTTGGATTTGAGCTATAGAGGTGACTTGAGGCTTGGTACAGCTAGCTTGGACTTGAGGCAAGCGAATGATGAAGTGTTTTAAGTTTTAAATGGTTTGGTGAAGCATTTATGGATTTTCATGCTTTCATTAATGTGTTTATGGTTGAAATAAATGCCCTTTTTGCACCTTGATAGTCTCATTTAATGTTTTGTAAACATGTTGGTTTAGCATTTATTGTCTTTTGGATATATCCTAAATGAATGTTTGTGAAATGGTTTCCTTCCTCCTTCCTTTGTATTGGACTTGATATGGAAGAAGTGATGGAGTGAACACATGATGGGGTTTTGAAGAAGTGTAGATAGAGGCATTGGAGGAGCTCTTAGCTTAGTTATATTGCAGGGACCAAGTGGAAGTGGGGAGAATGGTTTTGAGGAGGAGAAAGGGCTCAAATCTGAACACAGTGGGTGTTTCCCGCACCTGGCGGTCAGCCTGCGGTCACCCGGCGACTAGCCGCCTGGTGACTGGCTGCTAACCGCCAGCTAGCCGAAATGTCACGGTTGCTTTTCTAGAGAGCACACTTCTCCACCTGAAAACTCGGTCAGCTTCACGGTTAGCTAGCGGCTAACTGTCGAACCCATCGGCGGCTAACCGCCAGCTAACCGCACTTGGCTGTTAGCTTTCCAGTAAGCTGCATTTCTGCAGCCCAACCGCGGTCAGCCAGCGGCTAGCCGCCCATCCCAGCGGCGGCTAACCGCCAGCTGACCGCCAGGTAACCAAAATTCCCCAGGTTTCGAAAAGCTCCTCGCTCGAGTTCGCTCGAGCGCTGAGCTTTGTCGATCAAAGGAGATTCACTAGGCATTGTATGAGGCCATTCGAGAAAGAAACCATATCACGAGGATGCCATTCGAAGTTTTGAAAATTCAAAGTGTATAAGGAGCCCGGAATGTCTTCAAACTCAAGGAGTACCAAGTTATCATTACAATCGACATACGGGACCCCTATTCACCTAAAACAAATCTTGAAACCAGTATTTTTTTACAGAAATTGTTATAGTTCATTGTTTCACTTCATTCCAAGATTTGTATTATATGATTTGTTTTCCCGAAAGCATGATAGTTACACTAGTAACAGTTATTTGTCCCGAAATGTATTGCCTGACATGAAATGACAGTGTGCCCTTGAGCACCCCCGTCTTGCTTGTTTATTTATTGTACTTGATTTACTTGCATATATCCCGATTTGTTATTTGACCTATGAGTCGGCATCACTAAGCTTGGATACCTTGTCGGTTTGATCCACCGACTTGGAGATCCCTCTCCCGTCCCGCCAGCTGCAGTTTGGATCCTGATACCCGGTCTAATACCGTGGTCCCGTCCCGATACCCGGTTCGCTACCCTGGTACCGTCCCGTATATTTATATTGTATATATGATTTGCGTTGATTCTCCTCACCTTGTGTGACTGAGATCAACATCCCGTGATACTGTTGTCACTTTAGTGACAGAGGACTTAGTTCTATGTGATTGCCATCTTGTTAGTTTCCGATTCCTTGGTTACCTTATATGGTTTTACATTATTTACCTGTTTTCTAACAAGTGATTTATCTACTCTATGAGAGTTCTCGTTTAAACAGATTTCTATGCTTTTCGAGGTATTCCCTTTATTATTATATGTTGTTGTATCTTCTCATCCTCTTGCCAGACCGTTGTGTCTGACCCATTGCTTTGGTACTCAGGTCCCGTTGCCGGTTTCCTTGAGGAGGAGCCAGAGGAGGCGGTAGGTGAGTCGCAACCTCTAGTTGAGTGGCGCGCTGACGATGTCATGTAGACATCGGGTTGCTAAGAGAGGCGTAACATTTTGAGGGGAACTATTTAACCATTCATTGGGTTATTGTTTTGTTTATATTGGCCTTTGTTGGCCTCTAATTTTGGGAAATGTAATTAAATGATAAGTGTATAACCTTAACCTACTTTGGGTAACATGCTAATGTTCATTGCTCATTCTGATACAGTAATTTATACTTGATGTTATTGTCTTCACGACTAGAGATAGTCTGACTATTTGATTTGCTACACGCTTCCGCACTCTATAGAAATGTTCAGTTATGGTTGTGATATCCTCACCGCGGACACCTGTGGGAAATTAAATAAATAAATGTATGTATGTATATTTTAAATAAACTGTTGATGTTCACTTAGTCCCGATCCCGGATCAGTCACGTGGGGCCCGGTCCGGGGTCGCGACAATCATTGTTTTCTTCAATGGGAGTAAATAGAAGCCAAGAAGTGGAGTTATCATTATCTTCATCATTTTGAGGTTCATTATTTGTTAGGGATTTTGTATATTGCAATTTGATGGATGCATTTTCACTTTAGCATCATTTGATTCACACACTTGCATTGTTTTAGAAAATCTTGAAATCTTCATTTTCACATGCATCGGTTTTTAGATTTGTAGAAATCTTGATTTATGCATGTTTTGGTTTTAGATATTGGATGCATTTAAATGTGAAAAGAGTTTTATCAAATCAAACAAGCCATTGGTTTTAAAGTTTCGAATCATTTAAGGCTTTTTGTGTTTCATGTTTTTAATCATCTTAGTTTGATTTAAAACATGTTATTCAAGCTTGGTTTAGTGGCCCAAAAATCCCCACAAAGAAATACTTTGAAAATATGCATTTATGGGAATTTTGGTCCCAGGGGGTCGACTTGCAGTGTGGTCGGTCGACCGGCCCAGGGGACCCGGTTGACCGGCCACACTGCAGGCCGACTGGGTTTCTGAATCTCCAACGGTCAAAAATATAGCCGTTGTGAAGGCCAGGTCGACCGAGCCCTGTTGCCAGGTCGACCGGGGACTAGCCGTTGGGCTGTTTTGGCTATAAATATGAGTTCTTTCCTTTGCCAAAAGTTGGGAATTTTAAGGCCCTCCTTGAGAGGCTTTGAGGCAAATAAAAGGGAAATGAACTAAGGGATGAAGGGGATCATTAGGAAAGCTAAAGCTTGGATTAATGAGTTAAATCACCAAGTAACCTCTACTTTCCTTAACCATATGTTGTCATGCTTTGTTTTATTTTTGGTAAATCTTTTGTAGCATGATATACTATGTTTTATTGTATCCTTAACATGTTTATGTTTTGAATTGATTCATTGTTTTGGATGCATCACCATTGATTCAATCCAAGTAGTACTTGAATTGGTAAATCTAAGTAGATCATGTTAATGGAAAAATCTTTGAAATTATATGTAACATGATTCATATACTTGGTTGAATCTTTGGTTGTTGTTTTTCATCAAAAGAAAATCATTTTCAAATATATCTTATGTTTTGGATTCAACATGTTTACAAATCATATGTTTTCATGTTTTGCTCTAATTATTGGTAAATCCTTTCTAGCATGATAAACTATGATTTGTTGTGTCCTTAACATATTTTATGTTTTGAATTGATCTATTGTTTTGGATGCATCACCATTTGATTCAATCCAAGTAGTACTTTATTTGGTAAATCTAAGTAGATCATGTTAATAAAAGAATCTTTGAAATTATATGTAACATGATTCATATACTTGATTGAATCTTTGGTTGTTGTTTTTCATCATAAGAAAATCTCTTTCAAATATATCTTATGTCTTGGACTCAACATCTTTACAAATCATACGTAACTTTGTTTTAAAGTTTCACAACTTGCTTTGCATTGATTGGTATATCATATTCAAGTTGTATTTATAATTACATATGATTTGTCCCCTAATTTCAATCAAATCTATTTTTATGTTTTATGAGCTACATTGTTGATTTGATTGACATCCCTATGCAACACATGTTTAGAGCTAATTAATTTCATACAACTTGTGAATCTTTGATATCATTAACAAGTTATTACTTTTAACATGTGACTTGCATTCCTTCCTCAATCATAAATGTTTTTATGAGCTAAAACTTTCAAAAGCCTTAGGCTTACATTTATGAGCTTTCATTTTCAAAATGATTGAGGACATCACACACACACATCATGAACATACATCTTTGCATTCATTTAGTGTTTGTGTGAGTTAGATTTTAATTTTCATATCCGCCTATTTTAGAGGCAAGTGTAATGAGCTTAATTGAATCTCCATCAAGTGTATTTTAGACACTAATTAGAGAGATAACCAACCTTATGGTTGAAGAGGTTATTGCTTAGCCTAAGAAAAGCATAATGTATAGGTTGATGTTGAGCCTTGAAAAACATCATTGTATAGGTTATTGCTTAGCCTATTGAAAAGCATAAATAGTGAAAATCCGGTGGGGAGTTGATCACAAGCCGGTAGTGGATGTAGGCATTGAGGCCGAACCACTATAAATCCTTGTGTGATGGTGCTTGCTTTGTGGTGATTGTTTTTATTAAGCTTCCGCATTTTGTTTGATAATCATCACTTGTGACTAGTTTAATTTAAAGAAGTTAAATTTGATTAAAATTGGTCATAATTGAAGCTCACCCTATTCACCCCCCCTCTAGGGTTCGGATCCCCGGACTTTCATTATTGTCACTACTTTCATCTTCATCATCATCCCAAGTTATGTTCAAAACTTTTTTTCCTTTCTTATCTTTCTTTTCAGATTCTTTAGGGGAGGGACAATTTAAAGCGATGTGACCAAAACCTTTACAGTTGTAACATTGCACATCCTTCTTGGTAAAACATCCCCTTGAGTTCCTTTGAAAATTTTCATTTCTAGAATCCTCAGAATTTTTATAGTTCCTTTTGTTTCTAAGGATATTCTTAAACTTCTTAGCAAGCAAGATGGCATTTTCATCATCACTCTCACTCTCATTATCATTTTCTTTATGTTGGGAGCTAAGAGCTACACCTTTCTTTTCGCTAGGGACTTCAAAATCTAATTCATAAGTGAGAAGATTTCCTCTAAGTTCTTCAATTTTGATCTTGTCAACATCTTTACTTTCAGTTATAGCTACTATCTTGGGTTTGAACCTTTTGGGGAGAGATCTTAATATTTTTTTAACAGCTTTGGACTCATCCATCTTTTCTCCTAGACCTGTGAGGGAATTGACAATTTCCATGAATTTTGTATAGAACTCGTCAAAGGTTTCTTCCTCTTGCATTTTGAGTTCTTCATACTTAGTAGACAACATTTGGATTTTAGCTACCTTGACTTGATTAGTCCCTTCATGAGTGGTCTCTAAGGTATCCCACACTTCCTTAGCAGTATTACAATTTACTACCATGTTGAACTCTTCTTGAGACAAAGCACAAAACAAGGCATTTTTAGCTTTAGCATTTAGATTTGCCCTATCTTTCTCTCCTTGAGTCCAGTCTTTCTTAGGCTTAGCTTGATAGATATGACATGTCCTTCCGAATCTTGTTCAGTGATAATGGGTTCATGATACCCTTCTTCAATGATATTCCAAACATCTAGACTTTGAGAGTCTAGAAAGACTTGCATCCTAATCTTCCAATATCGGTAATGAGAGCCATTAAACAAGGGTGGTCTATTAGTGGCATGACCTTCTCCTAATTGGGCTTGCATTGTGTCCACAAAAGCAAAAACTCACTCTAAGGATTCAAACTCTAGGTTGTTAGACCTAAACAAGAGCACCTAGGCTCTGATACCAATTGAAAGTCCAAGATCGAATCCTAGAAGGGGGGGGGGGGGGTGGGTGAATAGGGTGAGCTCAAATACCTAGACCACTTTTAATTCTCTTTGCTTTTAAGTCTCTTATGCTTTGAAGAAGAATAATAAAATCAACCAAAAGAACATCATCCATGAAAAGTAAGCATAAAGACAATCACCATAAAACAAGCATTTATAGTGGCTCGGCCAACATGCCTACATCCACTCCCGGTGTCCCTACCGGATTTCCACTAACTCAACTAAGGTTTAGGATCACCTCAAACCTTACAATTCATCACTATGCTTTTCAAGGCTAAGCATAAACCTTTACAACATATGCTTTTCAAGGCTAAGCATAAACCTTACAACTAGAAATTTTCTCTCTTAAGAAATATGCCTATGAATGCATGGATTAAGCGAACTATATAAGTGCAAAAGAGTGCCTCTAAATAGGCTAAATAGACAATGAAATATCAACTTCTAGAAGCATGCATATGAATGACAAAGTCTATGAATAATGCATTTACTAGAAATTACTCTTCCTCTTTTTGAAAAGATGAAACTTTGAATGATGCAAAGATGATAATTATATGTTTGAGAAAGAGTTGTTTGCCTAACACATGAATTTAACAAAGTGAACTAACTTGTTTTCAAAGAAGATAAACTAAAGCTTAACAAGTTGGTTTTGAAACAAGAAAACAAATTCATTTGAAACAAAGACTATATGTTGGATTCATAATGCTATGAGATGTTTAACGTTCTAAGCATGTTATGAAAAACAACACTTCAATAGAAAAACATCTAATTAATCATGCATTGAAGAAAATCAAAGGTAAAGAACCAAAACATGATTTTTAAAGGACTTAGGATAAGAGAAGCACACCCATTTATAAGAACAAAGTTTGAATCAATGGAATGGCTTCATAATCCCTTCAAAGATGCTCTAGAAAAGTTGCAAGTCCTTGGCCTCAAAAGTCCCTTGAAGTTCAGCAACTTTTTCCAAACAAAAAGCCACTTTATATAAAGAAAAAGTTCCCAACGGCTAATGCCCGGTCGACCTGGAACAGGGCCGGGTCGACCTGGTACACACAACGGCTAGAAAAGTGACCGTTGGTGCTCAAAAACCCTGTCGACCCACTGTGTGCCCGGTCGACCGGGTCCCTTGGCCTGGTCGACCGGCCACACAGGCAGGTCGACCTGGTGATGCCCAGAAATCTTGAATTTTGAAGAAACTTGCAATATTGAGGGCATCATTCCAGGGGACTTTGAGGCACATATCTCAAGCATGGATCATGATATAAAATATAATGAAAAAGTGAATATTAAAAGCATGAACCATTTAAACCAAAGAAATGATTTGAAAGATAAAGTATTTGGTAAGCTTGAATAGATTTGAGCTTAAGCTTAAAACATATGAAAGAAAGAAACATTGAGCTCAAACCTTCATGAAACTTAAGAGACACAACTGATTTGAAAACCATGCATATCATATGATAAAAACAAAGATTATGAATGAGTAATAAGCATGAAGATCCTAGGAATGAGAACATGAAACAATGAGAGGTCAAGCTTAAGAAAATGAATGCATCCTATCAAATTGCAACAAAACAAAAACTCTAACAATTTCTTTTGTTAGCTTCCGCATCTTGTTTGGTAAATCATCACTTGTGACTAGTTTATTTTAAAGAAATTAAAATTGGCCTAAATTGGTCACATTTTGTAGCTCACCCTATTCGCCCCCCCTCTAGGGTTAGGATTTCAGGACTTTCATTTACTTGCCTTAGTCCAAGATGTCACAAACCTTCTTCAAGCACTTCCTCTCAAGCTAAGCCAAAGGCTACAAAAACCCCATGAAAACCATTCAAAACTCACTCAAACTTGAAACACAAGAAACACATTTTCACAAAAGGGTTTGCAAACATGAAAAACAAGACCTTTAGGAACCAAAAAGGCTCCATTAAAAAGATGGGTTGGAGCTCTTACCTAGAAATGGCCAAACAAGAAGAGATGAAGAAAATGGAGAGCTTGTCCAACTAGAAACTTCAAGAAACTTGTATCAATGGAAAGCTTGGGATGAGAGGAAGAAAATGATGGTCTTGGAATTTCATTTGGAGTCTTCTAGCTTGTGCATTCAAGAGAAATAAGGTGGACGGAAAAAGGGTTTTCTCTTCTTGGTACTCTAGGGTTAGGGTTTGGGAATGAAAAGAGGGAAGGAGAAGGAGCTGACTTTAAACACTTGCAAATGGGGCCTAAAGAGCCTAAACCTTGCATTGACAAAAAACATGATCTTGCGGGCCTCGAATGAACTCTATGAAGAAGGATAAAATGATCCTCGAAATATCTAGTTTCCGAAAAGTATATTTTTGACATGGTTTTGAGATTTCGAAATTTGTGTCCAGATTTGTGTATAAAAGACAATCTTACCCTCTTTGGGCCAAAACTTGGGTTTTGGGCTTCAAACACGAATGGGCTGAAAACGAAAGTTATAACAAATAATAAAACCATTCAAATGAAATCAAAATCACAATTAGAAATGGAAAACCAATACGATCCTCCCAAGCTTACACATGCACTCAGGCCTTCCTGAGCGGGTCTGACTAACATTTACGTTCTCAAACTTCCCAAAGGTATATCCAGGACTAAAACTAATTATATTCTAACCCAACGGTAACTAAACCCACTTAAGACTAGACACACACCAATCACACACTAATCGAATTAGTCTGGGTCGGGGTCTAACATCCTCCACCCCTTAGGATATTTGGTCCACCAAATAAAATGAACATTTGCCTCTGGTAAAAGCTGTGGATATTTCCTCTGCACTTGATCTCTCAATTCCCATGTGGCTTCCTCTGGCTCGTGATTTTCCCAAAGTACCTTGACCCAATGAATGTTTGATTTCTCAATTCTTGCTTTTTGGTATCAATGATCTTGATCGGCTTTTCCACATACGAGGCATCTTCTCGAATGTCCAAAGGCTCGTGTTGTAGTATATGTGAAGGACTAGAGACGTATTTCTTGAGCATAGAAACATGAAATACATTGTGCACCCAGGAGAGTTCCTGCGGTAATGCAAGTCTATATGCGACATCCCCAATCTTGCTCAAAATCTCATACAGACCAATAAACCTCTTTGACAATTTGCCCTTCTGACCGAACCTTAGAGTTCCTCTAACTGGTGAAACTTTCAAGAACACTTTGTCACCCACATGAAACTGCAATTCTCTTCGGCAAGTGTCTGCATAACTCTTCTGCCTACTTCTGGCGATCTTCAAACATTTCTGAATCAGCTTGACCTTGTCACTTGTCTCTCCAACTATCGTCGGTCCATGGAAACTATGCTCACCGACTTCTTCCCAGCAAATTGGAGTTCTGCATCTTCTGCCAAGAGTGCCTCGAAAGGTGCCATACCGATGCTAGAGTGGTAGCTATTGTTTAAGCAAATTCACAAAGCCGTAAGCACTCATCCCACTGAACCTTGAAATCCAATACACAAGCACGCAACATGTCTTCAAGAGTTTGTATCGTCCTTTTTGACTGACCATCGGTCTGAGGATGATATGCTGTGCTGAACTGGAGTTTGGTACTAATAGACTCATGAAGAGTTTTTCAAAACTTTGAAACAAACCTGCTGTCTTTGTTTGAAGTGATGGAGACGGGCTGACCATGTTTACTAACGATCTCATCAACGAATAGTTTTGCCAGTGGCACCATATGCATCATATTCCCTGTCTTCATCGGAATGAAATGAGTAGACTTTGTCAGACGATCTACAATAATCCAAATTGCATTATTTCCATTCTTGGTATTCGGCAAACGGGAAACGAAATCCATGGTGATGTGCTCCCATTTCCACTCCAGAATCTCCAACGGTTATAACAACCCTGGGGCTTCTGATGTTTTGCTTCAATCAACTTACAAGTCAGACAACGGGACACAAAAGCTGCCATCTCTCTCTTCATGTTGTTCCACCAAAATCTATTCTTCAAATTATGGTACATCTTCATGCTACCCGGATGCATAGAATATCTTGTATAGTGAGCTTCATTCATTACATCGTTCTTCAAGCCATCCACATTTGGCACACACAACCGGTGACGAAAATACAGTACCCCATTCACCATCTTGAAATCTGGACGTTCTGTGATATGTTCCACTAGCTTTGCCAAGTCTGGGTCTTGCAACTGACTTTCCTTGATCTTCTGGATGAAGGTAGGTTCTGATACTGTCATGTTTGCTAACATTGCACCTAGCTTTAGGGTTTGCACCTCCACACCCAATTCTTCAAAATGCTGCAAAACACCAATTCCTCTCAAACTGGCCATGACCACTGATTTTCTACTCAATGCATCAGCTACAACATTCACTTTGCCTGGATGATACTTGATTGGGAAGTCATAATCCTTGATATACTCCATCCACCGTCTCTGTCTCATATTTAAATCCTTCTGCGAGAACAAATATTGCAAACTTCGATGATCCGAATGGACTTCAAATTCCTCTCCATAGAGGTAGTGTCTCTATATCTTTAAAGCGAAAACAACTGCCGCCAATTCCAAGTCATGAGTTGCATAGTTCTTCTCATGGTCCTTCAACTGTCTTGAGCCATAAGCCATCACTTTGCCATCCTGCATCAATACACAACCTAGTCCCACATTCGAAGCATCTGTATAAACAATAAATCCACCGCTGCCCGATGGTAATGTAAGAATTGAAGCTGTGGTTAACCTTTCTTTCAACTCTTGAAAACTTGTCTCACATTGTTCGGTCCAAACAAATGGGACATTCTTCCTGGTCAACTTCGTCAACGGTGCTGCAATGGAGGAAAAACCTTTGACAAATCTTCTGCAGTAGCCTGTTAACCCCAAAAAGCTTCTGATTTCAGTCACACTGCTTGGTCTCACCCAATTAACAACTGATTCTATCTTGGCTAGATCAACTGCTAAACCTTCTCTGGAGATGATGTGGCCTAGAAAAGCAAATTGCTCTATGGACGGTCTAGCACCTTTTGGCAAACTGAGTGGTGTTTTCAGTTTACCTTATTCCGATCGCCATGAGGTCGTCGTCCGTCTTTGGGATGATTTAGCCCGCCTAGACCCTTTCCATGAGGGAGTTTAGGAGCTGCGGCCAACTCGAAACCGATCCCGCTGAGAGGACACAGAACCACCTTAGGGGGATTAATGGGATCCGGTCATAGCTAGAGTTTTGCCTCTCGTGGGAGGCTCCAACACGGTAGTATTCTGCTAGGGGTGCCCCGATAGAAGAGCATTTTACTGAGGAGGTGCTGTCACCCCCTTTGATGATGAACCTGGCTGAGTCACAGGTCCTTCTTTGCCCGCTGCACCAAACTTTCCCCGGATCCCCTCTGGCGGGGGATTGCTGGCGGTAGTGAAGGGGCTTTTGGTCGTCTCTCGCCATTTATGGTTTTTGGAGGCATGGTTCTTGTGAACGTGGTTTGAAATCCATTTCCCACAGACGACGCCAATTATAAGTGCCTAAATATTATAGACTTTGATTAGGTGAGTATGAAACTCATAATATGCTGTTAAGCTTCTTTGGGAGAGATGGATCGCCTTAAGACCTGAAAGGGAAGGAGAAATGGAGATCAAAGACCCTGGCTGCAATTAGCCGAAGGGTTTCCGATGCCTGAGTTAGTGCCATCACTGAACAAAGGATGGAGAAGAGAGGCCAGTCTGTTTGTATTGAGTAGCATGGCATTGTATTGCCTTATCTTGCGTACCTAAAAGGGGATTGTTAGCATTGTCTATAAGTGGGGGTTTCACCTGGCGCACCCTTAGTGGGGGGTAGGTGGAGATACTGTCTAGTCGGATCATGATATGACTTCTTGTATCAATGTGGATGTGATCGTTTGATAAAGATAACCCCTTATCATTATCTGGCGCCCATCTTGTCTGTCAGCATGTTCTGCAACGTAGCCGTAACTATATGGAAGTACAATCATGGTTCAGTACTCATCTCTGTGGGCGTACCGAGCTGAAGATGATACTGAGACCAGATTTGGACGCATCCTGGCACTGTTGCCGAGGTGCCTTATACTGAGACCGAGGTGAGCCTAGTCGGTACCCTTACCGAAGCTAGTTCGAGCTTGGTGCTAGATGGCACTGTTGTCGGGCTGGATGTGTCTTCGCACTATTGCCGAGCTTCGACACCGAGATCTGGATAAGCTAAGTCGGTACTGTTACCTGACTAGCTCAATCCTGCTATTAGGGAATCGTCCTGCAGAATCATCCATATGCAACCACAATGATTCCATTTGCAACCAGTTCAGAACGAAACTACTAGTGTAAAGAGGTAGGAACAGTGGGCCACCATCACTTGACAACAACCATGCTTTCAAGATAGCGTAATCAATTACTTACACTTTAGAATTTCAGGTATAATTTGTAGTCCCACCAGCTGAGGATACATTCACCATTGAAGCTACTACATTGGTGGTTGACTGCTCCTATATTATCTCTTGAGATTCTTTCACCAGCGACTGCACCCAAGACAAGTCCGACTCCTTATCTTTTAATTGGAAGAAGGTGGGCCTCATAGGTAAGTATTCAAAACTTTTGACTTACTTGATGTAGTGATCTGTTGACACCAAAAAAGTCACCTTGCCTCCTCAACATCAAGAAGCCACATGAAACCGCATCTTACTACAAACATGCAATGCTACTTCAAGCATCAAATCTTGTAAGAATCAAACAAAAATAACAAGATCCTTCAAAACAGCCAAAAGAGGGGTTCACATGAAGTTTCGGGCCATTCCAACAACATTTGGCCCAACTTCACTCCTCCAATAGCTGAGTAGGCGCTCCCGACGGCGGTGAAGCTAGAGACCGTGACACACAAAATAAAGCACACAGCTGGCCCCAAGATGCCACTAGGAGGCTCTACATCAAGTTTCAGGCCATTCCGACATCATTTGGCCTAACTTCACTCCTCCAGTAGCTAAACAGGTGCTCCCGGCGGTGACAGCGTCGAAGACATCAAAACTTCGATCAAAGCCTATGGATGGTCTCAAAATACCTCCAAAGGGCTCCGTGTCAAATTTCAAGTCAAACCGACAACGCCTGACCCTCCATCAACCCTCAAGCAATAAAATCAAGTCTCTCGGCGGTGAGAACTATCGAGGCCATCACTCGTCAAACAGAGCACATAGGTGGCTTCAACATGCTTCTAAAGGGTTGCACGTCAAATTTTAGGTCATTTCGACAACGTTTGACCCAACTTTGACGCTCCGAAACAAAATCAAGGCCACCAGCGACGGAGCACCCCGGGACCATGACATCCAAATCGAAGCTAATGGATCGTCTCAAAATGACTCCAATAGGCTCCTTGTCAAATTTCAAGTCAATTGGACATCAGTTGACCGTACATCAAAGCGCGACATCTTCCTCGAGGCAAAATCAAGTCTACTGGCGACGAGAACCCACACAACTTGAAAACTCAAATAAAAGCCCATGGTTGGTCCTATCTACTGCTCAGGGGGCTTCACCTCAAATTTAAGGTCATTCCAACATCGTTTGACCTAGTTTTGACTCTTAACGGAAAATTGGTTACAAAGTCTTCGGCTGTTCCAAAAATAGGAAACTTTGTGCTTCGATTTGCGTAGCTTCTCATCAAGTTTTCTTCTGGAGAATCAAGCCAATAAATGAGGAGAAATGTAAAGAAAAATACAGGAGAAAAAACGGTCGAAAAAGATTGAAAAACGGCCGAGAAACGGCTACCGGAAGGAGAAAAATCCCCATGGTCGCCGGCGACCTTGGCCCTTGGTCACCGGCAGCGACCCCAACCCATGGTCGCTAACGACCCTGGAAGTTCGTGTCGCTGGATTTTCCATCAGGTGGCCCGTTTTTTGACCTTTTTTGCATATCGCGAATTCCAGCCCCTATGGTTTTTCGAAAATATGATTCTTGATGCTTGTAATCGACTGATCTTCATCAACATTTCGGATCCGCCGTTAAGAGCTTGAAATCATCATTGATCGCTCCAAGATCGCCAACCGGCTGACCAAGAAAGTACACTTTCTGTTTGATCGATCGAGAAATCGACAAGACAGATGTCACTTGACCACTAGCACCAATCAATGCCTGAAGTTCCATCGCCATCCAACATCAAACAACATGTGGATCCATCGCGATCATCACAAGAAGAATTCCAAAAGACGCAGCACGGCCCGCGACTCTTTAAATGCCCTGGCGACCACTTAATGCTGTTAATTGACCCGTTTTATGACAGCTTAATGCGGTCATTAACCCATTATTTTGGACAGCCCAATCAGATTCAAGGATAAAGGAGTTACAAGTCCAAGTAATCACAACAATAAATCATGAAACTCCCTTTATCATGGAGATTAAAGGCGATTAATTGTCCATCATTCACCATCGGCCAATCACAACCCAAGAAAAATGAGTTACAAAATAAAAGAATTAAAACTTGTAACTCCTCTCATCACGGAGCATCAATGCCATCAATGCTCATAAACCCACCTTATCGCCACCAAAAGCCTATAAAAGGGGGGTCATTCCAAGAAGAAAGGGTCCAAAAAAAAATCCAAGAAAAATCCCAAAGAATTCTTGAAGAAATCTCTGCACAAACAAGCTCTCCTTCCTTGAAGAAACTCTGTTGTAAAAGACATACCACAAGGTGATCAAAGTCCCTTGGGGGGCCAACCCCCAAGATCCCCTCTCCTTCTGTCCAACATGGCCTAAATGCGACTTTACAGCCCGTTTACTCGGTTTTTTTATTGGATATAGGACCTCCCATTGGTCTTTATCCTCTAAAAATCTGAGGTTAGAGGCAAGCCAAAGAATCAAAGCATCATGTGTTCTCATCTGAAGGACGATGGCGAAGTCCATACATGACTTGCGACCGTCGATTTGAACGAGTCCCTGAAATCTCTTGAGAAGTCAGATTTTTTTTCTCACTTTTCTATTGTATCTTGTATTCTTTGTAAAGAGACCAAAAAAATCACATTTCTTGTCTTTAATTATTGATGAGATTTGTAAATCGCCTTCTACGGCAAAACCACCTTTCACGGCAAAAAAATCGCCTTTCACGACACAAATCGCCTCTCATGACATTTTAAAAAAATTATGTCTCTCTCTTAAAGTATATGTTCAATGGAAAGTTAGAAAGAAGAGTTGATTTCCTTTCTACTTGTGAAGGTGAATCTCCGGATCACCACTTCAAATTCCAAGTAGAATAGAAAATCTGGCATACCCGTACAAAAAAATGTTGATGACTTGCTATTTCTTCCTCCGCCGGACCCCGATAGCCCCCAGGGCGGAAGGAGAGGACGAAAAGCCGAGCCCATCAAGCTGGTACACCCGGTGGGACTCGTTCATTTGAGAACAAGATGCTTGAATTCTTAGGCTCCTTTCTAGTTGGTGGCCAATGTTAGATCTTGCATCTAAAAAAAAACATGAGATGGGGTTTTTGGAAATTTCTATCTTTGAATTTATTTCTACTCTTTCTCATTTCGCCAAAAAAAAAAAGAAATCTGATTTCTCTTTCTTGGATTCAATTTTGATAAACTTTGATCCTCTCCTCTTCGAATTTGATAGCTCATAGAAATGGGCCATCTTTTCTTTTTGATGAGTCCGATAAGGATTTTAAAAAACAAAAAAAAATTCTTATTTCAAACTCTTTAAAAAAAACTAGTTTTTTCTCTTTTGGATTCAAAATTGAGAAACTTTGGTTTCTTCCTTTTCGGACAATGGCTCGTAGAAATCGTTTGTAGCCAGCGTTTGGATTTGGAGGGGCCATTTGTTAGTTTTATGGTCTCAATACCAAGAGTGTGATGTAATAAATTGATTAATTTCTTTATTTATCAATACAATCATGCTTTCCTTTCATGAGATGAATGGTGTTTAATTATATACTTGCACATAACCAATACGGATGACATAATGGTTCATGAGATGAACCGGAGTCCACAAGTATAATAGATGTAATACATGTGTATGGATGAGATCCACATACAGGAGACATGTATTGCAAATCTTATACTCAAATATCTTCACAACTAGTAATGAGATTGGGCATCTCATTTGACAAGGTTGCAGCACTTTGATCACTATAAGATAGTGTGATTTGTCTCGATCATCAGAATGTAAGATTCTGGATCATGGTGCTGGTACATTAGATGTATTGAAGGACTATGAGAAGCACTTTATATACACTGTCTTTACTTTAAGGTCTGCTCTCATAATTCCCTAGCAATAGGCTCTCAATCCTAAGGCATTGATGAACTCAAGTTTCTATCTATTCATTTGCTTTGAGTCACCAATGAGTGAGGCCAATTGTAGGTCAACACCTCGGTGATTTGGGTATGTGGTAGTAGAGTTGTGGGAACATTTAATGGTCAAGATGGAATCTATCTTTAATATCCCCTTCTGCCAATTAATGGATTTATCATTGGTAAGTGCGCACCCATTCTAATTAAGAGTTAATTGGATCGGTACCAAATGATCATTATAATTCATTGGGGCTCAAGGATAATAAGATATGGATCTATTTTGGTGGACAGATCCAATTGATTCATGGATATAGATGAAGGGGCTTACTTGTGGTACTGAGGAAGTTTAGGGTCTTCATTGTAATTTATTCCTAAGACTGGAGTGCAATTGCATTTATATAGTGGAGTTATTTGCAATTAATTGTGGGCTCGGATTGCACGTGAGATGTGGGGTCGCGTGTCCCAGTTGGAGCCAGCTTTCTGAGGAATCCCTAGTGGTCCCCACGCTAGCCCAAGTTATTAGCAAGATACTAATTCTACTTGAACTCTAATAAGAAAGTTACTATTTCTATTTGAAGTGAAACTTCTAATAGTGGTAATAGTAAGTTACTAATTATTAATGGAAGTAGGACTTCTATTTTAATTAGAAAGGAGAAAGCTACTAATTGTTGTGGAAGTGAGACTTCTATGGCAACTAGCAAGGGAGAAGTTCACTATTTTGTAATGGAAGTTAAACTTCTATTTCAAATAGGAAAAGAGGTGGATTGGAGGGCTATATAAAGAGGAACAAACCCCTATTGGACGTCCATAATAGTAAGAGAAAATCCAGCCCCTTTGTGCAAGTGTTGTACAAGTTCTCTTCCTCTCTAAGTTCTCTTCTCTTCCTCCTCTAGTTCCTTGGAGTTACTAGTTAGGTTTTCTCTTGGAGATTCCACCATCTTCTTGAGAAAAGAGATCTAATACCGGTCATAGCATGGAAGATCAAAGGGTGTTGGAGATTCTGATTTGATTAAGTGAAGGTGTTCATCATCAAAGAAAGAACTCAAATTCTCCACTAGAGCACTACAAAGCTCCAAAGGTATAAATCTACATTCTTGTATGTTGTGGATTTCGTGGTTGCATGTTTAGGTGCTGTTTTCTATCTTCTAGATAGTATATATTGCTGTACATGATTTATGAGTTTGAGGGATTGCATCCTGGATTGGGTTTGTTGCCTTCTAGATAGTTGATCCCTGCATCAAGTGGGTCAAAAGTTTTTAAAACCTATCTGAAAGGCCCACCTAGTTTCCAACACCATTCGCTCTCTTTGATGAATCCATTAGAAATCTCTAAAAAAAATCAATCAAAACCCACTAAGGTTGCACCAATTGCATTCTTTGACCAAAGTAAATCTAAGAAAAGCGTTGTCTAGAGTGTAAAGGCAGCTAGACTGTTCGAGGTAAGGGTCCTCCAAATGGGTTCATTAAGTAATCCTACCCTTACCTGGGGGCTGATCTATCTGCTAAGGTTTCATAAGACCGAATTGGAAACCTAGGTGTACCCTTAAAAAAAATCTCTTCAAAACAAAAAAAAACTTTTGTCACTTTTGAGTTCAGATTTGAGAAATCTTGGTTTTCTCCTTTTCGGATTTAGTGCTCGCAGAAATGTTTGAACCTATATTCGGATTGGAACACCATTTGCTCTCTTTGATGAATTCAATCTTGACCTTTCAAAAAAAAAAAAAAAACTTCTTTCACTTTTGGGTTCCGATTCGAGAAATTCTAGTTCATTCCTTTTCGGACTCAATGCTCGTAGAAATGTTTGAGCCTGTGTTCGGATTGGAATACCATTTACTCTCCTTTATGAATCCAATCTTGACCTTTCAAAAAAAAAGAGAGAAAGAAAATCCCATCTCATGTCCTTTCCAAGGATGCGATTTACAACATTTGTGCCTAGCGGTGCTAGTACGCCCTTTCGGGTCCATTGTATTCGCGACCAACACATTTGTATCACCAACCTTATATCATCTTACCTCGAGTGAGCCTTGCTTCTCGGTAATTTGAATTAAGGTTTACAATTGCTTCTAGAAGCACTGAAACGCTCACCCTGAGCCTATCATACTTGCATTTAGAACAATTGTACCCTCTATGGCTTTTCGCCTTCTTCATATTGCTTGGGCTGGGCCATATGCCCTCGAGCAATTTGAAAAGACAAAACCATAGTTATTTCCCATTTATGATCACCATATTCTTGTGATTACTAATGGATGTGGTCTTGTTTTAGAAGTTTTCCAAACTAATAATGGCAGCTTAATTGACCATCACCTTCGATGAGAACAAGTACCAACTTCTACTTTAAGAGAAACACACCAATCGCACTCACAAGCACCCTGGCAGCTGCCGAAGCATCATCGCCCTCGGCAACTCTCAAAACACCAGGTCGACCTCTACTCCCCGGACCATCGTCTTTGGGCCGCTGGGACCATTCCTACTCCCCGCAAAAGAAACTATACCTACCAAGAAGCAAAAAACCACCCCTGAACGTGTCACTATCATGACACCGAGGGCAACAATCAAGAAGCCTGAAGCCCGTGGCACTCCCATGAAGCCTCAACCTACAATAAACCAGGTCTGCCCCAAGACCTAGTCGCCGAGACTGTCACCAAAGCAAAAGAGGTCCCAAACATCTACAAAGCCAGCGTACTTGGCCCCTCTCAAGGAGAACCGATTCTACCCTCTCTCTTACATGAAAGAGGAGAAACCTACCCTTCACTAAACAAATAAATCAACCCAGCATGCGTCGGCTTGCTCCTACAAGCCCAAAATCAAGTCATGCATCACCAGGCCTCTACAAGAACCTGCTAAGGCCTACACTCTTGTGAGTCGACTCTTCATCTCAACAGGGGCCGAACTCGCAAAATTCAAAGCCTCACTGCGACAGGCAAGGGACCGCGTCCGGATCCTGTCCATGCCTATCTTCAAAGAAGACTAGCTCGGCTACTATGCACGGGGACTACATCCTTCATTGCCAAAGCATAGCTAGAGCCGACCGAAGCTCAAATTGCTCATTGTATACTTCGCCGCACGGCATATTGACAAAAGAGACTAGAGAAGCAAAGAACCCTGCATTCTACCCTTCAAGTCTAAAAAAAATGGGTCGAAAAAGAAAGACGTGACCAAGTTGTTGCTGTCTATATGGTTGGCAAAACCAAAAGACGCCAAAAGTCGGCAACCAAAATTCATGTCAAAAGACCGGTGACTCGCAGCATCTCCCGGACATGAAGACATCATGAGGATTCTCCCGCTCCTTCAAGCCAAGGACATCGGAGTAACTACTCCTCGGACTCTTCATCCAAAAGAATGAGCTCCAGCTTAGTCACCAAGATGATATCCTCATTCGATTCTCGAAGGATGAACGTCTTGGTTACAAATGCTGAGCAGCCTCCACCGCATGATGACGTAACCGCACGCATCCAGCAGTTGGAGCAAGGACATCAGAGAATTGAGGCTCTGATGGAAAACCTCCTTCTCACTTTCTAGCGTCCACCTAACATTGAAACTCCTCCAAGTCATCAAGATGACGAGGACAACAATGAGTCACGCGCCCTTACCAAAAAGGACGTTGACAATATTCTCACCAAAGAAAAAGAAGAGGATACACTGAAGGAACATGGGATCAAGACACCATATCCCTTATGGATGGACTCGGTTCCGTTCCCTGCAAAATTCAAACAACCTACTCTCTAAACATATACAAGGAAAGGTTCAGCCAGACAGCATGTCATCCACTTCAAGATCCTGACGGGAGCTATTGCGAATCAAGATGCCCTCAAGATCCGTCTCTTTGCAAGTACCCTAAAAGGTACGACCTTTGATTGGTACTCCACTCTGCCGGAGGACTCCATCCAAAACTGGGCCATGCTGGAGACACGCTTCCTGACCCACTTCAAAGGTGAAGATTATCCTGTTACTATGTCACAGCTATGCAGCCTAAAACAGGGGGAGAATGAGTCAACATACGACTTCATTCACAAGTGGAAGGTCATGGCGTACAAGTGCTCAGATAAACTGCCATAAGTGTCGCTGGTCGAAATCTGCCGTAACAACATGAGAGCAAGGATCCACTCCATGATTATAGGCAACAAATCCCAAAATCTAGGAGAACTCCTATAAGCAATTATGGAGGCTTGTTAGATTGTGTGGTCTCAATCCATCAGTTGATGTAATAAATTGATTAATTTCTTTTTTTATCAATAAAATCATGCTTTCCTTTCATGAGATGAATGGTGTTTATTACTTAATGAACATGACCAATACATATGACATAATGGTTCATGAGATGAACTGGGTCCCATTAGTATATTAGATGTGATATATGTATATGGATGAGATCCACATACGGGAGACATGTGTCACAAACCTTATATTTAAAATATCTTCACAACCAGTGATGAGACTGGGCATCTCATTTGGTAAGGTTGCAGCACTTTGATCACTATGAGATAGTGTGATTTGTCTCGATCATTAGAATGGAAGATTCTGGATCACGGTGCTAGTACAATCGATGTATTGAAGGACCATGAGAAGCGCCTTATGAAATACTGTCTCGATTTAAGGACTAATCTCATAATTCCCTAGCAATAGGCTATCAATCCTGAGACATTGATGAGCTCAAATTTCTTTCTATTCATTTGCTTTGAGTCACCAATGAGTGAGGCCAACTGTAGGTCAACACCTCCGTGTCTTGGGTACGTGGTAGTAGGACTGTGGGAACATACAATGATCAAGATGAAATCTATCTACATTATCCCCTTGTGCCAATTAATGGATTTATCATTAGTAAGTGCGCACCCATCTCGATTAAGAGTTAATTGGATGGTACTGATGATCACTGTGATTAATTGAGGCTCAAGGATAATAAGATGTGAATTTGAGATTGGATGGGACAAATTTATTGCAATTGTTTCGTGGATATTGATAGAGGGGTCTACTTGTGGTAATTGGGAAGTTTAGGGCCTTCATTGTAATTTATTCCTAAGACTGGAGTGCAATTGTATTTATATAGTGGTGTTATTTGTAATTAACTGTGGAGCCGGATGGATTGCACATGAGATGTGGGGTCACGTGTCCCAGTTGGAGTCAGCTTTCTAAGGAATCCCTAGTGGTCCCCACGCTAGCCCAAGTTCTTAGAAAGATACTAATTTTACTTGAACTCTAAAAGGAAGGAATTAGAAAGTTAGTATTTCTATTTGAAGTGGGACTTCTAATAGTGGTAATAATATGTTGCTAATTATTGTGGAAGTGAGACTTCTATAGCAATTGGTAAGAGAGAAAGAAAAGGAGGAGTCTTTGTGCTATAAATAAGGGTGGATACACCCTTGGACGTCCAAGTCTTGGATCCCATGCCCAGCCCTCTTCTAGTGCAAGTGTTGCACAACTCTTCTTCTCCTATTCTCTCTTCTAGTTCCTTAGAGTTTCTAGTAGGGTTTTCTGTGAGAACCCGACCCCTAATCTCTTGGATTAGTGTTGTTTTATTTGTGGATTAGTTCTTTTAGTGGGATTAGTAGTTGTTGGGTTGAGTTTGTGAGCTAGAATGAGTTTTCTTCTAGTTTTGGGCTTTTTAGTGCTTTGGTAGCTTGTGGGGCCCTTTGGGGGTTCCCTTTTCGGCTTTGCATTTTCTTGTGAGATTTTCCCGATTGGTTTCGTATCGTGTTTTTGTCCCATTGCATTCATCTTGAGGAATCCTACAACTTTCATGTTGATCTCGTATCCATTTGAGAACCCGAAAACCGATTTCTTGGCCTTGAGGGCAAAACAGTCTTTTCACACCAAATCTGTACCCAAAACTCGATATTCTCGAAATCCGTGAAACATATACTTTTTGGAAACTAGATATTTCGACGATCATTTCTTCCTTCTTCGTCGAATCCATCCGAGGTCCCGAATTAGATGATTTCAGCCACCCAAGTTCTTTAAGTTGTGGGACCCCTTCTCACTTGCTATAAGAGAACCCACCTCCCTTCTTCCCCATCTTCATTTCCAGCACAAATCAGCAACTATTGAGCCTAGGGTTCCTTGTGCTCTCTTCTTCTTCTTGCTTCTTCATCTCCAAGCCACACCAATAGTTCACCAAACTCGAAATGGAGACCGTCTTCTTCTTCCTCATCTTACAAGCTTTCCATTGGTACCATTTGTGAAGAGAACCCTCCATCACAAGACTTCCCTTGAGCTTGTTCTTCTCATTTGAAGGTCATCCAAGTAAGTGATTCTTCCCATCTTCTAGAATTGTAATCTACTAGCCTTAGAGAAGCTCCACCTTGATTATTGAAAGGTTTCATTGTCATTTCATTGTTTAACCCATTTTAGGGTTGTTTTGGGGGTTTTTGTAGAGATTGTGGATCTTGAGCTTGAGAGGTGATTAGGAGCTTGATTTGCTTGATTAGAGTCAAAGGCAAGTGGTTGATTGGATCGTTTTGATTATTAACATGTTTTGGTGAAAATCTTGATTTCATTGATGGTTTTGGTAATTTTAATAGTTGTTTTTGATATGATAAATATTGATTATGAGATGTGCTTATTGATGAGTTATTCTTTCTTGTTAAGCTCTTGAAAGTGCATGCATCCTATTGTCAAGAATTTCAAATGGTTTCACATGAATGAGTTTTCTCCACTTTGAGTTTTATTGTGGATGGAATAGATGGAAAGGATGGAAATGGAGGAACTTGGAATGAGGAGCCCTTTAGCTCATTTTAATGTCTTGGAAACATGTGATTAAGTCCCCTTGTTTATAGTTTTATGTGATTGATTATATGTTGGAAGGAAAGGAAAGAAAAATGAAGAAAATCCAAGTCCCGGACCTGCACTGCGCCCAGGACCGATCGATCGGACGTGCAGACCGATCGATCGGTCTGTCAGTAACTGTAAGGGTTTTTGGACCGATCGATCGGGCCCTGTGTAGAAATTTCGCCCGATCGATCGGTCCCTGTTCAGAAAATTTTGGTGGATTTTGAGAATTTTATTTTTTCCTTAGTGCTAGGTGGGACCTTGGCTACCCTTTTTGGACTAATTGGACTATGGGTGAGATGTCTTGTGCCGACGCTTCTCACGGTTAGTTTAGTGGCATCGAAGTTCAATCCGTTTCAATCTTGAACGGGATGGAATGACGCGATAACTCCTTTATATCCAAATATAAGTCTTTTGCCTTGGTTATCGCGAATTCCATTCCTTTCGATGACTGAATAGGTTGGTCGATGTTTCCGAATTAACGTCATGCCTAGGATGGACCGTCTATAACCTTGATTTTCCTAGTATGAAATCTAGTACTACCCATAAGCTCATTTTAAGTTGTGAAAATAGTAAAAGTGCATAAGGAGCCCGGAATGTCTTCAAACTCAAGGAGTACCAAGTAATTATCATAATCGACATACGGGACCCCTATTCACTTAAGTAGATCTTGCAATCAATATTTTTCCCGAAATGGTATAGTGCATTATATTTCCTCATTTCCCGAGATTTGCATCACATGATATGAAATGAAAGTGTACCCTTGAGCACCCCGTTTTACCCGTTTATTTATTGTACTTGATTTACTTGTTTCCCCGAAAGCATTGGAGTTACTCTAGTAACAGTTATTTGCCCCGAGATATATTGCCCGACATGATATGATAGTGTGCCCTTGAGCACCCCCGTCTTGCCCGTTATTTATTGTACTTGACTTGCTTGCATATGTCTCGATTGGTTTTAACCTATGAGTCGGCACCACTAAGCTTGGATAACCATGTTGGTCTGATCAACCGACTTGGAGATCCCCATCTTGTCCCGCCAGCTGCAGCTTGGATCCCGATACCCGGTTACTACCGTGGTCCCGTCCCGCTACCCGGTTATTACCGTGGTCTTGTCCCGATACCGCAGATTGCTACTGTGGTCCCCGATGCCCGGCTCGCTACCGTGGTCATGTATAGTATATGTATATGCATTCATGAGATCCCCTGTTTCTCCTCACCGCGAGTGACTGAGATCAGGGCCTAGTATATTTATATGTATTGATATGAGATCCCCTGTTTCTCCTCACCTCGAGTGACTGAGATCAGGGCCTAGTTCTTGCTCTATCGCTTTAGTGATAGAGGACTTAGCTTCTTGTGGTTGCCACCTTGCCAGTTTCCGATTCCTTGGATACCCGACATGTTTTATATTGCTTTTATGTTTTCTGATAAATGATTCGTTTCCTTTATGAAAGTTGTTATTTAAACAAGTGTTAATATTCTCCAATGTAAATTCAGTTATTATTATATTGCCTTCTGTTCTTTGTACCCGCACGTGTTTTAAATAAACGCCGGTTGGGCGAATAACCATGCTCTTACCTATGTTTCACACGATCAATGATTTTACTTGATTTGTACGATTGCCCATGTTTTTAAATGAATACCCGAATTGTTAAGTATCCGTGCTTTATTTTAAATGACACGTGTTTTACCAGATTCCTATGTCTACACCTGTTTTAAATGAATATCCGATTTGTTAAATACCCATGCTTTGAAATGTGTTTCAAATGACACTTGTTTTGCCCGATCACTATGTTTATACCGGTTTCACATGAATACCCGATTTGTTAAATATCCCTGCTTTGAATTATGTTTTAAATGAACCTTAGCTTCGCCAGATTTCTTGGTTACACATTGTTTTAAATGAACGTTTGTTTGTCAAACTTCTATATTTACACATGTTTTAGACGAAAACCCGATTGTCAAATATCTATGCCTTTACAGATTACGTAAATGAACATATGCTTTATTAGATCTTCAGGCTTTTACTCATGCTTGAAAAGAATACATGTTTTGTCCGAGATTCCCGACTTTGCACCCGTTTAATTATTTGCAGCACTTGATCGATTAGCATGATTTATTATATGTTTTATTCTTTACTATATTTGTGATCTTTTCATCCACCTGCCAGACCGTCGTGTCTGACCCACTACTTTTGGTACTCAGGTTCAGATTTCTTCGCCCCGAGTTGAGTGTTTTGTTGGCTGTGGAGCCATACCTTGCAGGTTGTTTTGTTGGCTATGTCATGTAGACATTGAGCTTGACATCGGAGCTACGTCACATTTGGGTAGTAGTTTATAGCTTATTGTTGTATGGCTTTTATTAGCCTTTTTCTTGGGTTTCTTAATTAATGTACATTGATAATTGTAACTTGAATATATTTGGGAATGTAATGTCCTGTTACTGTCAGCTCTGTAAATTATTGTGATGGTTACTCCAGTCTGGTATGATTCTTGAGATAATAGCTATGGGCTAAAGGTTGAGTGCGACACGGAATCCGATGGCCACGGACTTCGGGTCGCAACGCCATAAATGCTTCCGCAAAGTATTCAGAATGTGTTGTCTTCACACACGCGGATCTTGGGAGAAAAATACATTTATCCTTAATCCCCTCTCCCGCCCCCGAGGTTTCGGTTCGGGGGCGTGACATTTTCTCTTGAAGATCCCACACATCTTCTTGAGAAAAGAGATCTAATAGAGGGTCATAGCGTGGAAGACAACAAGGTCTTAGAGATCTCTAATTGCTTCAAGAAGAGTTCTTGTACTAGTTGATTGTCTTCTCCTCGATTAGAGCACTACCGGGTTCCAAAGGTATAATCTGCTTCTCTTCTTGTCGTAGATTATTTTGTTACATGTAGTTGCTGATTTCAATCTTCTAGATATGTTATATTACTGTACATGATTGATGAGAAGGAGAGATTGCATCCTGGATTGGGTTATAACCTTATGGATAGTTGATCCCTGAGTCAAGTGGGTTAAAAAGTTTTGAAAACCTATCCATGAGGCCCACCTACTTCCAACAGGCTGAAACAGTGATAAAAGACCTCAACAGTTAGAAATCATCAAAGAAAGAGCCAACTGCCATTACGACCTTGAAACCAAAGAAAAAGGAGGTTCTTAATGTGCAAACCAAGTCAGCTCCTCAGCAACCAAAGAAACCTGAAAACAAAGCTGCAGGTAAGAAATCTGAACTCTCTTACGCCTTCAAAGAACGAATAGAAAAGAAATACCCGTTCGATGAAGATGTTGAAGAAATCTTCGACGCTCTCGTAGTAAATGGTAAACTGACCTTACCTGAGCCCAAAAGACAAGGAGATGTTGGCAAAACCAATGATCCTCGGTATTGTCCATACCACCAGATGGTCTCACATCCTTTTAATCTGTGCGACCCCGACCCGAGTGAACTCGATTAGTGTTAATTGAGTCTTGTGTTAGACTTAAGTGTGATTAGTAGTCTTTGACTAAGTTGGGTTTGGAATAACTTTTGATATAGTTTTGGGGAATTTTGAGTGCCTTGATGACTAGTGGGGCCCTTTGGGGGTTCCTTTTATGACTTTGTATTTACTTAAGGGATTTTCCGGAATCGTCTTGAATTATGTATTTTATCCCGTTTCAATTGTCTCGTTAATCCAGACAACTTTCATGTTGATCCCGTTCTCATTCGAGACCCCGAAACCCCGATTTCCTAGCCTTGAGGGCAAAACAGTCTTTCTACACTAAATCTGCACCCAAAACTTGATATCCCCGAAACCCGCGAAACATATACTTTTTGGAAACTAGATATTTCGGTGATCATTTCTTCCTTCTTCGTCGAATTCATCCGAGATCCCGAAAGACATGATTTCAGCCCAACAAGCTCCTTAAGTAGTGGGACCCAACCCCATTTGTTATCAAAAGGGAAACCCACTCTCCCTTTCATCTCATTCTCCATTTTTCAGCACAACACTTCAACCTAGGGTTTTCTCTTGTAACTTTCTCTTCTTCTTCTTGCTCTCTCCATCTCCAATCCACACCAAACTTGCATCAATCAAGAAAAGAAGGTTATCATTCTCTTCCCCACCTTGCAAGCTTCCTTTTGATACCATTTGTTGAGAAGTCCACCAACTTTGAGATCTTCATTGAAATAACTCTTGCCATTTGGAGACCTTACAAGTAAGCAATCTTCTTCATCTCCTAGATTTGTATTCTTCTAGTCCTTGAGAAGCTCCATTTTCATTATTGAAAGTTCTTTCTTCTTCATCCTTGGTTTGACCCATTTTAGGGTTTGTTTTGGGGGTTTTTTCTTGTAGCTTGGATTTTGAGCTTGAGAGGTGATTAGAGACTTGGATTTGCTTGATTAGAGACCAAAGGCAAGTGGATGAATGGATAAGTTTTTGAACATTTACATGTTTCATGGAAATCTCTTGTTTTACACTATTGGTTCTTAATGATTTTTACATGTGTTTTCATAGTTTTCCTAGCCTTGATTTCTATTACTTTTGAAATACATATTGATGAGTTGGTTTCTCTATTATACATCTTGATAAATGTATCCATTATGTTGTTAAAGTGCAGATGAATCTTATGGATAGTGGTTTTCTTTTCTTTGATGTTTGAATGTGAAGAAGAAGGTGTTTGGATTTAATGTTCATTGAAGTTTTGATGGGAGTTTTTTTTTTAAGTATGTTGATGTCTGAATGGATGTTTGTTGTTGCAAGGAGAAGCTCAGTTTGCATAAGAGTGCAGGTGGAAGAGAAAGGAGGGAAAAGTTATCAGAAAATTTCGGATGTCAGGGAGGTTTCTGCCTCCTGGCGTCCGGAAGCCAGGAGACAGAGAGTTCGGGCGCCTGTTCTGCTTCCGGGCATCCGGTCGCCGGGAACCTGCAGGGGAGATAAAAAAAATGGGCCACCTTGTAACACCTATAACTTTTGATTCTCATGTCGGATTTGGAAGTTCTATATACCGTTGGAAAGCTCTTGAAGCAAGGAATCCAATGGTACACTTATCTTAGTGATTAAAGATTGAAAAATGAAGTTCATAATTGAATCAATGAAAACCAATATGTGATTAAGAGTTTTTAGCTTGAGATTGTGTATTTGAAAATCGTAAAGTGTATAAGGAGCCCGGAATGTCTTCAAACTCAAGGAGTACCATGTTATCATTACAATCGACATACGAGACCCCTATTCACCTTAAACAAATCTTGAAATCGTTATTTTTCCCGGAATTGTATTAGTTCATTGTATTTCCTCATTCCCGAGACTTACATTACATGACTTGTTTTCCCGAAAGTATTGAAGTTACACTAGTAACAGTTACTTGTCCCGAAATGGATTGCCCGACATGAAATGAAATTTATGCCTTTGAGCATTCTTGCCCCGCCCATTTATTTACTTGAACTTGATATATTTTACACATGTCTCGATTGGTTATTTAACCTATGAGTCGGCACCACTAAGCTAGGATAACCTTGTCAGTCTGATCCACTGATTTAGAGATCCCCCTTTTGTCCCGCCAGCTGCAGTTTGGATCCCGCTACTCGGTTGTTACCGTGGTCTTGTCCCGATGCCGCAGATTGCTACTGTGGTTCCCGATGCCCGGCTCGCTACTGTTATCATGTATAGTATATGTATATGTATTTATAAGATCCACTGTTTCTCCTCACCTCGAGTGACTGAGATTAGTGCCTAGTTATTGCTCTATCACTTTAGTGATAGAGGACTTAACTTCGTGTGGTTGCCACCTTGCTTGTTTCCCGATTTCCTTGGATACCCGTACATGTTTTATACTGCATTATGTTTTCAGTAAATGATTTGTTTCTTTTATGAAAGTTATTGATTGAACAGGTTGAATGCTTTTACAGACGTTTTACATGAATATATGATTTGTCAGATATCCATGTTTTACACCTGTTTTACATGAATACATGATTTGTCAGATATACATGATCTTTCCACCCGTTTTAATTATATGCAGCATTTGATCAAATAGCATGATTTATCACATGTTTTATTCTTCAGCATATTTATTATCTCTTCACCCACCTGCCAGACCGTCGTGTCTGACCCACTATTTTGGTACTCAAGTCTAGATTTCTTTGTCCCGAGCTAAGTGCTTTTGTTGGTTGTGGAGCCAAGAGTTGCAAGTTGTGTTGTTGGCTATGTCATGTAGACATTGGGCTTGACATCGGAGCTACGTCATAAATGGGGTAGTGGTTTATAGCTTATTGTTGTATGACTTTTATTAGCCTTTCTTGGGATTCTTAATTAATGTATATTGATAATTTGTAACTTGAACATATGTAGGAATGCTTATCCTGTTACTGTCAGCTTTGTATTTCATTGTGATGGTTTACTCCAGTCTGATATGGTTCTTGATATAATAGCGATATGCTAGAGGTTAAGTGTGTCGCGGAATCCGATGGCCACGGACTCAGGGTCGCAACGCCGCGAAAGCTTCCGCAAAATATTCAGAATGTGTTGGAATGTGTTGTCTTCACACACGCGGATCTTGGGAGAAAAATATATTTATGCTTAATCCCATTCGGGCCCCCGAGGTTCTGGTCTGGAGGCGTGACATAATCAATGCTTCGTTGTGAAAGAAAAGATCAATGAGATGTGGAAAAACAGAGTCATCACCTTTGATAAAAACTATGGGTCTTCCTCCGTCAACATGGTGTCATATGGACAAACTTCAAAGTCACCAAAGGAGAAAATCACCACTTCTTGCAAGGTGATAAAAATGACCCAGACGTCCCCAAGAGTTGGTTCGTCATCCAACATCAGACGGACAACCCATATGGGTGCATCCCGATCTCTTAGAAGATGAAAATTGGGAGATCATCAAAACAAAGCCTACCGCTCAACAGCGAAGGCAAGTCAAGAAACAACTCCACAAGCTCAAACATCAGGAGAAAGCTCAACCAAAACAAGGAGTCCCTGAAAAGGCAGAGACCTCTTTTACTACTTCACTGGGGGTAACAAAGGAGTCCCTTCCCAAGGCTTCAAAGGCGGTAAGAAAATTCACCCTTGGTGATTTTAATGCCACCTCGTTACAGAAATGAAACTATGCAAGGGGCATCATACTCTTGCAGCTCGGTAATTGGATTCTCCATGGATGGGTACGAGTCTAGTGATACTGTTAGTGATACCAATGAGTGGGAAGAATCCCTTGAAACAATCGAATACCTCTTTGATGAAGAATGGATTCCTGAATCTCATCTTATGCCAGTAATCTGGTATAACCCATTACAGCCACAAGGATCCTGGTCTAATGATGACGAAGACCAAGAGGTTGTTCAAGAAAGTGCTGTTGATCCAGCACAAGCAAGCACTCCACTGGGACCCAACATTGATAAATCACAAGGAGCAGATGACGAAGAAGATTTGGCCCCTATGCCCGATCTTGAACAATATGCAAGAATCTTGCAACGTCTTGCAATAGAGCGGGAGCAGGATCGCATCAATGAGCTTCGTCATAATCAAAATCTAGAACTGGAAATCTCGAAAAATTTACAAACATCTCCTCCTGTAACCCCGGAAAATGAAGAAAACTGTTGAATTGATGATCCTCTTACATCTGAAGACGAGTCTGAATCCCAACAGTATATTCTAAGGGCATCTCCTATCGGGGCAGCTTGCAATGCGATAGTTCGGGATGATGCTGCCTCTAAACCTTCATCTGCTGAGGCCTAAGATTCTTAGACTACGCCCGGTATCATATCTTTTGGAGCTACATCTCCTCAGGTGACTTCTACAGAGGTATCATCTTCTCAGCCTTCGTCTCCTGAAACTGTGACATCGGAACTCAAGCCTCTTCTGACTGATCATCTTGAAGAAGCTCCTGCCAATGAAGTCTTCTTCAATGAAAATCCGATCAATTGGTCCCAGATACCCGACCTCATAGTCGATGTATGGACCAATAAATTATTAAATAAAGAAGAGAAGTTGCTGGATGCTGTTCAGAATTTGTTCCCGGAAAATGCTAAATGCAACGCAATCACTGAGGACAACAATACTGCTACAGAGACGTATTCAGTAAATGATAAGGATCGATCCCTTGATCCCGAGAGTGATCTTTCAAAAGAAGACCCTTCTCTAGAAGCTCTTGAAGTTGGTAGAGGAACCCGCTCTGACCGGGATTACCACAAGAATTACAACCAACCTTCTTTTTCCTTTGTAAATCCTTCAGGAAAACAAATTGTAAACGCCCAAGCGGCAACAATAATGAAAATGCAGGTCCAAAAGAGGCTTTCAAGTATGACTTGATTGAGCACTTTAAATACATACCTACACGACTGCACATCCTTGACTTATTACGAATGTTTCCACAAACTCGTGATAGTCTCATTTCAGAACTGCAAAAGCTGAATGCAGATGTCGACAAAATGCACCACAAGTCTTACAAATTGAAATGGACTACAGGGTCAAAAAATCAAATACTTCATCAAAGGGAGAAAGAAGAAAACTGAGGGATCAAGCATTGAATGCCTCTCGGTTAAAACAACAGCAAGTGCGACCATCACCTTTGATAAGGATGACCTCCTGCTAGGCGAGAGAAAGCACAACCGACCCTTGTACTTCACAGGGTATGTCAAAGAAATGCCAATACACAGAGTCCAGATCGACCCAGGTTATGTACTCAATCTCATCTCTACTTCGGCACTTGTAGAGTTGGGTATTCCACATAGGAAGCTGAGTCACACGTCTGTATCCATCTTTGGATACGATGGGAGTGCTCAAAGGCCTATCGGAAAAATCAGGTTCAAGTTGTAAATCAGTGATCTTATCTTTGAAGTCATTGTGTACGCAATAAGAACCCCTTCATGCAATAATATCCTTCTTGGATTCCCTTAGATACATGAGAATGGTATTGTCCCTTGAACTCTACATCAGTGCATCAAGTTCGTTGGCAGCGACGGCTTAATACATCGAGTGTTTGCAGATAAAAAGCCCTTCAAAGGCAAAGACATTCATTTTGCAGATGCTCAAATGTATAAAGATGAAAAAGAAGAAAAGGAGGAAGAAACAATACCCTTTGTCGAAAATCTCCAGAAATATAAGGGCAAGGCTCCTCAGCAATCATCGGAAGAAAACAAACCTTCTAGCAAATCCGAAGAAAGCAGTCACTCTCCCTTCGTTGTCTCTCTCAAATCTTAAAAGTCTTTGGTAATCACCACCAAGGCGAAGAAGACAAAATGAAAAACTAGGGGCAAGTTCGTTGTCTCCTTCTTGTTTATCATGCAAGACACAGATTCGGATTTAGAGCCAAAAGACGATATACGTCAAGCCAGGCAGATACTTAGCAAGTTCAACCCGCTCTCACTCCATTGGAGACACCTGCTAACTTAGAAGATCCTACGTCTGCTTCCTTCATCGTTCCCGCAACTTAGGCAGAAGAAAAGACGATCTTCTTCTACAGATCGAAAGCCTCTTCACCAAATTCTTCGCTTAAACCTTTCCAAAATGAAGCTACGCGTCAACTATTCCTGTAGAAAATGGGCTATGATGCTCAGAATCCAATCGGTTTGGGAGGTGGCCGTGGTATTCTCACACCATTGGAACCCACCATGACCAAAAGTCAACTGGAGGATTGGAAACTCTATCGTCATATAGACAAGTCTTCATACGGGTTGGGGTATGATCCTGACAGTCCCATGAGACAGTTGACACAAAGGCTGCAAAGTTGTTTTGCAGACCAAGCCTCAACATCTCTTGTCCATGAAGAAATTGATCTCCCTAGATATCTCTTTGAGGAGTCACCCGTCAAGGATCTAGGAAGCTCCTACAATTGGTATGATTTCTCTGACGATGAAGAGGAACTGTCCGATGATACAGACACACGATTTTCTGATCCGGAAGAACCATCATCTCCAAAGGAAGTACCCTACTTCGACCCAGTTTCAACAAGTGATTAGGATCATCTCATTGCAGTCGTGAGAAGAGTACTGTCGTGACCCCGGACCGGGCTCGCAGAACTAATCCGGGATCGGGACTAATTAGTGTATGTGCCACATTTCTTTAATTTCTCACTAGTGTTCGGTGAGGATATCACAACAATATAAATATTTCTTTCAATGTAGAAGCGTGTAGCAAATGAATCATTCAATTCTACCCACAAGATAAAAACACATGTAAAAACCAAGTATCAGAATGAGCAATGATCATAAGTGCTTTCCCAAAAGAAAAGTTAAAGTTTATACAAAAGATAATTTAATTATATCTCCAAAAATTAGAGGCCAACAAAGGCCAATATAAACAAAATACCAATCCCCAAAAGAATGGTTAAATGTTTCCCAAAATGTTATGTCTCTCATAGCAACCAAATGTCTAAATGACATCATCAGCATGCCACTCAACTAGGCGTTGCGGCTCACCGACTACATCCTCAAGCTCTGCCTCGGGATAGACAATGTTCGGACCTGAGTACCAAAGAGTGGGTCAAACACGACGGTTTGGCAAACAGGTGAAAAGACATGACAATAAAATAATAAATGAATTTACCTTCAAAAGCATTTAAACTTGTTTAAATAACAATTTCCATAAAAGAGATAATTCATTTATTCAAATACAAGTATGCGTTGTAAAACATGTAAATGTAACCAAGGAAACGGGAAATAAGCAAGATGGCAACCACACGAAGCTAAGTCCTCTATCACCGAACTGACAGAGCATATCAAGGCGTTGATCTTAGCCACACGAGGTGAGGAGAAACAACAAAATATATACTGTGTGGGGTGTTTTCCTAAGAGTAGGATTACGCTAGCCTCGGTAGTAGTACCAGCGCAGCACACCCCGATCTCGGTATCCAAGCTCGGCTACAGTGTCAAGATCCATCTAGTTCGGTAACGGTACCAGCTAGACGTCTCTTCTCAGCTAGGCAAATAGTGCCAGCTTCTGCCAAGCTTGAGCCAGTCTCGGTAAGTGTACTAGCTGGGCTCATCTCGGTCTCAGTATAAGGTACCTCGGCAATAGTGCCAGGATGCATCCGAATTTGGCCTCAGTATCATCTTTAGTTCGGTCCGTCCACGGAGATGAGTACTAGGCCATGATTTTACTTCTATGAAGTTACTGTTACGTTGCAGAACGTGCTGAAAAATAAGACAGGCGCCGGATAAGCGGTCAGGTGTCGTCTTGATCGATCACATCCACACTAATACCAGGGCTCATCTCTTGATTCGACCTGACAGTATCTCCAGCTACCCCCACTAAAAGTGCGCCAAGTGAAACCTATACATAAACAAGGGTAAGAATCCCTTCGAAGGGATGTGATTTTATGTTATGTTTTTTTACAACATCACGCATAATTATACTGAATATCACACATTGCATAGCCCGTTACAGAACGCCTTGCATAAGAGCATACTTGCCTCTCATCTCCATCATTTGTTCAGTGACAGCACTAACTCAGGCATCGAAGAGCCTTCGGCTGATGGCAGCCAGGGTCTCTGATCTTCTTTTTTCTTTTCCTTTCAGATCCTAAGGCGATCTATCTTCCCCAAAGAATCTTAGACAACAAATCACAAATCCTACACAAACCTAATCTGAGTCCTTAACTTTTAGGCACTCACAATTGAAAGTCCTAGGATCCAAACCCTAGAGGGGGGGGGGGGGGGGGGGGTTGAATAGGGTGAGCTTCAATTATGACCAATTTAGACCAATTTTAACTTCTTTAAATTAAACTAGTCACAAGTGGTGATTAAGTAAATAAATGCGGAAGCTTACAAAAACAATCACCACAAAAGCATGCACCATCACACAAGGATTTATAATGGTTCGGCCTCAATGCCTACACCCACTACCGGCTTATGATCCAACACCCCACCGGATTTCCACTATTTATGCTTTTCAATAGGCTAAGCAATAACCTTTACATTATGCTTTCAAGGCTAAGCAATAACCTCTACGTTATGCCTTTCTTAGGCTAAGCAATAACCTCTTCAACCAAAGGTCGGTTATCTCTCTAAGTAGTGTATAGAATACACTTAATGGAGATACAACTTAGCTCATTACAATGCCTCTTAATTAGGGGGATATGAAAGTGAAAATCTAATTCACACACACACACTATGAATGCAAAGATGAATGCACAATGTGTATGTATGATGTCCTCAATCAATTTGAAAATGAAAGCTCACATAAATGTATGCCAAAGGCTTTTTAAAGTTTTAGCTCATAAAAAAATTTATGATTGAGGAAAGAATGCTAATCACATGTTAAAAATAACTTGTAAAAGATATACATATGTATTCCAAACAAGTTGTGAAATTCTAAGAACAAAACATGAGATGCATAGTGTTAGACCCCGACCCAGACCAAGTCGATTAGTGTGCGATTAGTATGTGTTTAGTCCTAAGTGGGTTTAGTTGTTGTTGGGTTAGAAGTAATTAGTTTTAGTCTTGGACATAGCTTTGGGAATTTTGAGAATGTTTAGTATTAGCTAGACACACTCGGAAAGGCCCGAGTGCACGTGTAAGCTTGGGGAGATCGTATCGGTTTCCGTGTGATTGTGATTTTGATTTCATTCGAATGATTTTTCTATGTGTTACAACTTTCGTCTTAAGCCCATTCTTGCTTGAGACCCAAAACCCATGTTTTGGCCCAAAGAGGGTAAAATTGTCTTTCTTGCACAAATCTGGACACAATTTTCGAGATCTCAAAACCATGTCAAAAATATACTTTTTGGAAACTAGATATTTCGGTGATCGTTTTATCCTTCTTCGTCGAAGTCATCCAAGGCCGTCAAGATCATGTTTTGGTCACTTCAAGGTTCAGCTAGTTGGGGCCCATTTTCATCACTTAAGCCCCATCTCCCTCTCTTTCCATTCACTTTACCAAATCTCTGCAACTCTCTTGACCTAGGGTTGAAAAACCCTTTTTCCCTTCCCACTTCCTCTCCTTGCATGAGCTAGCTAGAAGACTCCAAAGAGATTCCAAGGCTACCATTTTCTTCCCCTCATCTCAAGCTTCCTATTGATATCTTCTTCTTGAAAGCTAAGGTTGAGAAAACCCTACATTTGTCTTCATTTCTCTTGTTTGACCTTCTCTAGGTAAGAACTTCCACTCATATCTTTCATGGAGTTATTTTGGTTCCTCAAGATCATGTTTTTCATGTTTGGAAACCCTTTTGTTAAAATGGGTTCCTTGATTCCATTTTTTAGTAAGTTGTGTGGTTTTCTCTTGGGTTTTCTTGTAGTGTTGGATTAGCTTGAGAGAAGTTCTTGAGAAGGATTGTTTAGCATTTTGGCAAGGCAAGAAATCTCTATAGGACCATTGTGCATGTGTATTTTAAGCTACATTGTTGTTTTGGAAATTTTGCATATGAATATGTTTACAAGCTTCATGATCATGTTCTTTTCGGATTGAATGTTTAAGATTTGGAAAAATATGTGTTTTGCCCCTTGGAGAACATGTAGGCTCAGGGAGTGCAAGTGGAATGAGAAACAAGAAGAAGGGAAGAAGAAATGTGCAAAAATCTGCACTGGACTGCATTTCCCGTGCAGTTCGGTCAGCCGTCGGTCGGCTGGCGGCTAACCGAAATCCCCATTTCGGTTAACCGCGAGCTGACCGAGCTCGGCGGTTCCCTTTCCAGAAGCTGACATTTCGCCAGGGAGTTGCGGTCAGCTTGTCGGTCAGCGAGCGGCTAGCCGCCATACCCCATCTCGGTTAACCGCTGGCCAACCGCGCGTTGTCGGTTCCTTTTCCCGAGAGCTACATTTCGGACTGGGTTCCAGCGGTCAGCCCTACGGTCAGCTTGCGGCTAACCGCCAAGTGTCAGTTCGGCTAACCGCAGTCAGTTCGGTTCTTTTTCCAGAGGGCTGTGTTGGACCTGGATTTCCAGCGGTCAGCTCGTCGGTCAGCTGGCGGCTAGCCGCCAGACCTTAGTTCGGCTAGCCGACACCTGACCACGAGGTGACCGAATTTGACAGATTTCCTGTTTTGAAGAGTTTTTGCAAGAATGAAAACTAGAACATGTTAAGTGGCCTTTAGCCTGATATTATGCAATCGAAACCCGAGATGTCTTTGAACTTTGGGGCACCAATTCTTTATTAATTCCAACATCTGGGCTTCGGCTGCACAATTATCAACCAAGGGTCCTTGCATGAGATTGATAGGCTTTGTATCCGTACTTTGGTTTCGATATAATGAATATCATCGTGGACTCGTTTTGAAGACGTGTTTCAAGAAAAAGGGGATCACTTCCTAAGCGTGTTATGTATATTAATTATGCCCTTGCTAGTCGTGTTTATCGTGTTTTGATAAGTGATTTCCCCCTTTTATCTCGACGTGTTTAGACCGTGTTTCGCGTGTTTTGTGCATTCATGAATTAAGTAAACACCACTGAGCTTAGACTGCCCTTTAAGTTTGATCCACTGTCTGGGGGTCTTTAAACACGTGGACTGTCTGCAGACTGGTCGTGTATTATTACACATCGTGCGTGTCCGGTTCCGCGGCCGGAATTCCCGTCTTTGTGGGAAATCGTGTCGTGCTTATATTATGTATATCGTGCTTGTCGTGCGTGCTTGCTCTTTTCATTATATAAATGATAGAGAAAGGATGAGCTCTTTGTGGTTGATAACTATTAATGATATATTATGTACTCATGCTAGTTTGCTTCAATACCTCAGTCAATATAGTGTTTCAAATCAAGGATTTGTTTACATGTTTTCTAAACCGTTATTGTCCATGCTTATGCCTAAATTGATTACCTGCCAAACCGTTGTGTTTGACCATTGTTTGTTGGTGCCCAGGTGCAGGAGACGTTACCTTTGAGGAGGAGCATCAGGAGGAGACTTGTGAGCCAACCCCTGTGAGAGAGTGGCAGCCCGACGATGTCATCTAGACGTCGGGCTGGTTCTTGAGTCTCGTCACCTTTTTGTCATGGGGTTTCTTTTGATTATTTTGGAGAAGTGTATTGGCCTCTGTTGGCCTCTTATGGAACTGTAACTAAACTTAAATTACTTTCTTATTCGTCTTGTAACTTGAATTATAAGGGGAATGCCTTGTTAGCTTCTTTCTTTGATACTATGCCTTGTGATTATATGTCATGGCACTTAAATATTTTATTGGTGCTCATCTTGTTGTGTTTTGCTACACGCTTCCGCATACTTGATCATGTGAGCCAGATTCCGCGTGTCTTTGGGAATCCTCACCGTGGGAACCTGTGGGAAAACGAATGAAAATAAACTATCTTAACAATCTCAACGTCGCGGGCCCGGGGGTCCCGTTCCGGGGTCGCGACAGGACTGGTATCAGAGCGAGACATGTTTCAGGCACTTAAAAGAAACTTGAAAGATCTTAATAACGTGGCGAGGATTCGTGAGTTCATTAGATTCGTTCGTATTGGATCTTAGAAACCCTTGTACCATGATTTTGTGTTCTAACTCTTTGTTTTACAGCATTATGCCTCCAAGAAAAGCTCCAAATCATCATGCTTCGGGCAGTAATCAAAATGAGTCAGATGCATCTGAGACACCTATAGCTACACAGTTTCAGGAACTTATGCAAGCCATGATAGCACAGCAAAGGCAAGCTAATGAGAACCATGCCAGATTCCAAGAACAGTTAGCTAAGAAGGATGATGAGATGGCACAAGTTCAGAGGCAACTTTTGGAAGTACTTCAGAACAGGAATGTAGCAGCACCCGTGGGTCCACAGATTGTAATTCAAAATAGGGATCCAGACCCTAATGCTTTATTTGAGAAGTTTAGGAAGAGAGCACCCAAAGAATTTTCTGGCAATGAGGACCCGTTAACGGCAGATGACTGGCTAGTTAATACGGAGAAAATCTTCGATGTCTTCATGCGCACGGGTATACAGAAGGTCAACCTCACAACTTCATTATTTTATGGGCTTGTAGACCGGTGGTGGCAAACAGTCAAGGACCCATATGCAGTGATGGCTGACGATGAGGCATGGGCAGCATTCAAGATACAGTTTCAGGACAAATACATCCTCTCTCATGTCAAGAGGCAGAAGGCTATTGAGTTTCAGCAGCTCAAGCAAGGTAGCATGACGGTGCTAGACTATGCCACCAAGTTCGAAAGATTGGCTAGATATGCCACCGAGCTGA
Source organism: Cinnamomum chago (assembly GCA_038049695.1). NCBI lineage: Eukaryota > Viridiplantae > Streptophyta > Magnoliopsida > Laurales > Lauraceae > Cinnamomum > Cinnamomum chago. Next base: position 51,848,905 of record CP142462.1, read on the forward strand.
TTGACACGGAAAGGAAGAAGATAACAAAGTTTTTGGAAGGGTTGAACCCGATTATCATGAGAGATGTCATAGGAGTAGTTCCTCCAGCTACATATGATGAGGCGGTTAAGCGGGCATATACATTTGAAGATATTAACAATATGATTGTTCAGGACAGAAAGCAGCAATATCAGCAGCATAATCAGAGGCAACAGCAGAGCAAGAAGCCAAGGCAAGAACAAGGTCATGTGAGACAGGGTTGTGGCCATTGTGGAAAGAATCATGAAACACACGAATGTCGTAAGGCCATGGGTGCCTGTTTCAAGTGTGGGGCCATGAACCATGCAATCAAGGATTGCCCACTACTTCAGAACCAAGGGAACAGAAACCAGCAGCAGAGACAAGTAGCTCCTCAGAATCAAGCACCAGCTCAGAATCAGATTAAACCACCTCAGCAGCAGCAGCAGGCTAGGCAACCAGCACAGAACCAGAATGCTCGTCCTCCACAACATAACAGACAAGGCCAAGGAAGGCAGAACCAAGTACCGAACAGACTTCAGATGCATGGACGTTTGTATTATCTCAACCGTGCAGATGCTGAAGCTGCAGGAGACGTGGTAGAAGGTAAACTTCTTGTCTGTGGGGTAGAGGCCCAGATTTTATTTGATCCTGGATCCACACATTCCTTTGCATCTCCTAGTTTTGCTAAGTTGATTGATGCACCATGTAGTGAGTTGGATTATATTTTAGTAGTGACCACTCCAGTAGGGAAACAAGTTGTGTGTAGAACCCATTACCCTAGTTGTACAGTTTTGTTAGGAGATGTTAACTTAACGGCCAACCTCATAGTTTTGGACATGCATGATTTTGATGTCATATTAGGTATGGATTGGTTAGAAGCATATCATGCCACCATGGATTGTTTTAGTAAGACCATCACATTCAGATTCCAAGGACCACAGGCAGAATTGATATTTCAGGGGAACATGAGAAAAACTCAGGCAGGGTTTATTTCAGTGTTGAAGGCAAGCAGATTAGTGCAGAGTGGGTGCCAGGCATTTATTGCGTTTATCACGGAGGATAAACAGTCCCAAGGGGTGGAGGATATCCCCATTGTGTGTGAATTTCCGGATGTTTTTCCAAAAGAAATCCCGGGTTTACCACCAATTAGAGAAGTTGAGTTCACAATTGAGCTTCTTCCAGGGACAGCTCCAATCTCGATTGCACCATATAGGATGGCTCCAGCAGAGATGGGTGAGCTAAAGCTCCAATTGCAGGATTTGTTGAGCAAAGGTTTTATTAAGCCAAGTGTTTCACCGTGGGGAGCACCGGTGTTGTTTGCGAAGAAGAAGGATGGAAGTTTGAGAATGTGCACGGACTATAGGAAGTTGAATCACGTAACCGTGAAGAACAAGTACCCTTTGCCAAGGATAGATGAATTGTTTGACCAATTGCAAGGAGCAGCCTATTTTTCCAAGATAGACTTGAGGTCAGGGTACCATCAGTTGAGAGTTAGAGACTCAGATGTTCAGAAAACAGCCTTTAGAACAAGATATGGGCACTATGAGTTCTTAGTGATGCCCTTTGGTTTGACAAATGTACCCGCAGTTTTTATGGCTTTGATGAACAAGGTCTTTGCACCTCATTTGGATCACTCTACGGTAGTTTTTATTGATGATGTCCTTGTATATTCTAAGAGTAAGAAGGAGCATGAAGAACATTTGAGGACAGCGTTGCAGCTCTTGAGGGACAACCAGTTATATGCAAAGCTCAGTAAGTGTGAATTCTGGTTAGAGCAAGTTGCTTTTCTAGGCCATATCATCTCCAGAGAAGGTTTAGCAGTTGATCCAGCTAAGATAGAGGCAGTTGTTAGTTGGGTGAGGCTAGGCAGTGTGACAGAAATTAGAAGCTTTTTGGGGTTAGCAGGCTACTACAGAAGATTTGTCCAAGGTTTTTCGTCCATTGCAGCCCCGTTGACAAAATTGACTAGGAAGAATGTCCCATTTGTGTGGACCGATCAGTGTGAAACCAGTTTTCAGGAGTTGAAAGGAAGGTTAACTACCGCCCCAATCCTCACATTACCTTCGGGCAACGATGGATTTATTGTTTATACAGATGCTTCGAATGTGGGATTGGGTTGTGTATTGATGCAAGATGGCAAGGTGATTGCTTATGGCTCGAGGCAGTTGAAGGACCATGAGAAGAATTATGCGACTCACGACTTGGAGTTGGCAGCAGTTGTTTTCGCATTGAAGATGTGGAGACACTATCTCTATGGAGAGAAGTTTAAAGTCCATTCAGATCACAGAAGTCTACAGTATTTGTTTTCGCAGAAGGATTTGAATATGAGACAGAGTAGGTGGATGGAGTATATCAAAGATTATGACTTTCCAATCAAGTATCATCCAGGCAAAGTGAATGTTGTAGCTGATGCATTGAGTAGAAAATCAGTGGTCATGGCTAATTTGAAAGGAATGGGTGTCTTACAGCAGTTTGAAGAGTTGGGTATAGAGGTACAAACCCTAAGATTGGGTGCGATGTTAGCAAACATGACAGTTTCAGAACCAACCTTCATCCAGAAGATTAAGGAAAATCAGTTGCAAGACCCAGACTTGGCGAAGATAGTAGAAGTTATTGCAGAACGCCCCGATTTCAAGATGGTGAATGGAATACTGTATTTTCGTGACCGGTTGTGTGTGCCAAATGTGGATGATTTGAAAAATGAGGTAATGAATGAAGCTCACAGCACTAGATATTTTATGCATCCGGGTAGCACGAAGATGTACCATAATTTGAAGAATAGATTTTGGTGGAACAACATGAAGAGAGAGATAGCAGCTTTTGTGTCTCATTGTCTAACTTGTCAGTTGATCAAGGCAGAGCATCAGAAGCCTCCAGGCTTGTTACAGCCTTTGGAAATTCCGGAGTGGAAATGGGAGCACATCACCATGGATTTCGTTTCCGGTTTGCCTAATACCAAGAAGGGAAATAATGCAATTTGGATCATTGTAGATCGTCTGACAAAGTCTGCTCACTTCATTCCGATGAAGATAGGGAATATGATGCATATGGCACCACTTGCGAAGTTATTTGTTGATGAAATTGTTAGTAAACATGGCCAGCCCGTCTCCATTACTTCAGACAGAGACAGTAGGTTTGTTTCAAAGTTTTGGAAAACTCTTCATGAGTCGATGGGTACCAAACTTCAGTTCAGGACAGCTTATCATCCTCAGACCGATGGTCAGTCAGAAAGGACGATACAAACTCTCGAAGACATGTTGCGTGCTTGTGGGTTGGATTTCAAGATTCAGTGGGATGAGTGCTTACCTCTTTGTGAATTTGCTTACAACAATAGTTACCACTCAAGCATTGGTATGACACCTTTCGAGGCACTTTATGGTAGAAGATGCAGAACTCCGGTTTGCTGGGAAGAAGTCGGTGAACGTAGTTTCCATGGACCGACGATAGTTGGAGAGACAAGTGACAAGGTCAAGTTGATTCAAGAACGGTTGAAGATCGTCCGAAGTAGGCAGAAGAGTTATGCAGACATTCGTCGAAGAGAATTGCAGTTTCAGGTGGGTGACAAGGTGTTCTTGAAGATCTCACCAGTTAGAGGGACTTTAAGATTCGGACAGAAGGGCAAATTGTCTAGAAGATTTATTGGTCCGTATGAGATTTTGAGCAAGATTGAAGATGTTGCTTATAGACTTGCGTTACCGCCGGAACTCTCCGGGGTACACAATGTATTTCATGTTTCTATGCTCAAGAAATATGTTTCTAGTCCTTCGCACATTCTACAGCACGAGCCTTTAGAGATTCAGGAAGATGCCTCGTATGTAGAAAGACCGATCAAGGTCATTGACACCAAGGAGCAAGAATTGAGAAACCGGACTATTCATTGGGTCAAGGTACTTTGGGAAAATCACGAGCCAAAGGAAGCCACCTGGGAATTGAGAGAGCAAGTGCAGAGAAAGTGTCCCCAGCTTTTACCAGAGGTAATTGTTTGATTTATTTGGTGGACCAAATATCCTAAGGGGTGGAGGATGTTAGACCCCAACCCAGACCAAGTCGATTAGTGTGCGATTAGTATGAGTTTAGTCCTAAGTGAGTTTAGTTGTTGTTGGGTTAAAAGTATTTTGTTTTAGTCCTGGACATAGCTTTGGGAATTTTGAGAATGTTTAGTATTAGCTAGACACACTCGGAAAAGCCCGAGTGCACGTGTAAGCTTGGGGAGATCATATCGGTTTCCGTGTGATTGTGATTTTGATTTCATTCGAATGATTTTTCTATGTGTTACAACTTTCGTCTTAAGCCCATTCTTGCTTGAGACCCAAAAACCCATGTTTTGGCCCAAAGAGGGTAAAATTGTCTTTCTTGCACAAATCTGGACACAATTTTCGAGATCTCAAAACCATGTCAAAAATATACTTTTTGGAAACTAGATATTTCGGTGATCGTTTTATCCTTCTTCGTCGAAGTCATCCAAGGCCCTCAAGATCATGTTTTGGTCACTTCAAGGTTCAGCTAGTTGGGGCCCATTTTCATCACTTAAGCCCCATCTCCCTCTCTTTCCATTCACTTTACCAAATCTCTGCAACTCTCTTCACCTAGGGTTGAAAACCCCTTTTCCCTTCCCACTTCCTCTCCTTGCATGAGCTAGCTAGAAGACTCCAAAGAAGATTCCAAGGCTACCATTTTCTTCCCCTCATCTCAAGCTTCCTATTGATATCTTATTCTTGAAAGCTAAGGTTGAGAAAACCCTCCATTTATCTTCATTTCTCTTGTTTGACCTTCTCTAGGTAAGAACTTCCACTCATATCTTTCATTGAGTTATTTTGGTTCCTCAAGATCATGTTTTTCATGTTTGCAAACCCTTTTGTTAAAATGGGTTCCTTGGTTCCATTTTTGAGTAAGTTGTGTGGTTTTCTCTTGGGTTTTCTTGTAGTGGTGGATTAGCTTGAGAGAAGTGCTTGAGAAGGATTGTTTAGCATTTGGGCAAGGCAAGTAATCTATATAAGACCATTGTGCATGTGTATTTTAAGCTACATTGTTGTTTTGGAAATTTTTCATATGAATATGTTTACAAGCTTCATGATCATGTTCTTTTCGGATTGAATGTTTAAGATTTGGAAAAATATGTGTTTTGCCCCTTGGAGAGCATGTAGGCTCAGGGAGTGCAAGTGGAATGAGAAACAAGAAGAAGGGAAGAAGAAATGTGCACAAATCTACACTGGACTGCATTTCCCGTGCAGTTCGGTCAGCCGTCGGTCGGCTGGCGGCTAACCGAAATCCCCATTTCGGTTAACCGCGAGCTGATCGAGCTCGGCGGTTCCCTTTCCAGAAGCTGACATTTCGCCAGGGAGTTGCGGTCAGCTTGTCGGTCAGCGAGCGGCTAGCCGCCATACCCCATCTCGGTTAACCGCTGGCCAACCGCGCGTTGTCGGTTCCTTTTCCCGAGAGCTACATTTCGGACTGGGTTCCAGCGGTCAGCCCTACGGTTAGCTTGCGACTAACCGCCAAGTCTCAGTTCGGCTAACCGCAGTCGGTTCGGTTCCTTTTCCAGAGGGCTGTGTTGGACCTGAATTTCCAGCGGTCAGCTCGTCGGTCAGCTGGCGGCTAGCCGCCAGACCTTAGTTCGGCTAGCCGACACCTGACCGCGAGGTGACCGAATTTGACAGATTTCCTGTTTTGAAGAGTTTTTGCAAGAATGAAAACTAGAATATGTTAAGTGGCCTTTAGCCTGATATTATGCAATCGAAACCCGAGATGTCTTTGAACTTCGGGGCACCAATTCTTTATTAATTCCAACATCTGGGCTTCGGCTGCACAATTATCAACCAAGGGTCCTTGCATGAGATTGATAGGCTTTGTATCCGTACTTTGGTTTCGATAGAATGAATATCATCGTGGACTCGTTTTGAATCTTAAGTACCAGCTCGTTTTGAAGACGTGTTTCAAGAAAAAGGGGATCACTTCCTAAGAGTGTTATGCATATTAATTATACCCTTGCTAGTCGTGTTCATCGTGTTTTGATAAGTGATTTCCCCCTTTTATCTCGACGTGTTTAGACCGTGTTTCGCGTGTTTTGTGCATTCATAAATTAAGTAAACACCACTGAGCTTCGACCGCCCTTTCAGTTTGATTCACTGTCTGGGGGTCTTTAAACATGTGGACTGTCTGCAGACTGGTCGTGTATTATTACACATCGTGCGTGTCCGGTTCCGCGGTCGGAATTCCCGTCTTTGTGGGAAATCGTGTCGTGCTTATATTATGTATATCGTGCTTGTCGTGCGTGCTTGCTCTTTTCATTATATAAATGATAGAGAAAGGATGAGCTCTTTGTGGTTGATAACTATTCATGATACATTATGTACTGATGCTAGTTTGCTTCAATACCTCAGTCAATATAGTGTTTCAAATCAAGGATTTGTTTACATGTTTTCTAAACCGTTATTGTCCATGCATATGCCTAAATTGATTACCTGCCAAACCGTTGTGTTTGACCCTTTTTTGTTGGTGCCCAGGTGCAGGAGACGTTACCTTTGAGGAGGAGCGTCAGGAGGAGACTTGTGAGCCAACCCCTGTGAGAGAGTGGCAGCACGACGATGTCATCTAGACGTCGGGCGGGTTCTTGAGTCTCGTCACCTTTTTGTCATGGGGTTTCTTTTGATTATTTTGGAGAAGTGTATTGGCCTCTGTTGGTCTCTTATGGAACTGTAACTAAACTTAAATTACTTTCTTGTTCGTCTTGTAACTTGAATTATAAGGGGAATGCCTTGTTAGCTTCTTTCTTTGATACTATGCCTTGTGATTATATGTCATGGCACTTAAATATTTTATTGGTGCTCATCTTGTTGTGTTTTGCTACACGCTTCCGCATACTTGATCATGTGAGCCAGATTCCGCGTGTCTTTGGGAATCCTCACCGCGGGAACCTGTGGGAAAATGAATGAAAATAAACTATCTTAACAATCTCAACGTCGCGGGCCCGGGGGTCCCGTTCCTGGGTCGCGACACATAGGGATGTCAATCAAATTAACAATGTAGCTCAATATGTGTATGCTATAAGCATAAAACATCAAAATAGATTTGATTGAAGATAGGGGACAAATCATATGTAATTATAAATTCAACTTGAAAATGATATACCTATCAATGCAAAACGAGTTGTGAAACTTTAAAACAAAAGTACATATGATTTGTGAAGATGTTGAATCCAAAACATAAGATAGATTTGAAAGTGATTTTCTTATGATGAAAAACAACAACCAAAGATTCAACCAAGTATAGGAATCATGTTACATAAAATTTCAAAGATGTTTTTCATTAACATGATTTACTCAGATATACCAATTTAAGTACTACTTGGATTGAATCAAGGTGATGCATCCAAAACAATAGATCAATTCAAAACATAAACATGTTAAGGACAAAATAAATCATAGTTTATCATGCTAGAAAAGATTTACCAATAATTAAAGCAAAGCATGAAAACATATGATTAAGAAAAGTAAAGCTTACTTAGTGATTTAACTCAATGGAACCAAGCTTTAGCTTTCCAAATGACCCCTTTCATCCCTTGGCTCATTCCCCTTTGATTGGCCTCAAAACATCTCAAGGAGGGCCTCTATGTTCCTCAAACTTTTCAAAGGAATGAACCACTATTTATACCCAAAAAATGGGTTTCTGCGAGTGCCCAGTTGACCTGGTACAGAGCCCGGTCGACCTGGCTTCAAACGGTTAGAAAAATGACGGTTGGAAGAGCCAACGACTCTTTGCCCCGGTCGACCCCATGTGTGCTCGGTCGACCGGGTCCATGGGCTCGGTCAACAAAGCACACTGCAGGTCGACCCGGGCCGAGGGACCAAATTCTTCAAAAATAAATTTTCCAAAGAATTTCTTTGAGGGGAATTTTTGGGCCACTGAATCAAGCTTGGAATCATGTTTTAAATCAAACTAAGAGTTTTAAAACATGAAACAAAAAAATCCTAAATTGATTTGAAAGATTTAAAACTCATAGGCTTGCTTGATTCATAAAACTTCTTTTCAAATTAAAGTGCATCCAGGTTAAAAAACAAAACATGCATAAATCAATATTTCTAACAATGCAAGTGTAAATCAAGATTTCAAGTTTTTCTAAAACAATGCATGTGTGAAAATTCAAATGATGCTAGAATGATAATGCATCCATCAAATTGCAATACACAAAATGCCTAACAATCTCCCCCTTTGCAATTTGATGGCAACTTACTCAACACCGAATTTTACACACTAAGTCTTCAGCTCCCCCTAAGCTGGACACGTCTTGAAATCTCTTGGATGCTCCTTCTCTTATCTTGGGCTTTGGGTCCTTTTCTTCATTCTTCTTGATGCTTGGAGCTTGATCATTCTTCAAGCTTTCTTTTCATCTTTCTCTCTATAGCCAAGCATCTTTTTTAGCTCCCAAGTTTTCTTTCTTCTTTCAACTCTCCCCCTTTGACCATGCACTCTCTCTCCCTTTGGCAAGATATGCATTCTCTCCCCCTGTAGAAGATCTCCTCTTAGGAAGCTTGGACATTCTCTTCCCCTTTATATAACTTGAATGTTCTCTCCCCCTTTGACATTAAATTGCAAAGGTACCTACACACATGAAATAAGGAAAATACCTTTTAGAAGCACCTGTTAACAAAAAGAAATCGAAAATGAAATACATAACAGGTTATCATGTATGGTTAGCAAGTTATAAGGGTAAAGAGCTAATACAAGGGTGAATTTGATCAAAACTAATACTTCCTATGAAGGTTTACACTCCCCCTCAATCCATTTTCTCCTTTTGTCAAACTTTTGACAAAGATTTAACTATTTGGTTTAAGAAGAATATGGTTTTACCAATTGAGGGTAAACTTCAATGAAAGAATTAGACACTTATAACTATAGAACACAATATGATCAAATTACCAAAAGAGAGCAAGGTCAAGGAGAAAAGCGATCATGGATACCAATTGGAAAAACAAAGAATACCAATTGAGATACAATGATAAGACTATAAAATCAATCACTCTAAAATGGAGTTCTAAAGAATATAACTATTAAGATAAATCCAAATTAGAGCTATCCATGATGAAATGGGGTTTACTAAACATAGCATCAATCAATTTAACTATGAAAATCATATACTACAAATGTTTTGAAATCATTTCATTCAATCAATAAATATGACTAGATGAGTGAAATGAATTTCAAACATGAAGCCAACCTCAACTAATAACCAACCAAGATTATGAATATAAATATATATATATATATATAAACATGGTGGTCATGAGATTTACTTATATGAGCAAGAGAGGTGGCAAACATGAAAATTATGATGCTAATGGAGTGTGACATGGAACAAATATATTACTATCAAGTTCAATCCAATGTACACAAGGTCATCACATACTCTAGATAAGACATCAAATCAATCGATAATGATACTTGAAACCAATTGAATTTGACAACATGAAATTCCATCAGGCATCATAAATGAGTATTCATCACTTTTAATGATATAACTAATGAGCATAGTGACGAACAAGAGAAATTGCAATGCAAAAGGATATAACTTGGTAATGCATGCAATTTTCAAAGTGACAAAATCATATGAATTCAACAACTAAGATATCCATCAAACATATAGATATACGATGGATGGATTTCAAAGAGTTTCATATGATCAAGATCACTACTATGCTGTTGAAACGTGTATAAGGATGACATAACTTAGAGAATATACATGAATCAACATCATAACCATCCAAAAAGAAATGACTAGAAGGCATAGAGGATGGATTTGAGTTCTAGTATGGTTTCTACAAATATAATAAAAATCACAACCATACATGGAACGATTTGACATTTGCATAGAGAGGATCAATCAACACTCAAGATCTAACTCATACCATATCATCAATAAAGAATATAACTATGCATGTACAAGAAGGTATGGAGTTAGATGGATATCATGGATTGCATATAGATGAAAAATGGATCTCATAAATGGGTATACCTATTAAGAACAATGAATTAATTCCAATTCATCTAAAATGATCCATTAACCTATCATGCAACATCTCCACTCTAGCAAATGTACTAAGCTTACAATGCAATGGGAAATGGATATGAGGATTATACCAAATGATCTTAGCACACTAAATCACATATGTACTTATTAGGCTCAAATGATAATAAAACAAAAGATTTTACTATAAAGCACATAAACAATCATCAATTTGCATTAATGAAAATATATACCAAGTTAGGCACAAACATGCAAATCAATGAAACCATATCCAACCACGCAACGTAAGACATCAAAATCAATTTGCATAAAAAGAATGTAACTAAATGACGAAAGATGCAAATTGTTTGTAAAAATTATTTCCTTCCAAATGATATAATCATAATTAAGCACAAGGAAATAAATTCAAGGAAAATGCATCTATAAATACAACCAATAAAGCTTAGAACATTTTCCAAAGTTTTTCAAATCACTTCAATATTTAAAATTCCAACAATGAATCACTTATAGAATTATGAGCAAGCGATTTTGAAAAACAAGAAGTGTACTACTATAAATTTTCAATTTGTATTCTAAAAATGACAATAGACACTAATACAAATTGAACACATATTTTCCATACCAAGGGATATAACTTGAATAATCAATGGAAAACATAAATTGCTTCAAATCATTTGATTTACAATAAAGACCTAATTATGACATTGATCAAATGATTTTCCAACATCAATTGATCATGAAAGATTTAACTATAAAAGCTTTTGTAATCACAATCAATTGATCATCAATAGATATGCACTACAAGAGATATAACTCGAAAAAGTCTTAGAGTGGTGAAATGGTTCTTTGGGGAAATTTCATTTTCGACTATAGTGGAAATCATTTTAAAGATATGCAATAAAACACAACATTAGGGTTCTAATCTAGGTTATAGCGAAGAAGGATCAACTCCGGGTTGTTAAGCCCTAAAATGGAGTAACCTCTCTCTGATACCAATTTAAAGTCCTGGGATCCGAACCCTAGAGGGGGGGGGGGTGAATAGGGTGAGCTTCAATTATGACCAATTTAGATCAATTCTAACTTCTTTAAATTAAACAAGTCACAAGTGGTGATTAAGTAAATAAATGCGGAAGCTTACAAAAACAATCACCACAAAAGCATGCACCATCACACAAGGATTTATAGTGGTTCGGCCTCAATGCCTACACCCACTACCGGCTTATGATCCAACACCCCACCTGATTTCCACTATTTATGCTTTTCAATAGGCTAAGCAATAACCTTTACATTATGCTTTCAAGGCTAAGCAATAACCTCTACATTATGCCTTTCTTAGGCTAAGCAATAACCTCTTCAACCAAAGGTTGGTTATCTCTCTAAGTAGTGTCTAGAATACACTTGATGGAGATACAATTTAGCTCATTACAATGCCTCTTAATTAGGCGGATATGAAAGTGAAAATCTAATTCACACACACACACACACTATGAATGCAAAGATGAATGCACAATGTGTATGTATGATGTCCTCAATCAATTTGAAAATGAATGCTCCTAAATGTATGCCAAAGGCTTTTGAAAGTTTTAGCTCCTAAAAACATTTATGATTGAGGAATGCTAATCACATGTTAAAAATAACTTTTAAAAGATATACATACGTATTCCAAACAAGTTGTGAAATTCTAAGAACAAAACATGTGATGCATAGGGATGTCAATCAAATTAACAATGTAGCTCAATATGTGTATGCTATAAGCATAAAACATCAAAATAGATTTGATTGAAGATAGGGGACAAATCATATGTAATTATAAATTCAACAAGAAAATGATATACCTATCAATGCAAAACAAGTTGTGAAACTTTAAAACAAAAGTACATATGATTTGTGAAGATGTTGAATCCAAAACATAAGATAGATTTGAAAGTGATTTTCTTATGATGAAAAACAACAACCAAAGATTCAACCAAGTATAGGAATCATGTTACATAAAATTTCAAAGATGTTTTTCATTAACATGATTTACTCAGATATACCAATTTAAGTACTACTTGGATTGAATCAAGGTGATGCATCCAAAATAATAGATCAATTCAAAACATAAACATGTTAATGACAAAATAAATCATAGTTTATCATGCTAGAAAAGATTTACCAATAATTAAAGCAAAGCATGAAAACATATGATTAAGAAAAGTAAAGCTTACTTAGTGATTTAACTCAATGGAACCAAGCATTAGCTTTCCAAATGACCCCTTTCATCCCTTGGCTCATTCCCCTTTGATTGGCCTCAAAACATCTCAAGGAGGGCCTCTTTGTTCCTCAAACTTTTCAAAGGAATGAACCACTATTTATACCCAAAAAATGGGTTTCTGCGAGTGCTCGATCGACCTGGTACAGAGCCAGGTCGACCAGGCTTCAAACGGTTAGAAAAATGACCGTTGGAAGAGCCAACGACTCTTTGCCCCGGTCGACCCCATGTGTGCTTGGTCGACCGGGTCCATGGGCTTGGTCGACCGAGCACACTGCGGGTCGACCCGGGCCCAGTGACCAAATTCCCCAAAAATGCATTTTCCAAACAATTTATTTGAGGGAAATTTTTGGGCCACTGAATCAAGCTTGGAATCATGTTTTAAATCAAACTAAGAGGTTTAAAAACATGAAATATAAAAAGTCTAAATTGATTTGAAAGATTTAAAACTCATAGGCTTGCTTGATTCATAAAACTTCTTTTCAAATTAAAATGCATCCAAGTTAAAAAACAAAACATGCATAAATCAATATTTCTAACAATGCATGTGTAAATCAAGATTTCAAGTTTTTCTAAAACAATGCATGTGTGAAAATTCAAATGATGCTAGAATGATAATGCATCCATCAAATTGCAATACACAAAATCCCTAACAACAATTGGCTTTGTTTGTGCGAAAACGATCGAAAAAGTCGTGCCTCTAGCAACGGCAAAGGACCTACAAAGCCTGGCCACCATAATCGACAACCCCCTGTTGAACCAGTTCCAGGGGAAGTCGGATGCGATAGGCATGGGACGACCTGTAACTCAGACAGGTTGATCAGCAAAGGGGGTGACAGAGTGCTGTCTTGCTGGAGACTCCCCTGTGGAGCAAAAGTACCAGCAGCAGTCGGGTCTCATCATTTCCTCCACCAAGCGGGTTGCGACAGCGATAATGATGAAGATCCATCCCTTGTTGATACCAGGGCCCGCAACCGCGGCCCTGGTGACAGTACCAGCTGCTGCTCGGATAATCTCGACCTTGACAGCTCCAGCAACGCCCACGATGATAGCACCAGCCTTAGCTCGGACGGTTCCGGTCTTCAAAGCTTCCGCAGTAGCCTCGGTGACAGCACCAGCCTTTGCTACACAGCTTTAACGTCTGGCCTTGGTGACATCACCAACCTCGACTTACAGAGCTCCGGCAAAGGTCTTAGCTCGGTGACAGCACTAGCATTGAAGAGATCACAGCTCGGTTACAGAACAAGCTGCAAAGCGTTGTAGTTATGGAACTCGACAAAGGTCTTAGCTCGTTGACAACACCAACATGGAAGAGACCACAGCTCGTGTCGCGACCCCGGACCAGGCCCGAAGGACTAATCCGGGATCGGGACTAGTAATTTACCAGATTATTATAATGCCATGCATTTATTTAATTTCCCACAGGTGTCCGCGGTGAGGATATCACAACCATAAATGAATATTTCTTTTAAGTGCGGAAGCATGTAACAAATCAAATAGTCAGACTATTCCTAGTCATGAAGACAATATCATAAGTATGAAATACTGCATCAGAATGAGCAATGATCAATAGCATGTTTCCCAAAAGTAAGTAAAAGTTAAACAAAAGATCATTTAGTTACATTTCCCAAAAATAGAGGCCAACAAAGGCCAATATAAACAAAACAATAACCCAAAAGAATGGTTAAATAGTTTTCCCAAAATATCACGTCTCTCGTAGCACCCGATATCTACATGACATCGTTAGCACGCCACTCAACTAGGGGTTGTGGTTCACTTACAGCCTCCTCCGGCTCCTCCTCAAGGTAATCGGCAACGGGACCTGAGTACCAAAGAAAATGGATCAGACACGACGGTCTGGCAGGAGAGTGAAAAGGTACAACAACATATAATAAAGGAAATATCTTGAAAAACATAGAAATCTGTTTAGGCAAGAACCTTAATAAAGGAGATAAATCATTTACTAGAAAATGAATAAACAAGATAAAAACATGTTGGCATCCAAGGAATCGGGAACTAATAAAATGGCAATCACATAAAGCTAAGTCCTCTATCACCAAAGTGACAAAAATATAACGGGACGTTGGTCTTAGTCACACAAGGTGAGGAGATTCAACGAAAAGCATATATACAAAATAAATATACGGGACGGGACCACGGTAGCGAACCGGGTATCCGGACGGGGCCACGGTAATAAACTGGGTATCGGGATCCAAACTGCAGCTGGCGGGACGGGAGGGGGATCTCCAAGTCGGTGGATCAAACCGACAAGGTTATCCAAGCTTAGTGATGCCGACTCATAGGTCAATTAACAAATCGAGACATGAACGAGTAAAACAAGTGCAAGTAAATGAATATGTGGGGCAAGGATGTTCAAGGAATAATTTCCATTTCATGTAGTGCAATACGTTTCGAGACAAGTAACTTCAATGCTTTCGGGAAAACAAGTCGGGTAAAAAAAATCTTGGAAATGAGGTGAAACAATGAACTATTACAATTTTGGTAAAATATCAGTTTCAAGATTTATTTAAGGTGAATAGGGGTCCCGTATGTGGATTATAATAATGACTTGGTACTGCTTGAGTTTGAAGACATTCCGGGCTGCTTATACACTTTACGATTTTCAAAACTTAAATGAGCTTATGATAGTACTAGACGGTACGATTTAAAAACCGAACTATAAACGGTCCATCCTAAGTATGATGTTAATCCTGAAGTATCATACAACCTACTCAGTCACCGAAAGGGATAGGATTTGCAATACCCAAGGAAATAGACTTCGCGTATAGATATAAGAAGGATATCGCGTTGTCCCATACCATTCAAGATTGAAATGGATTGGATTCCGATGCAACAGAACTAACCATGAAGAATGTCGGCTCAGGACATCCTCACATATAGTCCAATGAGTCCAAAAAGGGTAGCCAAAGTCCCACCTAAGCCCATCCAAAAACAGGGTAAAAATCCCTTCCAGCAAGGGTTTCTCAGTTGGCCCCGTCGACCCCATGCACAGCAGCCCCAGTCGAGTTGGCCAAGGCCGAGTCGACCTGGTCTTTGTGTGCTCGGTCGACCGAGCCCATGGCCGGTCGACCGGGAGTTGTAACATAAATGGGTGCACAGTGTTTTGGTCAGGCTCCTAGGGAACCTGACCCCGTGTCCCCGGCCGACCGAGCCACCGTGGGGTCGACCAGGTACACTGCGGAACATAACCCAGGTTCTGTTCTGCAGTGTGCTGGTTCCTCCTCTTTTTCCCTCCTTTCAACACTTATACAACCACACAAGACTAGAGACAAGAAGACTTTAAACTCATGTTTCCAAGACATTAAATGAAGCTAGCAAGATGCATTATGAGCATTTATTTCAACAATGAAAATCAATAAAAGCATGAGAAATTCATAAATGTTTCACCAAATCATTTAAAACTCAAAACACCTAATCATCCACTTCCCTTAGGTCCAAGCTAGCAAAAACCAAGCCTCTAATCACCTCTTAAGCTCAAATCCAAGCTACAAGCAAAAACCCCCAAAACAAACCCTAAAATGGGTCAAACAAGGAATGAAAGGGATAGAACTTCCAATAATGAAAATGAAGCTTCCCTAGGGCTAGAAGAATACAAATCTCGAAGATGGAGGAGATTGCTTACTTGGATGACCTTCAAATGGAGAGAGTTAGCTCAAAGAAGATCTTGAAATGAGAGGTTTCCTTCACAAATGGTAACAATATGTAGTTTTCAAGATGAGGAAGAGAATGGTGAGCTCCATTTCTTGATTGATGCAAGTTTAGTGTGGATTGGACATGGAGAGAGCAACAAGAAGAAGAGAAGTTGCAAGAAAAACCCTAGGTTGCTGGTTTGTGCTGGGATAATTAAGAATGAAATGAAAAGGGAGAGTGGGCTTCCCTTTGTTAACAAATGGTGTTGGGTTCCACTACTAAATAAGCTTGTTTGATTGAAATCATGTCTTTCGGGACCTCGGATGAATTCGACGAAGAAGGAAGAAATCATCGCCGAAATATCTAGTTTCCAAAAAGTATATGTTTCGCGGGTTTCGGGGATATCAAGTTTTGGGTATAGGTTTAGTGTAAAAGGACTATTTTGCCCCTTGAGGCTAGTAAATCGGGTTTCGGGGCCTCGAATGGACACGGGATCAACATGAAAGTTGTAGGGATCACTAAGATAAATGAAACGGGTTAAGAACGCAATTCAAAACGATTCCAGGAAATCCACTAAGTAAATGCAAAGTCGTTAGGGGAACCCCTGAAGGGCCCCACTAGTTACCAAAGCACTTAAAATTGCCCAAAACTAGAACAAAAGCTATTCCAAACCCAACTTAGCCAAAATCACTAATCAAACTTAGAACTAACACACGACTTAATTAACACTAATCGGGTTCACTCGGGTTGGGGTCTTACGTCCTCCACCCCTTAGGGCATTTGGTCCTCCAAATAAAATATAAGACTTACCTCTGGTAGAGGATGTAGGTACTTCTTTTGCACTTGATCTCGTAATTCCCACGTTACCTCTTCCGGTCAATGATTCTCCCAAAGTACCTTAACCCACTGAATAGACCGTGTCCTCAAACTCTTGTTCCTTCGTATCAATGATCTGAACGGGCTTCTCAACATAGGTAGCATCCTCTCGAATCTCCAATGGCTCATGCCGAAGCACCTGGGACGGATCGTGGACATACTTCTTCAACATAGACACATGGAAGACGTTGTGTACGCTGGATAGCTCGGGTGCTAAGGCTAATCTATAAGCCACGTCACCGATCTTACTCACAATGTCGTAGGGTCTAATGTATCTCCGTGATAGCTTGTCTTTCTGCCCAAATCTCAATGTTCCCCTTGTAGGTGACACTTTCAAGAAGACCTTGTCTCCTTTTTTGAACTGTAAATCTCTGCGGTGGGAGTCTGCATAGCTCTTCTGTCTACTCCGGGACACTTTTAAACATTCTTGAATCAACTTGATCTTGTCGCTGGTCTCACTTACAATAGTCGGTCCATGGAAACTGCGAACGCCGACTTCTTCCCAACATATAGGTGTCCTACACCTTCTGCCATACAAAGCCTCAAAAGGCGCCATCCCAATGCTCGAGTGGTAACTGTTGTTGTAAGCAAACTCACACAACGGTAGAGTCTCATCCCATTGATTCTTGAAGTCTAACACACAAGCACGGAGCATATCCTCAAGAGTTTGAATCGTTCTCTCTGACTGGCCATCTGTCTGAGGGTGATAAGCGTGCTGAACTGTAATCTCGTACCCATAGACTCATGTAGCGTCTTCCAGAACCTCGAGACGAATCTGCTGTCTCTGTCGGATGTGATAGAAACTGGTTGCCCATGACGACTGACAATCTCGTTGACAAACAACTCCGCCAAAGGTAGCATGTGCATCTTCTTCCCTGTCTTCATAACAATGAAATGCGCTGACTTGGAGAGACGATCCACAATGACCCATATCGCATTGTTGCCTCTGCTAGTCCTCGGTAGTCCCGAAATAAAGTCCATGGTAATGTGCTCCCACTTCCATTTCGGGATCTCTAACGGTTGTAAAAACCCTGGAGGCCTCTGATGTTCTGCCTTAATCAACTGACAGGTCATGCAATAGGAGACAAACGATGCAATTTCTCTCTTCATATTGTTCCACCAAAACCTGCCCTTCAAATTCTGATACATCTTTGTGCTGCCTGGATGCATTGAAAACTTCGTGTTGTGAGCCTCGATCATGATATCATTTCTCAAATCCTCGATGTTAGGCACACACAGACGGTCACGGTAGTACAAAACTCCATCAACCATACGAAAGTCAGGACGTTCTACAATATGCTCTGAAATCTTGGCCAACTCTGAATCTTGCAACTGACTATCCTTGATCTTCTGAATGAAAGAAGGCTCTGACACTGACATGTTAGCTAACAAAACTCCCTTCCTTAGTGGTTGCAGGTCTATACTCAACTCTTCAAATTGCTTAAAGATACAAGTGCCACTTAGATTTGCCAAGCCTGCTGATTTTCTGCTCAAGGCATCGGCAACTACATTAGCTTTCCCCGGGTGGTACTTGATTGGAAAATCGTAATCCTTTATATATTCCATCCATCTTCTCTGCCTCATGTTCAATTCTTTCTGTGAAAACAAGTACTGTAAGCTGCGGTGGTCGGAGTGGACTTCAAACTGCTCTCCATAGAGGTAATGTCTCCACATTTGCAACGCAAAAACAACCGCTGCTAACTCAAGATCATGGGTGGCATAGTTCTTCTCGTGATCTTTCAACTGTCGAGATCCATAAGCAATCACTTTTCCTTCTTGCATCAACACGCAACCGAGTCCAACATTCGAAGCATCAGTAAAAATAGTGAAACCGCCGCTTCCAAATGGAAAAGTAAGGACTGGTGCTGTAGTCAATCTCTTCTTTAGCTCTTGGAAACTCTCTTCACACTGATTTGTCCATACATATGGTGCATTCTTCCTTGTCAACTTCGTCAATGGTGACGCATTCGACGAAAATCCTTGCACAAACCTCCGATAATAGCCTGCCAATCCCAGAAAGCATCTAATTTCTGTCACATTCTTCGGTCTTTCCCAATTCACTACTACCTCAATCTTGGACGGATCCAATGACAATCCTTCTTTGGAGATAATGTGCCCCAAAAATGCTACTTGGTCTAGCCAAAATTCACACTTGTTGACTTTCGCATATAGCTGATTCTCTCTCAAGAGTTGCAATGCTATCATCAAATGCTCTTCATGCTCTTCCTTGGTTTTGGAGTACACCAAAATGTCATCCATGAATACTACCACAAACTGATCTAGATACTCTACAAAGTTCTTGTTCATCAACGCCATGAACACTGCTGGTGCATTTGTCAACCCAAATGGCATCACTAGGAACTCATAGTGGCCATATCTTGTCCGGAAAATTGTTTTTAACACATCTGATTCTCTGACTCTCAGCTGATGGTAACCGGATCTCAAGTCAATCTTCAAAAAGTATGAAGCACCTTGCAATTGATCAAACAATTCATCTATCCTTGGCAATGGGTATTTGTTCTTGATGGCCACTTGATTCAATCTTCTGTAATCTATACACATTCTCATCGAACCATCCTTCTTCTTAACAAACAAAAATGGAGCTCCCCATGGTGAAATACTCGGTCTCACAAAACCTTTGTCCAACAATTCTTGCAACTGGGTCTTCAATTCCCCCAACTCTGCTGGGGCCATTCTATATGGTGCAATAGATATCGGAGCGATCCCTGGTAACAACTCAATAGTGAAATCAATCTCTCTAATGGGTGGTAAACCTGGAATCTCCTCCGGAAAAACATTCGGGAATTCCCAAACAATTGGGATCTCCTCCACCCCTTGGGACCGTTTATCCTCCGTGATAAACACTAAATATGCTTCACAACCACTTCTCAGTAGTCTATCAGCCTTCAACGCTGAGACAAACCTTGCACTAGGATTCCTCCTCTCTCCCTGAAACAACACTCCCTCTGGTGTCTCAACTAACTTGAAAGTAAGGGTCTTATGGAAACAATCCATCGTGGCACCGTACCCTGCCAGCCAATCCATCCCTAGGATGACATCATAATCATACATCTCCAATGAAATGAGATCTACGGTTAAAACCGCTTCTCCTATCTGGACTATGCAACTAGGATAAAAGGTTCTACAAATAACTTGTTTACCTACTAGGGTTGCCACAGTCAAAATGAACTCAAGTTCTCTAGTATGCATATCAATCAACTCATAAAATTTATGGGATACGAATGAATGTATAGAGCCAGGGTCAAATAAAATCTTAGATTTAATCCCACAAACAAGGAGTGTACCTTCCACGACATTGCCTGCTGCCTCTGTATCAGCTCTGTTAACCGCATAGATTTATCCTCGATGATGAGGCCTCATCTGAGGTTGTTGTGGCCTGCCTTGTTGTGCATTCCTATTGCTAACGGGCCTGCTGCTGTCTATGCTGTTGTTGTTGTGGTGCTTGTTGCTGGAGTGGCCTTGCCTGGTTTTGGACAACCAATGCATTCTGTGGTGGTGCTAGACGTTGTGGTCCTTGCTGCTGCTGCTGAATCTGCCTATTCGGTCTTGGACAATCCCTCATTTGGTGGTCCATGGAACCACATCTGAAGCATGCTCCTGTAATGGTACGACATTCAACACTCGCATGGTTCTTCCCATAGTGGATGCAAACCACTAGATTCTGAACATTTGGTCATGTTCTTTGCTTCTTGTTCCGATGATTTCTCTGATGTTGGTAGTTCTGCTGATGAGCTGTGCTCTTGCCTTGACTCTAAGGATCTTGTTATGGAAGTTCTCAAACTTATAAGCCCTCTTGACCGCTTCATCGAAAGTAGCAGGTGGCACTACTCCGGTGGCATCCCTCTCAATGAAAGGGTTAAGTCCCTCAAAGAACTAGGCAATCTTCTTCTCAACTGTATCCACCAACTCCGGTGTATATCTGGACAATCTCTCGAACTTGGTGAGGTACTCTAGGACTGTCATACTCCCTTGCACAAGCTGCTGAAATTCTATTGCTTCTGTCTCTTGATATGGGCGGGTACGTACTTATCATGAAACTGCCTCTTGAAGTTTACCCAAATCTCTGCATCAGGCATAGTCCTGTATTCCTCCCTAACTGTCTTCCACCATCTGTCCACTGTACCACTGAAGAGAGATGATGCTAATTTTACTCTTTCTCCTCCTGTGCACTGGAAGATCTCAAATATGTTCTCTGTATGCTCTAACCAATCATCTGCAGCTATTGGATCCTCTATTCCAAGAAACTCTTTCGGAGCCCTCTTCCGAAACGGCTCAAATATGGCATTTGGGTCATGTTGCCTCTGATTGATGACAATGGCGGGTTGGGGTTGAACAGGTTCGGGCCTTCTCTGTAATACTTCCAACAACTGCCTCTGCATCTCTGCCAATTCTCTTGCATGGTCTTCCTCTCTTTTAAGCATTTGCTCTTGCAGCCTAGCCTGATTCTCATTAGCCTGACGCTGTTGGTCAAGCATTGCCTGCATCATTTGTTGGAACTGATTTGGCGCATTGTTATTAACCCTATCATCTTCAAGTGGGCCTGTGTGATCACTATTGCTTGCAGAAGAGTTGTCATTTACCCGTCTCTTACGAGGTGGCATGATGCTGCAAAACAATTTGTTAGCACATAATAATCAAATAAAGGGTCACACATTGCTCACACGATACTAGCTAACGAAAGATCTAACGGATCCTCGCCACGTCCATAGGGTTCCTAGTTTCTTTTAATTGCTTGAAACACGTCTCGCTCTGATACCAGTATGTCGCGACCCCGGACCGGGCCCGAAGGACTAATCCGGGATCGGGACTAGTAATGTACCACATTGTGATAATGCCATGCATTTAATTAATTTCCCACAGGTGTCCGCGGTGAGGATATCACAACCATAAATGAATATTTCTTTTAAGTGCGGAAGCATGTAGCAAATCAAATAGTCAGACTATTCCTAGTTATGAAGACAATATCATAAGTATGAAATACTGCATCAGAATGAGCAATGATCAATAGCATGTTTCCCAAAAGTAAGTTAAAGTTAAACAAAAGATCATTTAGTTACATTCCCCAAAAATAGAGGCAACAAAGGCCAATATAAACAAAACAATAACCCAAAAGAATGGTTAAATAGTTTAGCCAAAATATCACGTCTCTCGTAGCACCCGATATCTACAAGACATCGTCAGCACGCCACTCAACTAGGGGTTGCGGTTCACCTACTGCCTCCTCCGGCTCCTCCTCAAGATAACCGGCAACGGGACCTGAGTACCAAAGAAAATGGATCAGACACGACGGTCTGGCAAGAGAGTGAAAAGGTACAACAACATATAATAAAGGAAATATCTTGAAAAGCATAGAAATCTGTTTAGACAAGAACCTTAATAAAGGAGATAAATCATTTACTAGAAAACAAATAAACAAGATAAAAACATGTAGGCATCCAAGGAATCGGGAACTAACAAAATGGCAATCACATAAAGCTAAGTCCTCTATCACCAAAGTGACAAAAGTATAACGGGACGTTGGTCTCAGTCACACAAGGTGAAGAGATTGAACGAAAAGCATATATACAATATAAATATACGGGACGGGACCACGGTAACGAACCGGGTATCGGGACGGGGCCATGGTAATAAACCGGGTATCGGGATCCAAACTACAGCTGGCGGGACGGGAGGGGGATCTCCAAGTCGGTGGATCAAACCGACAAGGTTATCCAAGCTTAGTGATGCCGACTCATAGGTCAATTAACAAATCAAGACATGAACGAGTAAAACAAGTGCAAGTAAATGAATATGCGGGGCAAGGATGTTCAAGGAATAATTTCCATTTCATGTAGTGCAATACATTTCGGGACAAGTAACTGTTACTAGTGTAACTTCAATGCTTTCGGGAAAGCAAGTCGTGTAAAGCAAATCTTGGAAATGAGGTGAAATAATGAACTATTACAATTTCGGTAAAATATCGGTTTCAAGATTTATTTAAGGTGAATAGGGGTCCCGTATGTCGATTATAATAATGACTTGGTACTCCTTGAGTTTGAAGACATTCCGGGCTCCTTATACACTTTACGATTTTCAAAACTTAAATGAACTTATAGATAGTACTAGACGGTACGATTTAAAAATCGAACTATAAACGGTCCATCCTAAGTATGATGTTAATCTTGAAGCATCGTACAACGTACTCAGTCACCGAAAGGGATAGGATTCGCGATACCCAAGGAAATAGACTTCACGTATAGGTATAAGAAGGATATCGCGTTGTCCCATACCGTTCAAGATTGAAATGGATTGGATTCCGATGCAACCGAACTAACCATGAAGAATGTCGTTGCTAGGTTTTTGGTTGTTGCAATTTTGATGGATGCACATTCACAATCACTGTCAAATGATCACACACATGAGCTCGTAGGTTTTGACTTTGGAATCTTGGATTCTACTTGCATTTGCACATGTTTTTTAAATGAATTTGATTCATGCATGTTTTAGAATCCAAATATTTTTGAAAATCTATTTGACAATTTAGGTTTGTGCCTTGCATACATTCATCATTTTTAGAATCATTTTTGTTTGCATAAGGCACACTGGCCTTGAGTTCCAAAGTGCAACTTCGGAATTTTGAAAACTTCTCAGGAACTCAACCCAGGCTAGTGTACCCGATCAACCCGCCCCTGTGCCCGGTCGACCGGCCCAACTGGCCTGCTGGAAAATGGCAAGTGTACCCGGTCGACCAAGCCAGGCCCAGGTCGACCGGGCAACTAGCCGTTGGGCTTTTTGACCGTTGGACCAGGTCGACCGAGCCAGGCCCAGGTCGACCCGACCAACTAGCCGTTGGACTGTTTTTTCCTATAAAGTCCATTCTATTCCATCCTTTTTGGCTGCTTGATTTATGAATCTTTGAGACATCATTGAAGCCTAAGGAAGGGGAATAAGCCAAGAAAGCTAGAAGGTCATTGGAAATCAAATGCTTGAGTTTTAAAAAGGTATCTCTTAATAGTTATTTTGATTTCCATTCAAATTAGAATCAATGCATGTTTAAATCTTTGTATTTTCATTTATGCATGATTTCTAGCTTTTAAAGAGTTGTTTTGAAAACTCATTATCTTCTTTGGAAACTCATTATCTTCTTTGGAATATTAGAATGGTTTGCAATCACTCTTGTCTAAATCACATGTGTTCTTAGACTTTAATATTCATATAACTTGTTTTAGCTCATTTCCTTAAGTTGTTTGAATCTTTAATGTGATTAGCATTTTTCTTCAATCATCATTTTCTAAGCTTTGATTTTAAAATGTATCAAGCATTCATTCAAGAGCTTCATTGTAGAGATGGAATGAAGTAAAGCATTCATACACTTGTGCACACACTTTAGCTTATCTTAGTGTATGTTTGTAATTTGAAGTGCACTTTCATATCAGCCTATTTAGAGGCATTTTATTTGTGCTTAAATTCTATCTCTTAGAGTGTTCTTGAAGAGACACCTTCTTAGAGAAAAATCTTCATTTGTAAAGGTTATTGCTTAGCCTTAGAAAAGCACTTTGTAAAGGTTATTGCTTAGCCTTGAAAAGCATCTTGTAAAGGTTGTTGTTGAGCCTAAGAAAAACAACATTGTAAAGGTTATTGCTTAGCCTAGTAAAAAGCATAATTAGTGGAAATCCGGTGGGGTGATTGGATCACAAGCCGGTAGTGGATGTAGGCATTGAGGCCGAACCATTATAAATCTTTGTGTAGTGGTGTTTGCTTGTGGTGATTGTTTTCTTAGCTTCCGCATCTTGTCTGGTAAATCCTCTTATGTGACTTGTTTATCTTAAAGAATTAAAATTGGTCTTTATTGGTCATATTTGTAGCACACCATATTCAGCCCCCCTCTAGGGTTCGGATCCTCGGACTTTCAGTCGGCTCAAGACATCCTCACATATAGTCCAATGAGTCCAAAAAGGGTAGCCAAAGTCCCACCTAAGCCCATCCAAAAACAGGGTAAAAATCCCTTCCAGCAAGGGTTTCTCAGTTGGCCCGGTCGACCTGGTCCCTGTGTGCCCGGTCGACCGAGCCCATGGCCGGTCGACCGGGAGTTGTAACATAAATGGGTGCACAGTGTTTTGGTCAGGCTCCCAGGGAACTTGACCCTGTGTCCCCGGTCGACCGAGCCACCGCGGGGTCGACCGGGTACACTGTGAAACAGAACCCAGGTTCTGTTCTGCAGTGTGCTGGTTCCTCCTCTTTTTCCCTCCTTTCAATACTTATACAACCACACAAGACTAGAGACAAGAAGACTTTAAACTCATGTTTCCAAGACATTAAATGAAGCTAGCAAGATGCATTATGAGCATTTATTTCAACAATGCAAATCAATAAAAGCATGAGAAATTCATAAATGTTTCACCAAATCATCCACTTTCCTTAGGTCCAAGCTAGCAAAAACCAAGCCTCTAATCACCTCTTAAGCTCAAATCCAAGCTACAAGCAAAAACCCCCAAAACAAACCCTAAAATGGGTCAAACAATGAATGAAAGGGATAGAACTTCCAATAATGAAAATGAAGCTTCCCTAGGGCTAGAAGAATACAAATCTAGAAGATGGAGGAGATTGCTTACTTGGATGACCTTCAAATGGAGAGAGTTAGCTCAAACAAGATCTTGAAATGAGAGGTTTCCTTCACAAATGGTATCAATATGTAGCTTTCAAGATGAGGAAGAGAATGGTGAGCTCCATTTCTTGATTGATGCAAGTTTAGTGTGGATTGGAGATGGAGAGAGCAAGAAGAAGAAGAGAAGTTGCAAGAAAAACCCTAGGTTGCTAGTTTGTGCTGGGATAATGAAGAATGAAAGGAAAAGGGAGAGTGGGCTTCCCTTTGTTAACAAATGGAGTTGGGTCCCACTACTAAAGAAGCTTGTTTGATTGAAATCATGTCTTTCGGGACCTCGGATGAATTCGATGAAGAAGGAAGAAATGATCACCGAAATATCTTGTTTCCAAAAAGTATATGTTTCACGGGTTTCGGGGACATCAAGTTTTGGGTACAAGTTTAGTGTAAAAGGACTGTTTTGCCCCTCGAGGCTAGTAAATCGGGTTTCGGGGCCTCGAATGGACACGGGATCAACATGAAAGTTGTAGGGATCACTAAGATAAATGAAACGGGATAAGAACGCAATTCAAAATGATTCTGGGAAATCCACTAAGTAAATGCAAAGTCGTAAGGGGAACCCCCAAAGGGCCCCACTAGTTACCAAAGCACTTAAAATTGCCCAAAACTAGAACAAAAGTTATTCCAAACCCAACTTAGCCAAAATCACTAATCAAGCTTAGAACTAACACACGACTTAATTAACACTAATCGGGTTCACTCGGGTCGGGGTATTATAGCTTGGTTACAGAATCAGCTGCAAAGTGCCTCAGTTATGGAACTCAGTAACAGTCTCAGCTCGGTAATAGTACCAGCATGGGAGAGCCCACAGTTCGGTTACAAAACCAGCTGCACAGTACCACAGTTATGGAACTCGGTGAAAATCCCGGCTTGGTTACAGAACTAGCCAACCTAGTCATAGGACCAAACGAGCAACACGCTAAGTTATGGAACTCGACGGCTATCCTAGTTCGGTTATGGAACCAGCTATGTAGTTGAAGGACCTGATCGCCTCCTCTAAGAATCTAGTTCGGTTTTGCATAACCAGCTACGAGTTTTCTACCTCTAAAGGTGCAAGTACCTCCCAAAGTTATTTAAACTTCAGCGCAATTTTAATTCTGGTTGTTGAACCGAGTTCGACTAACCTAAGTTACTTCTGGTTAAAAGAACCGAAGTTATTTTTATCCAATAGTCACTCAGTTCCGGTTACTGAACCAAACTCAACTACTTGGTCAAAATTCGGGCGTTTGTCCTAAGAGCCGAGTTATGGAACGAAAGTAGAGCACAGACATTGTTATCAGAAGAAAAAAGAGGCAAGTATGATTGTAAAAGTTCTCTTCATTGATAAAAGAATCATTACGAGATCAGTTCTTTACATGAGAAAGCAAAAGAAAAGTACAAAACTTCAAGATTCAGTAGCCTTGATGTTGACGTCAAAAGGCTCGGTCCTGGTGGCTTGGGTAGCATCCTCAGGCAGAACAACTTCCGCAATAGCTTCTGCATTGGAGGCAGAACTCGGCTCAGTCCCTAGGTGAGTGAACTTTGGCAGGTCCTGATAAACATGATGATCATCTGGGATCCCTGCCTTCTTCATTGCAGCTCAGCACCCGAGCTCGAATAGTTCCGAGTAGATGTTCTCGACTTGGGCCTCGTACTCTTTAGTAGCCGCATCCACCTCGTCCTGAAAATATTTTTCGATCTCAGCATCGAGCGAGGCTTGGAGTGCGGCTTTCTCACTGTGCGCCATTTCGAGCTCGGCATCCCGCTTTGCCAACTCGGCCTCAAATGCGAGAATCTTCTTTTCTTTGACCGCGGCCACGCCTCTCAGTGTCGCGACCCCGGACCGGGAATCCCAATCCGGGATCGGGACATTAGTGTGTAATGATTATTCAAGAGGATTATCTACATCCACCATATACAATTTATTTAATTTCCCACAGGTGTCCGTGGTGAGGATTTCACAACCTTGCATGAATATTTCTTTTTAGTGCGGAAGCATGTAGCAAATCAAATAGTCAGAGTATCTCTAGTCATGCAAGCATTAATATGAAATGTCAAAACTGTATCAGAAAGAGCAATGATCTATAGCATGTTTCCCAAAGGTTGTTAAAGTTAGACAAATATCATTTAGTTACATTCCCCAAAATTAGAGGCCAACAAAGGCCAATATTACAAAATAATAACCCAAAGAATAGTTAACAAGTCCTCCCCAAAATGTTACGCCTCTTCGTAACCCGATGTCTACATGACATCGTCAGCACGCCACTCAACTAGAGGCTGCAGCTCACCTACCGCCTCCTCCGGCTCCTCCTCAAGGAAACCGGCAACGGGACCTGAGTACCAAAGCAAAGGATCAGACACGACGGTCTGGCAAGAGAGTGGGAAGATACAACAACATAAAATAGATGAAATATCTCGAAAAGCAAGGAAATCTGTTAAAGCAAGAACTCTCATAAAATAGATAAATCATTTGCTAGAAACATGTAAACAAGATAAAACATATGAGGTAACCAAGGAAATCGGAAATAACAAGGTGGCAATCACATAAAGCTAAGTCCTCTGTCACTAAAGTGACAACAGTATCACGGGACGTTGATCTCAGTCACACAAGGTGAGGAGAAGCAACGTAAACATATATACAATATAAATATACGGGAACGGGACCACGGTAGCGAACCGGGTATCGGGACGGGACCACGGTAATGACCGGGTATCGGGATCCAAACTGCAGCTGGCTGGACGGGAGAGGGATTTCCAAGTCGGTGGATCAAACCGACAAGGTATCCAAGCTTAGTGATGCCGACTCATAGGATAAATAACACATCGAGACATATGCAAGTAAATAAAGTGCAAGTAAATCAATGAACGGGCAAGAATATTCAATATATAACTTTCATTTCATATCGGGCAATACTCTTCGGGACAAGTCAATGTTACTAGTGTAACCATCAAGCTTTCGGGAAAACAGATCATGTACAGTAAATCTTGGAAAAGAAGAAATAAAATGAACTATACCAATTCGGGAAAGATAATGATTTTTAAGATCTATTTGAGTGAATAGGGGTCCCGTATGTCTATGATGGAAATGACTTGGTACTCCTTGAGTTTGAAGACATTCCGGGCTCCTTATCCACTTCTACGATTTTCAAAACTTAACATGAGCTTATGGATAGTACTAGATGCTATGATAGAAAAATCAAGACTACAAACGGTCCATCCTAAGTATGATGTCAACCCGGAACCATCGAGCAACCTACTCAGTCACCGAAAGGAATAGAATTCGCGATACCCAAGGAAATAGACTTTGCATTTAGGTATGAAGAGGATATCGTGTCGTTCCATCCCGTTCGAGATTGAATAGATTGAACTTCGATGCATTCCGAACCAACCGAGAAGAGCATTGGCTCAAGACGCTCTCACATATGGTCAAGTGAGTCCAAGGAGGGTAGCCAAGGTCCACAAAAAAATAAATCTCAAAACCCACTGGACTCAAACTAAATCTCAAAACCCACCAGAAATACACAGGGTCCGATCGATCGGCCCAAAAAGCCTTACAGTTAAAAGTCAGACCGATCGATCGGCCTGTAGGTCCGATCGATCGGCACTGGGCGTGAAGCATGCCCGGGAACTTGATTTTTCTCCTTCTTGTTTCCTTTCCTTCCAACACCTCAACAACCACAATTAACTATGAACAAGGAGACTTAAACACATGATTCCAAGACATTAAATGAGGCTATCAAGATGTGTAAAGATCATTTATTTCAACCATGGAAAAATCAATGAAAGTAATCAATGAAAGCATGAAAACCATAAATAATTCACCACACCATTTCAAACTTAAAAACATCCAAACATTCACTTGCCTCAAGTCCAAGCTAGCCAAAATCAAGCCTCAAATCACTTCAATAGCTCAAAGCCAAGCTACAATCAAAAACCCCCAAAAACAACCCTAAAATGGGTTACACAAAGAATGAAAATGAAAGAACTTCCAATAATGCAAATGTAGCTTCCCTAAGGCTAGAAGATCACTAATCTAGGAGATGAATAAGATCACTTACTTGCAAGGTCCCCTAATGGACAAGGTAAGCTCAAGGGAAGTCTCAAAGTTGATGGATTCTTGTAAAAATAGTATCAAGAGGAAGCTTGTGAGATGAGGAAGAGATTGGTAATCTCCATTTCTTGATTGATGAGCTCTTGGTGAGGCTTGGAGATGGAGAAGCAAGAAGAAGAAAAGAAAAGCAATGAAAACCCTGGACTCAATAGTTGTGCTGGAACATGAAAATGGAGAAGGAAGGG
Source organism: Cinnamomum chago (assembly GCA_038049695.1). Taxonomy (NCBI): domain Eukaryota; kingdom Viridiplantae; phylum Streptophyta; class Magnoliopsida; order Laurales; family Lauraceae; genus Cinnamomum; species Cinnamomum chago. The sequence continues at coordinate 51,878,641 of CP142462.1, forward strand.
AAGGGTTCCTCTTTGTTAACACTTGGGTGGTTGGGTCCCACAACTTAAAGAACTACGTTGGCTGAAATCATCTCTCTCGGGTCCTCGGATGAATTCGACGAAGAAGGAAGAAATGTTCGTCGAAATATCTAGTTTCCAAAAAGTGTATGTTTCGCGAGCTTTGAGAATATTAAGTTTTGGGTACAGATTTGGTGTGAAATGACTGTTTTACCCTCAAGGCTATGAAATCGGGTTTCGGGGCCTCGAATGGACACGGGATCAACATGAAAGTTGTAAGAATCCACAAGATGAATGCAACGGGCCAAAAACACAATTTAAAACACGTCGGGAAAATTTCACAAGAAAATGCAAAGCCGAAAAAGGGAACCCCCAAAGGGCCCCACAAGCTATCAATCACTCCAAAAGGCCCAAAACTAGAATCAAGGCTATTCCAAACCCAACTAGACCAAAAACACTAATCAAGCTTAGCACTAACACGCAACTTAATTAGCACTAAACGGGTTCACTCGGGTCGGGGTCTTACACTCAGCCTTCACATTACAAAGCTCTTGGAGCGCAACCCCCATTTCTGACTCTTGGTTGCTTATTTTCTCCTCCACCGCCTTCAGCTCCCGGCCACTCCCCTCCAAGGCCGCAACAAGTTTCTTCTTCTCACCTTCAAGCTTCTCGGCCTTGGAGCCACTTTCGCGGGCCCTCTCCAAGGCCACATGAATCCTCTATGTAGTCTGACCAAGAAGACAAAGTCAGAAGAAGGCTGATAAAAGTAAATGTTACTCAAAGATCTGCATCAGACACTTACTGAGAAGATCGACTGCAGATATGCAGACAACAGTTTCATGTCGTCCGCTCCTTTGTGCCTCTGCATATCGAGTGGCAGGGCGTACGCGTTGGCAAGAGCGATCACGACCAACGGACTGCTGTTTCGACGGTCTTCCACCGTCATGGGCCTCCGTGGTCCGAGCTAGAGGCTTGGTCTCCATAGAGCCGCCCACGTGGGCTGAGGGACCGAGGTCTGGCCAGGGCCTCCTTTTGATGAGCCCTCGCCCGGATGCCTCTTCTCCCTTGGGGCCTTCTCTTTAGCCCCTTCAGCAGGCTGTTGTCGAGCTCTCGAGCCGTGGTCCTCAGACCGCTGTCTCTTCTTAGGTTGGCCTCCCTCTCTCTGGGTCTCAATGGAACGCTGCCGAGCTGCACCAGCAGCGACAACAGTTCCAGCAGCAGTGTCAGGGGCAATAGCAACATCCCCAGCAGCATAACCCTCGGCGCCTCCAGCAGCAGCAGTAAAATACTCGGCGCCGCCCAAGACTACTAAGGAAGAGGGAGTTCAAACCCCCAATATTTTCGCCCCTAGGTCTTTCACCTTCAAACACAGGCCGCCTTTTCTCCATCTCCTCTCCCCTCTCTTCTTCACGGTTGGAGGAAGATGAATAGCTCTCGACGAGCTGGGCCAAATCAACAGCCTCCGAGCTGACTGGCGCGAGCTCATTCCTCTTGATGTACGTGTGGTACCTCGGCTCGTATCCAAGCAAGGACGAGGCAGCTCGCCCGTTATGGCTGTGATAGTTGCGCACGAGTTTCAGCCAGCTGTCGTTCTGCTTCTAGCTGGCGTGCTCAGCTCGCTGCTTCCTCTGGCTGGTCTCTGCACAACTAGAAGATAACATCGGCTCGACAAGACAACAAGAGGAAAAGACAACACTCTGAGCTCGGTAATTACTTAGAGGAACCCCGAAGTGTCAAGGAATTTTGTGCAATTTCTCCACCTCGGTCTCGTCCTTGGCGAATTCCCAGTTGCTAGAGACAAGCAGACGATCGTCCCCGGCGTGTCTGTTTGAGTCCTCCAGATCATGGATGAAGGGCTCCATCTTCGGCTTCCCATGAAGATAATAGTTGTGACCGTCCCCGGCGGTCTTGCATAGGTCATATATGTCCTCGATGTCATGGAGACCAAGGTTTAAGCCCAATATCTTATTAAGCTCGGCGACGCCCATTATGACTTTGAAGCCATTGGGCATCAGCTTGTTGGAAAATAGGTGGGCCATTCATATAGGTTTCAAAAACTTTTGACCCACTTGATGCAGGGATCAACTATCTAGAAGGCAACAAACCCAATTCAGGATGTAATCCCTCAAACTCATAAACCATGTACAGCAATATATCCTAACTAGAAGATAGAAAATGTCGCGACCACGGAACGGATCCCGGGCCAGCGACGCGTTTGTGTTGTTTGCATTACTCTGTTTATTAGAGATGTACTTTCCCACAGGTTCCCGCGGTGAGGATTCCCAAAGACACGCGGAATCTGACTCACATGATCAAGTATGAAGCATGTAGCAAAACACATCATACTAAGCACAAATGAAATATTTAAGTGCCATGACAAATAGTAACAAGACATAGTATCAAAGGAAGAAGTTAAACGGGCATTCGCATCATGTTTCAAGTTATAAAACTAACACGAAAGTAAGTTAAGTTTTGTTACAACCGATAAGAGGCCAACAGAGGCCAATACACTTCTCAAAATAATAAGGAAACCCCAAGACAAAAGATGACGAGACTCAAGAACCCGCCCGACGTCTAGATGACATCGTCGGGCTGCCACTCTCTCACAGGGGTTGGCTCACAAGCCTCCTCCTGACGCTCCTCCTCAAAGGTAACGTCTCCTGCACCTGGGCACCAACAAACAAGGGTCAAACACAACGGTTTGGCAGGTAATCAATTTAGGTGCAGGCGTGAAACAATAACGTTTAAGAAAACATATAAGCAATCCTTGATTTGAAATACTATAATGACTGAGGTACATTTGCAGAAATATTTAACTGGGCTGAGATACTAAAACAAATTAGCATGAGTACATAATATATCATGAATAGTCATCATCCACAAAGAGCCCATCCTTTCTCTATCATTTATATAATGAAAAGAGCAAGCACGCACGACAAACACGATATACATAATATAATCAGGACACGATTTCCCACGAAGACGGGAATTCCGGCCCCGGAATCGGACACGCACGATGTGTAATAAATACATGACCAGTCTGCAGACAGTCCACATGTTTAAGGACCCCCAGACAGTGGATCAAATTGAAAGGGCAGTCCAAGCTCAGTGGTGTTTACTTAATTCATGAATGCACAAAACACGCGAAACACTAACAAAACATGTCGAGGTAAAGAGGGGGAAATCACTTATCAAGACACGATGAACACGACTAGCAAAGGCATAATTAATATGCATAACACGCTTAGGAAGTGATCCCCTTTTTCTTGAAACAATTCTTCAAAACAAGCTTATACTTGAAATCCAAAACTAGTACACGATGGTACTTATCGTACCAAAAATGGAATTCAAACACGAAATCTGACAAGCATGTGTTAAGGCTGCTAATTGACCTTTGTGTAATTGGGACCCCAAATGTCGGACTATACAAGAATTGGTGTCCCCGAAGTTGGGTTGCATTTCGAAATACCATTTACACAATGTCAAGTCAATACCCTTAACATAGTCTAGTTTTCCAACCTTCAAGAAAATACAGAAATGAAATAAATTCTTCTTCCTGAAACTGGCAGGTTCGCTCGAGCGGACTTTATAAGCTGATGACACTTCGCTCGAGCGAGACAGTTCGCTCGAGCGGATATAAGGTGCGCTCGAACGGACATCTCTCTGTCTGCGCTCGGACCAAACAGAGGCTTGGTCGCTCGAGCGGACCCAAGGGTCGCTCGAGCGGACAAGCTGCTGCCTGTGCTCGCAGAGTGCAAAAATTTCCTTTCTCTTGCACATCTTCCACTACATTTTTCTCCTTCTTCTCATCCATCAATCATATACAATCCCTTGAGCCTTCATGCTCACCAAGGGTTCATTTCTCACCATTTCAAACATCTAATCCACAAGAAAACAAGATCACGAAGTTCATAAACAAGTTTATATGCACAATTTCTAAAATACAATGAAATCAAAATACACATGCATCATTTCCTAGAAAGATTACTTGTCTTGACCAATGCTAAAATACTCCTTCTCAAGAACTTCACTCAAGCTATTCCCACACTACAAGGAAATCCAAGAAAACCACACAAACTCACTCAAAATGGAAACAAAGAACCCATTTGAACAAAAAGGGTTTTCCAAATGAAAAACAAGATCTTTAAGAGCTAAAAAGGTTTCATGGAAAGTATGGATTGAAGCTCTTACCTAGCAATGGCCACACAAGAAGGAATGAAGAAAATGTAGAGCTTGTTCCACAAGAAGCTCCAAGAAACTTGTATTGATAGAGAGCTTGCAAGGAGAGGAAGAAGATCATGATTTTGGAATCCTTTTTGGAGCTCTCTAGCTAAAGCATGCAAGAGGAAATGAAGAGGAAGAGAGAAAGGTTTTCCTTGCCCTAGGTCAAGAGAGTTGCAGGAATTGGTAAAGTGAATGAAAAGAGAGGGAGATGGGGTTTAAGTGATGAGAATGGGCCCCAACTGGCTGAACCTTGAAGTGACCAAAACACGATCTTGAGGGCCTCAGATGACTTCGACGAAGAAGGATAAAACGATCGTCGAAATATCTAGTTTCCAAAAAGTATATTTTTGACATGGTTTTGAGATCTTGAAAATTGTGTTCAGATTTGTGCATAAAAGACGAGTTTACCCTCTTTGGGCCAAAACTTGGGTTTTTGGGCTTCAAATATGAATGGGCTTAAGACGCAAGTTGTAACACATAGGAAAACCATTCAAATGAAATCTAAATTACAATCACACGGAAACCAACACGATCTTCCCAAGCTTACACGTGCACTCGGGCCTTTCCGAGTGTGTCTAACTAATACTAAACGTTCTCAAAATTCCCAAAGCTATGACCAAGACTAAAACTAATTACTTCTAACCCAACAACAACTAAACCCACTTAGGACTAAACACATACTAATCGTACACTAATCGAATTGGTCTGGGTCGGGGTCTAACAGAAAACAACACCTAAGCATGCAACCACGAAATCCACAACATACAAGGATGTAGATTATACCTTTGGAGCTTGGTAGTGCTCTAATGGAGACTTTGAGTTCTTTCTTTGATGATGAACACCTTCACTAATCAAATCAGAATCTCCAACACCTTTTGATCTTCCACGCTATGACCCGTATCAGATTCTCTTTTCTCAAGAAGATGGTGGAATCTCCAAGAGAAAAACCCTAAAGGAAGCTAGAAGAGAAACTAGAAGAGGGAGAGGAAGAGGAGTGTGCAACACTTGCAGAAAAGGGGTTTGGGCGTGAATTCCAAGATGGAATTAATGCATGGGGACGTTGAAAGTCCTGAGGATCCTAACCCTAGAGGGAGAGGGGGTGAATAGGGTGTGCTACAAATATGACCAATTAAAACCAATTTTAACTTCTTAACATAAACTAGTCACATGCGATGATATTAACCAAACAAGATGCGGAAGCTAATAAATGAATCACCACAAGCAAGCACCACAACACCAAGGTTTATAGTGGTTCGGCCTCAATGCGTACGTCCACTACCGGCTTGTGATCCAATCACCCCACAAGATTTCCACTATTTATGCTTTTTACTAGGCTAAGCAATAACCCTTACAATGTTGTTTTTCTAGGCTAAACAACAACCTCTAAATGTGCTTTTCTAGGCTAAGCAATAACCTTTACAAGATGCTTTTCTTAGGCTAAGCAATAACCTTTACACAATGCTTTTCTTAGGCTAAGCAATAACCTTTACAAATGAAGATTTCTCTAAGAAAGTGTCTTCACAAAAGATCACTCTAAGAGATACAATTTAAGCTCAATTGAATTGCCTGTACATAGGCTAATATGAAAGTTTAATTCAACTTACAAACATACACTAAAACAAGCTAAAGTGTGTGCACAAGTGTATGAATGCTTTACTTCAATCTATTTCAACAATGAAGCTCTTAAATGAATGCATGATGCATTTTAAAATCAAAGCTTAATAAAATGATGATTGAAGGTAAATGCTAATCACATGAATGATTCACACAACTTAAAGAAATGATCTAAAACATGTTGTATGAAAATAAAAGTCTAAGAACACATGTGATTTAGATGAGAGTGATTGTAAACCATTCTAATATACCAATGAAGATAATGAGTTTGCAAAACAACTCTTTAAAAGCTAGAAATCATGCATAAATGAAAATACAAAGATCTAAACATGCATTGATTCTACTTTTAATGGAAATCAAAATGATAAGTAAGATGTACCTTTTTAAAACTCAAGTATTTGATTTCCAAATAGCCTTCTAGCCTTTCCAACTTCTTCCCCTTTCCTTGGCTCCAATATGGTCTCAAAAGTTCATGTTTCAAGCCTCAAAGAAGGGTGGAAATGAATGGACTTTATAATGAAAAACAGTCGAACGACTAGTCCTCGGTCGACCTGCAAACAGGTCTCGGTCAACCGGGATCACACAATGGTCAGAAAAATGACCGTTGGGGCTCCAGGGGCCCCGGTGGCTTGCAGTGTTCCCGGTCGACCGGGACCTTTGGGCCGGTCGACCGGCGACACTGCCGGACCACCCCCCTGGGACAAAAAATCCTAACTTTTGCATATTTGAAGGTTTCTCTTTGTGGGGATTTTTGGGCCACTAAACCAAGCTTGGTAACATGTTATAAATCAAATGAAGATGTTTAAAAACATGAAACACACAAAGCCTAAAACAATTTGGAAGATTTAAAACATAGGCTAGCTTGATTTCTAAAAACTCTTTTCAAATGAAAATGCATACAAAGATGATTCTGAAAGTGATGAATGCATGCAAGGCACAAACCTAAATTCTCAAAATGATTTCACAAAAGTAATGCTCAAAGAATTAGGTTTTCAAAAGAGTTTGGATTCTAAAAACTAATGCATCCAAGTTTAGAAACAAAACATGCATAAAACAATACTTTTACAAATCTTAAAAGCAATGCATGTATAAAACCAGATTTCAAGGTTTTCTAAAACAATGCACGTGTGAAAATTCAAATGATGCTAAAGTGAAAATGCATCCATCAAATTGCAAATACAAAATACCTAACAGTCGTCCAAGGCACTCCTCTCCCCTTTTTATAGCACTTAAGCAACCACGTCATTCTAATTGAAATAGAAGTCTTACTTCCACAACAATTAGTTGCTTACTAAATCACAATTAGAAGTCTTACTTCAAATATGATTAGTAACTTCCTCTTTTACTAATTAAAGTAGAAGTCTCACTTCCATTAATAATTAGTAACTTACTATTACCACTATTAGAAGTCTCACTTCAAATAGAAATAGTAACTTTCTATTTCCTTTTAGAGTTCTACCGTAATTAGTATCTTTCTAATATCTTGGGCTAGCATGGGGACCACTAGGGATTCCTTAGAAAGCTGGCTCCAACTGGGACACGCGACCCCACATCTCATGTGCGATCCGGGCCCACAGTTAATTGCAAATAACTCCACTATATAAATGCAATTGAACTCCAGTCTTAGGAATATATTACAATGAAGACCCTAAACTTCCTCAATACCACAAGTAGGCCCCTCCATCTATATTCATGGATCAATTGGACCTGTCCACCAAACTAGATCCATATCTTATTATCCTTGAGCCCCAATTAATTATAATGATCATTTGGTACCGATCCAATTAACTCTTAATTGGAATGGGTGCGCACTTACCAATGATAAATCCATTAATTGGCACAAGGGGATATTAAAGATAGATTCCATCTTGACCATTGAATGTTCCCACAGCTCTACTACCACGTACCCAAATCACCGAGGTGTTCACATACAATTGGCCTCACTCATTGGTGACTCAAAGCAAATGAATAGATAGAAACTTGAGTTCATTAATGTCTCAGGATTATGAGCCTATTGCTAGGGAATTATGAGAGTAAACCTTAAATTTAAGACAATGTATATATGGTACTTCTTATGGTCCTTCAATACATCCAATGTACCAACACCATGATCCACAATCTTACATTTTGATGATCGAGACAAATCACACTATCTCATAGTGATCAAAGTGCTGCAACCTTGTCAGATCAGATGCACAATCTCATCACTTGTTGTGAAGATATTTAAGTATAAGATTTGCAATACATACCTCCTGTATGTGGATCTCATCCACACACATGTATTACATCTAGTATACTTGTGGACTCCTGTTCATCTCATGAACCATTATGTTATTTGTATTAGTTATGTGCGAACAAGTAATAAAACACCGTTCATCTCATGAAAGGAAAGCAATAATATATATATTGATAAATAAAGAAATTAATCAATTTATTCATCATATACTGGTATTGAGACCATAAAACTAACATAGCTAGCATGGGCCGAGGTGCCATGTCGCCAAGCAGGCCCCGAGCAGAAGGTGGACGGGGAACCTAACCCCTCCCTCTATTACTGAAACTAACAGGAATGACATCCAACCATCTCGGAAGGATCAACCCTCGAAGAGGTCTTTCGGGTCGTCCAGTTTCGTTGGGACATCCTCTGGGATCCCATACGTTTCCTTGAAGCAGGCCATAGCCTTAGGGGTCTCTACCCAACTCCTATAAGACCCCATTCTTTTATGGGTGGTGATACTGGAAAGGGGGGGGGGGGCACAAAGACTCTAAACCCTAGAGCAGAACCCCTAAATAGAGAAAGGCGGTATGCAAAGAAGAAAAACTCACAGAAGAACTCCGGGCTCCGGTTCGCTAAGACAGACTTCCAGCAAAAGCTCTGACAGAGTTCTCTTCTCTCTTGTAGCAAGCGTCGCTTCGATTTTGTTGAACGACCAACCAAATAGAGACACGTGGCACTGCCAGTTAATCTCACACAGAGATTCAGACGCTACATTTATTGCCTTGGGAAGGCGAAACATCGTCATGTTATTTATTACCTTGGGTTGATAAAGCGTCACCTACCTAACATTTATCGCCTTGGGAAGACGAAGCGTCACCGGTGTGATATTTATTGTCCCAGAAAGGAAAGCAGACTTCATGATAAAGATCAGATGTCACCAGCCAAACACCGAGATGAATTTCAAAATTGATACCTCAGATCCTCTCAAACACGATACTCAGCTCCCAACCTCAAAAAGTTAGAGAACTCCAAGAAGTCACGAGCTGGGGGGCAATTGTGTGGGGTGTTTTCCTAAGAGTAGGATTACGCTAGCCTTGGTAGCAATACTAGCTCAACACATCCCGATCTCGGTATCCAAGCTCGGCCACAGTGCCAAGATCCATCTAGTTCAATAACGGTACAAGCTAGACGTCTTCTCAGCTCGGCAAATAGTGCCAGATTGCACCAAGTTTGAGCTAGTCTTGGTAAGAGTACCAGCTGGGCTCATCTTGGTCTCGGTATAAGGCACCTCGGCAATAGTGCCACGATGCATCCGAATCTAGCCTCAATATTATCTTCAGTTCGGACCGTCCACAGAGATGAGTACTAGGCCATGATCGTACTTCTATGAAGTCACTGCTACATTGTAGAACGTGCTGACAGATAACATAAGCGCCAGATAAGCGGTCAGGTGTGGTCTTGATCGATCACATCCACATTAATACCAGAGGTCATCTCTTGATTCGACCTGTCAGTATCTCCACCTACCCCCACTAAGGGTGCACCCGGTCAAACCTCTACATAAACAAGGGTAAGAATACCTTCGGAGGGATGTGTTGTTATGTTATGTTTTTTACAACATCACGCATCATTATACTGATTATCACACATTAAATAGCTCATTACAGAACGACTTGCATAAGAGCATACTTGCCTCTCATCTCCATCCTTTATTCAGTGACAGCACTAACTCAGGCATCGGAGAGCGTTTGACTAACGATAGCCAGGGTCTCTAATCTCTTTTTCTCCTTTCTTTTCAGGTCCTAAGGCGATCTATCTTCCCCAAAGAACCTTAAACAGGAAATCACAAATCCTACACTAACGTAATCTGAGTCCTTAACGTTTAGGCACTCACATATACATATACGTATAATATACGGGACATGACCATGGTAGCGAGCCGAGCATCGGGACCACGGTAGCAATCCAGGGTATCGGGACAAGACCACAGTAATAACCGGGTAGCGGAATCCAAGCTGCAACTGGCGGGACAAGAGGGGGATCGCCAAGTCGGTGGATCAGACCAATAGGGTTATCCAACCTTAGTGGTGCCAACTCATAGGTCAAATGACAAGATCAAAACATGTATAAAGTACATCAAGTGCAAGTACATAAACAAACGGGACGGGGTGCTCGAAGGGACAACTGTCATATCAATCCGGGTATGCATATCGGGGCAAGCAAAATACTATAATTACAATTTCAATTTTTTCAGGAATGCTTAGGAAATTCGGAAATAACAAAATACAATTGAACTTTCGAAATCCCAAGGCAAGTATCGGGGTTCAAGACTAGTTCAAAGTGATTAGGGATTCCGTATGTCTAAATTAGTAAAGACTTGGTACTCCTTTAGTTTGGGGACATTCTGGGGTCCTTATACACTTCGAGAATTTTCCAAAACTACAATGAATCTTTGTGAAGTGGTTTCTTTCTCAAACAAATTTCAAATAATGGGGATAAGTATTTCCATCACAATAGGGTTCCCAACAAAGGGTTCTCGGACGAGCACGGGATCAACATTAAAGTTGTAACGATTAACGAGATAAATAAAACAGGATAAAACAATAAATACAAGAGTCTCAGATAAACCCCCAAGTGAACGCAAAGTCATAAAGGAACCCCCAAAGGGCTCCACTAGTCATAAAGGCACTCAAAATTCCCCAAAGATATATCAAAAGCTATTCTAATCCCAATTTAACCGAAACACACTAAACACGCTTAGAACTAAAACACAACCTAATTAACACTAATCGAGGTCACTCGGGACGGTGTCTTACAAGTACCAATCAAGAAGACCCATGGACAAAAGCGAAGCCCTGGTCTGTAAATGCCTTTGGAACTCCAGAAGGTCATGTTGAGTTGGAAGCCTTCGAAAACAATGTGGAGGAACCACTTTCAAACCTTCCATCAGAAGATCATGTTCAAAAGATAGACTTGGGGATATCTAATAACCCACGTCCTGTATTCGTAAGTAAGAATATAAAGGATGATGAGTTACCTGAGTATATCGTTTTTCTTCATGAGTTCGTTGATTGTTTTGCATGGCCTTACGCTGAAATGCCTGGCTTAGACCCCAAAAAAGCAGTCCACGAACTCAATCTGCAAAAAGACACCACGCCTGTCAAACAAGGCCAAAGTTAATTCCGTCCTGATGTGATGGACAAAATTGAACAAGAAGTTCAGAAACTCAAAAGCGTTGGCTTCATCGGCGAGGAACAACATCCTGAATGGTTGGCCAACATCGTCCCTGTGATGAAGAAAATGGGCAGATAAAGGTCTGTATTGATTATGGAGACCTGGATAATGCATGCCCTACAAATGAATTTCCGCTCCCCATACTAGAGGTGATGAACAACACCTGCGGATTTGAGCGAATGACATTTATGGATGGCTTCTCTGGCTACAATTAGATAAAGATGCATCTTGAAGATGAAATACATACATCATTTCAGAATCTATTTGGCGTGTATTGCTACACAATCATGCCATTTGGTTTGAAAAATGCGGGTGCAACATATCAGAGGGTTATGATGAAAATATTCCAAGATATGCAGCACAAAACGGTCGAATGTTATGTCGATGACCTCACTGTCAAAAGCCGAAGGAAAGAAGACCATCTCAAAGATATTCGAGAAGTCTTCCTCTGACTTCGCAAACACAAACTGTGGATGAATCCACTCAAATGCTTCTTCAGTGTCTCATCAGGTAAGTTTCTCAGATTCATAGTTCAGAAAGCCGGAATAGAACTTGACCCTACCAAAGTCAAGGCTATCCTAGAAATGCCATCTCCAAGAACCCTGAGAGAACTAAAAGGGCTTCAAGGAAGGTTAGCATACATTCGACGGTTCGTCTCCAATCTGTCAGGGAAGTGTCTTCCATTCTCTCGATTAATGAAGAAAGGTGTGGACTTTGTTTGGGATGCTGAATGTGAAGCCGCATTTCAAGACATCAAGACATACCTGACCAATCCTCCAGTGTTGGCTGCCCCCACAGCTGGAAAACCATTCATCTTGTACACAAGTGCTCTCGATTACTCTTTGGGCGCTCTACTAGCACAAGAAAACGACAAGGGAAAAGAAACTGCTTTATATTACCTCAACAACATGTTGATAGGTGCAGAGCATCGCTACTCTCCAGTCGAAAAAGAATGCCTTGATGTGATGTTCGTCGTACAAAGGCTGCATCACTATCTTGTGTCCAACATAGTATACCTGATTTCGAGGATCAATCTCTTAAAGGTCCTTGTCACAAAAGCAAATTCTCTCAATGCCCGATTGGCAAAATGGTCCATCCTTCTATCGCAATTCGATATTAGGTATGTACCACAAAAAGCAATCAAAGGCCAAGCTCTGACAGACTTTCTCACGAGCACCCATTGCCTAAAGATTCTCCACTCAGAGATGATCTCCCAGACAAATCTGTCTACAATGTGGAAACTTCCTTATCAAATGCCTCCTGGGACATGTACTTTGACGGCACAACCAGGAAAAATGAAAAAGGAAAGCAGATATCGGGAATTGGCATCCTTTTTGTTAGTCACGAGAAATACATGAGTCCACACGCTTTCTTGCCACTGGAACCATGTTCAAACAATGCAGCTGAGTACCAAGCCCTGATTGTGGTATTGGAACTCACCCTTGAATCTGGCATCACTATGATGGAAGGCTTTGGGGACTCCAAGTGATCGTCAACCAGATGAATCAAAAATTCGAAGTCAGGAAGCCCGATTTGTTGCCTTACTACAACAAGGCACAATTACTTTGGCAAAAGTTCGACATTTGTCACATCACCCACATCCTCAGAGGTGAAAACAACCGTGCAGATGCCCTGGCCGAACTCGCCGCATCTACGACAATCCAAAAGGGGGAAAACATGAAAATTACAGTGTGTCAAAGAAGGATTCTCCCTCCTCTTAACACACACCAAGCAGTTGCTGAATGCAAACAAGTGGTTGGAAGTCTAATGTCCATCCTCAAACCTCCGATCGGCGACTTGAGGGATCCGTTCATTGATTACATTATGTTCCAAAAGAGGGGGTAAACATTCAAAGACGAGCCCCAAATTTTCATTTGGATATTCCTTCAAAAATGCTTTATAGAAAATCCTTCAACGGACTACTTCTACGCTGCTTGTCACAGCAAGAGGCCGATGAAACTCTCAAAGAAGTACATGCTGGTCTTTGTGGAGCTCATCAGGCTAGTCCTAAGCTCTACGATTAGATAAAAAGGTTAGGTTATTATTGGCATACCATGGTAGCTAATGCAATGCAATCTGCTAAGCGCTGCCAAAATGCCAAATTCATGGAGATTATGTCCACATGGCTCCAGAATAGTTACATTCTACAGCGATCTCATGGCCTTTCGAAGCCTGGGGTATGGACATCATAGGTCCTATCTCTCCTAAATCAAGCAAAGGTCATCGCTTCATTTTCGCCGCTACGGATTATTTCTCCAAGTGGTCAGAAGCATTTGCGCTCAGCGAAATGAAAGCCTCATCAGTCCTTCAATTCTTACGCACCAACATTATTTGTTGCTTCGGCATACCTAAAAGATTCATCCATGATAACGAACCACAATTCCGGGATCACAGATTCTACGGGTTCTACGACAAGTATAAAATCCAAAGTTAGTTTTCGACTTCATATAATTTGGCAATAAATGGACTAGAAGAAGCCTTCAACAAAACACTCTGCAAAATTCTCAAGAAAATGGTCTCTAGTCACAAAAGAGACTGGGGCGACAAACTACTAGAAGCTTTATGGGCTTATCGAACCACCGTTTGAGGACCAACCCATAGCACACCATTCTCTTTGGTCTATTGATGCAAAGCTATTGTCCCTTTGGAAATACAAATTCATTTCTTAAAGGTATCTTTGCAAAATTACATGATACAAGAAAGCAATGTCAAATTGAGACTCCAAGAGCTGGATAATCTCAATGAGAGACGGCTCAAGGCTCTACAAAGAATTAAGCTTTTTTAAGCACGCATGGCAGGGATCTTTCGACAAGAAGGTCAGGCAACGCGCCTACAAAAGGGGTGACTTGGTTCTTGTAGTAAAAAAGCCAATGGTTTTCGCCCACAAATCCAATGGCAAATTCAAACCAAAATGGGACGGACCTTTCGTCATCGACAAAGTCTTCTCCAACGGCACATACACTCTTCTAAACATGGAAGGTGATAAATGTATGTTGCCCATCAACGGCAAGTTCTTGAAGCGGTACTACCCTTGAAGACTTCCTCCAACAGGTTAGAGCGATGCCTATATGGCCAAAGCCTATTCCTAGGTACTTGCTCGTCAAACCCACTCCTTTGGAATTTTCATCCTTGTGTTGAAATTTAAAAAAAATAAACTCTTAAAACAATGCTTACTTTCATGGTTTCATTGTTCAAAAAAATCCAAGCTTAGGAACCTCTTCCTAACTTGACCAAAATTTTCAATCCTTGAACCCAAATTAAACAAAAATCAAGACTCAGGAATTTCCACCCTAGTCCGCCCCGACTTTTACAAACAAAAATGGTTTTGAGTCAAAATTTACGACCCTCACGTCTTTAAACAAAAATGGTATTTTAGAAACCGCGGGGAAGTAACACTCAGTCGATTCTCGTAAAACCCAAAAATCAGAATTATGCGAACCCCATTCGATACTTCTAAAATTTCAAAATCGCAAGATTAAAAAATTAATATCCACTTGATACTTGCAAAATTAAAAAAAATTATGGAGACGCAACATTCCAATTGATATCCACAACGCAAATTTTCAAAATTTTAAAAAAAATCATGGAGACACAACATTCCAGTTGATATCCACAACCCAAATTTTCAAAAAACCTCAATTTCAAAAATCGTGGGGAAGCGACATTCAGTCGATACCCGCAAAACCAGAGTTTTTGAAAAAAAAGCGACGAAGCGACATTCCATCGATACTCGCAAATCGGATGAGCAAGGATGAGACATTCCATCGATACTTGCAAAACCATACAGCAAGGAGGCAACACTTAGTCGATACTTTCACCCCAATCCGCGAGGAGGCGACATTCCATCGATACTCACAACCGAATGACCAAGGAGGTGACATTTCATTGATACTTGCAATGCCATTCAGCAAGGAGGCGACTTTTAGTCGATACTTGCATTTTTGAAAACCAAAACCTGGCTTTCACGCCAAAACAAAAATCGGCTTTCACACCCAAAACAAAACCTGGCTTTTACGCCAAAAAAATTAAAAATTGGCTTTCCTGCCGAAAACAAGACCAAGCTGTTAAGCCAAAAAAAAATCTCGGCTTTTACGCCAAAAAGAAAATAAAAAAGATGTCTTTTACGCAAAAAAGAAATCTAAAATTTGGCTTTCATGCCAACAAAACTAAACCTGGTTTTCAAAAAATCTGGCTTTCACGTCAAAAAACAAATTTCGACTCCCGGCCAAAAACAAATTTTGGTTTCCATGCCACAAACAAATTCGACTTCCATGCCGTCTCAAATTTCAGCTCTCATGCCACCCCAAAATTCGGCTTTCATACCATCTCAAAGCTTGGCTTCATGCCACCTAAAAATTTGTCTATCATGCCATCTCAAAACTCGGCTTTCAAGCCATCAAAAACCAGGCTTTTTGCCACAAAATCTGGCTTTCATGCCCAAAACAACCCTTAGACAAAAGATTTTCACAAAATGACAACCTTTTGGTCAAACTTTCAAACAAACCTCCTCATCAAACTTTTGCTTATTTTCATCAAAAAGAATTTGAGTAAAACGCATATAGAGTACAAAAAATGTTTTTACATGGAGGTACCAAAAAAAAAAGGAGAAGATGGAAAGAGTTTGTTACAAAAATTTAGGAGCTAAGTCTAACATGGTATTCAAGCAAAGATTCAACTCCTCAAGCAGACTCTTGGCATTAGCCTCCAAAGCTTCCAGGCATTGCTTCTTTAAGAATTTTCCATAAAATGCGGTAGAACACCGCAACCCATCTGCATTAAGGGGAAGTTCTTCCCAAAGAATCTGTCATTGCTCGTACTCCTAAGTATTCCTCCGAAGATTGCTGTTAGCCTCAACAACTTGGTGAATTAGAATCCCTTCTCTAGCATGATCTTCCACAATGGCAGTCCACTTGGCAACAACTTGTTCCTCTAATAGATCGAGACGCTGCTTGGTCTCAACGACCTCCCTATTAAGACGGCGCAAGTCTTTTGTTAACTCAATGATAGCCAACTCGGTGACGTTCCTCTCCCGAACGAATTACTTCTGAGTCCGCAAGATCTCGTTCAGTTCAGACTTTACCTCACCGGAAGGCTTCAAAAACATCTCATTGAAGAAGTCACCATTAGGGAAGTTCTTGGTCTCAGTCCACTTGTTGCCTAGATTAATGACTTCATCAACAAAAGCATTCGCACTTGAAATGTCCAGACCAACCTCTTTTCTATTAGCAAGGATGTCCTGCACATGCTTGATCATGCCGAAGCCAGCTTCCAAATGGCCAAAAGAAAGAGTTTTGACCCATGACCTCAAAATGCTCTTCAACACTTTCTTCGCATACTGAAGAGATGACCCGGATGAAGGCTCGCCCCTCTCCATTGGTCGACTGCCCGTGTCATGCCTTGTTGGAGTGATCATCAGACTCTTTCTAATGGGAGACATTGGTGAAGGAATCTCCTCAAAAGATTTCACCTCCGCCGCATTGAAACTGGAAGAAGAAGTCCCTACTTCTGGTTCAATGCAGGCATCCCCTGCTCCGGCCTTGAAAAGGACGAAGGAACTTCTCCTGTTACTTCACAACCTGCCAACAAAACAAAATAAAAGAAGAGGTATGAATATGATCCTGTTAAAAAAATCATTATCATCAGGGTTATTGCTACCAATACCTTCTTCAACGATCGGTGGGATACTTTCTGCCTCCATGAGTTCATCTGAAGCATCGTCAAAGGTCACGTCCATGGATGGCTCGAAGTCGTCCGAATCCTGTGGCAAGTCAGCTGACAAGAAAACAAGCAATATGTTAGCAAAAGACGGCACATGCAAAAAGAAAACACAAAGAAGTCATACCAGGCGAAGATTCTGGAATCACTCGGTTCTTCAGATGCCGCAATCGGATCCGTCACTGCCTTATCGGCTGGAACCTCAGGCATCACCAAATCATCATCTCCCACTGAAAAGGTGAGAGAAGGCAAATCAAAGCAAGAAATCTCAATGAAAGAAACGAAAAGAGAAAGAGGAGGAATCATACCTTCATTAACGGCCTCTTCCTTATCGGCTCTTCTTTTCCGGAGGCTCATCAGCGTCCCCTGACATCTCTTCAGCAATGGTAAGAGGGACTTCTGAATCAGGAGAGTCATCTTGTCGTCTCTTATTACTGCGCTGCCCTCTCTTCCTCTTGCTTCTATGGGTCGGTTTGCTTGAAGCACCTGCCCCATCATCAAAGTCAAGACCTTCGCTTGACTCTTCACCGGATGGTCTGCTCTTCCTAGTGGACTCAATGGAAGCCTTCGTTCGTTCCGCTTTCATCCAAGCATAGATCTCAACCTCCTCCTCCTCTAGCTGTTTCAAGACCTCACTAGGTATCTTTTATATAGCTCCTGATCTGATAACGCCATGTTCACCGAGAAAGCTTATCTTGTGCTTCTCTCCAGAAAGGAAAGCCAAAACTTCCTCTCGTCAGACTCTATCTGATTTGCCAAGACCCTTCCCAGAAGACTGCTTGACATCGAGTTCCTTCTTAGAAAGCCCCAGGTACACCCAAAAGCTCTATACGAACCATTTCGTAAAGCCGGCAGTCCGAAAAGTGGGTAACTCAGGATAGGAAATCATGGCAGTAGTGCATCCGCACTATAAAAAGCCCATGGATTCCTCCCGTCCCGTAAACCTCTAAAACGCTTCACCATGCTCGAAAGCGCTCCAACAACGCCTTGAGAGAAGCCCAGCTGTAGTGCAAAATGCGAGGGGACATACGGTTGGATATCAACAAAAAGATGTATACGGTACACCATCGTACCAACACGTATGTTAGAAAGCCACCTCTTTTCTGCATTTGTCAAAGAATAGTGCCTTCCCGACCCTGCCCTGGTGGAATCAGGGGAGACACTAAAATCAAAAGCCTTCTTCCGCAGATCTGGAGAAAGCTTCACTGAAGATTGCCCAAAGAGATTCGGAAACGGCTGTCCCTCTAGCCAATCGAATCATAAAGGGGTCATCATCTTGTGCAACTCCTAATCGATGGAAGCCGGGACAGTGGTACACATACCACGAATAAAAAATATGGGCTGAGAATACCCTGTTCATAGGGAACCCAAGACGAACCAGGAAAGCAGTAGCCTGCAGTTCAGTTCACAAATAAGAGTAAAGTGCAGGCACCAAAGCAAGCTGCTCTCTGAATGCCATCTAACAAGCCGGAAAAATACAATGCGGCCTGATGTGCGTTCCATCTCCTCCAGCAAAAATAGCCTCACTTAGCCAATAAGTGAGGTAAACAACGAGATCCCTCTGCAGCGCAATGTTAGAATAAACGGCACCGGTGCTCATGAAGAAGTCCTTCAAATCTTCTCGCATGACAGAAGCCTTCTTCGAACCCGGAGTCTTAGCTCTGGCATTTCGGGTCATGCTATCAAAAGACTCTCTGCTGTCAAAGAAGTTCGGGAACAAAGAGCCAAAACTCCTCCAACTGCTGAACCTAAGTTTTGAGTCCTCCTTCTCCTTCAAAAAATCGTAGAAGGCGACAAGCTGAAAGTACAAAAGCCTGAACTCCTCAGACTGCTCCTCAAGGACGCTGTCAATAGGCATGAACTTCTCATAAAGTTTGTCGAGGACAGGCAGTCCGGTGATGGCGCTCAATTCCTTCAAAGAAAAACCAATATCATCATTCGTGACAATGAAGGTGTTGGTTGGTGGAAGGAATGACTCCAACATGGCCATGAAGGCTTCATCGGAGAAAACCACGGTTTGCCGAAAAGCGCGAACCACGTCGAAGATCTCGGCCTCCTTCAGAATGGCCCCGCCAACCTACAGGATGTGATCAATCCATGACTCCCAGCTTGAGTCAGCGCTGAAATGGCCACGAAGATGAAAAGGCTTCACCCAATTACTGCCATCACCCTGAAAAATGCTAATGCCCACCGGTCTCAAATCGATCGATGGATGATCAGAACCTTGGCAGCCGCTGGCTGGCATCAACATGTCCATGCAAACAGGCAACTTCTCTGCATAACCGGAAGGGCCGCCAACAAAAACTCCGGTCTTGATCACATTAGTCCTCTTCAACCAGCTCGGAGGATCTTCCCTCTTAGGGCATGTGGGAGAAAGGCTCATGATCGAGATAGTGCGATCAAAGGTCGGCCGTGTACAAATAGTTCTCTCATCACCATCTACCATGTAAGAGAACTGAAAACATCTCATTTGGTACGTCAGATCGTCAGGGACTGCATCGCCAAAGAAGAAGGTAGGCTTGGGCACAATGCTCTGATCATCCATGACCCAAGGACGGTTGCTTACCATACTCTTGTAAAACTCCTCATCCTCGAGAGAGATTAATCGTTGCCTCATCTCATCACTGTTGAGGGAGTCACACTCTTCCATGTTTCTCTCCACAAACTGGACCTTCTCCCAGGCTTCATCTATGACCGCATTAGGAGACCTGACAGACCGGCGAGGTGCATCAATAACAGGCTCTTTGCCCTTGTTTGTTCTGGAGGAACTACTTGCAAAGGATGGAAAAGAAAAGATCAATCATCACCAAAATGACATAATTTTGCTAAAAAAATTTAGGAAGATTTTGGCATGGTTCCGGGGCAATTCCGAAGAAAAGGGAAACACCCGAAAAAGATAGGAAGCTTGAAGATGAGCTCAACACCACTGCAAGCTCATAGTCAATGAAGCATTCTCAAAGAAGGTTTGAACTCAAACATTGCTGTGAGATCAAGCCAGTCTTATCAAATCTTCGCAAGCTTGAAGAAGGGCTCAACATTGCTGCGAGCTCCAAACTCCAAAAACTTGCAAAGCTCCTCAAAATCCCGCAAGACTAAGAAAGGGCTCAACATTGTTGCAAGCTCCAAATCTCAAAACTTGGAAAAGATTTCCAAGTATGCATCATCATGATTCCAAATCAATTTACTAAAAATCATGCATCAAAGAAAATCATCATGCATTGTATGTTAGGAAAGCCTTAACCAAAGTTTGACCAATTCCAACCCAACTTGGTTAAAACCAATTAAACTATGTCCAATTCAAAAATCATGTTGGCTTGACCTAGAGACTCTAACCTTCTATCTTGATGCATAAAAAAAATGCATGAACATCTTGGATTGCATAAACCTCATTATCATGGTGAGAAAAAAGAGGGAAAGCAAAAAAAAAAAAAAAAAAGGAAGAGAGAAATCTTTTCAAAAAAAAATATTTCTGCACTGATAGGCCGTGGCCCACTGCCACGTGGCAGTACGGCCTGGTCCGTACTGAAAGTCCTGGATCCTAACCCTAGAGTGGGGGTGAATAGGGTGAGCTACAAATTAGTGACCAATTTAGACCAATTTTAACTTCTTTAAAATAAACTAGTCACAAGTGGTGATTAAGTAAATAAATGCGGAAGCTGATAAGAACGAAAAATGTTATATTTTTCTCCATTAATATTTAGTTCTTTGTACCTATTTGATATCTAATTGCACTCATTACTCTTATATTTTGATTTAGGATGCAATTGGAGGGCTAAGCGCAAAACGAAGTTAATTGGGGAATTTTAGATGAATTTTCGCATCGCCTCGCAAGTTGGGCATAACTCTCTCATTCGAGCTCCGGTGGAGACGATTTAAGATATTGTGGAATGTCAAAAGAAGGTGATCACATTTGATGCTGAATGGACAGAGCTGATTCAGAGCCAGGTCAAGTTTAGAGGAAATCAAGCAGAAGGGCATTATGGTAAAATTGAAGAAATCAGGAGTTCGTCGAAACATATCCAATATTGGGCTCATATTGTGCAGAACGAAAAATAGTGCAACTTTAATTCTTGGGTCGAGTCCAACAGAAGCCCGAACGAGAAGATATGGTCAAAAAGAAGATTTTGACTAAGTTAGAATTTAATTGATTTTGTTATTAAATTCCATCTCCAATCATAGCCACTTCAATTTCTCCCTCACGTCACTCTCCTTCCCTGATTCAGAGTTTCTAATGTTTCTTTTCACTTTCTAATCCTCATCCAACACCAACTGCCCATGCATATCTATTGTTCCAGCCACTCTTTTCTCTCCACCTCACCCTTTCCCATTCAAACTCTCCCATCTCACGGCTGGGATGTCCATCAGAACATCTTTCTCAATCCCACTATCTTAGAAGCAATTCTATCAATATCATGCCTCTCATCCACGTGTCTGATTCCAGCCTTACCTCTCAACTTTATATGAAGCGATCCCCACACATCTTCTGCACCCGCGATTTCTCTCCATATCTCTCTCTTTTTCTCTCTTCTTTTTCAATTTTAATTTATTTTGCAAGTTAGCATGGCCCTGCGTGGCTAATTTTCTATAATTGGTTGAAGGAGACTGAAGCCTCGGAATAAATACTGTGAGATCTAATTTATTTTCATTGTTCAATTTATACTTTGAATATGGGTTGTTCTTCTATGCTTAATTTGTTATCATGATTGTTTCGTTTAATTGCTAGGATGCATACTAGTATATTTTTCGTTGCAATCTATAGCTAAATTAGAAATCAAATCCGTAATTGTTTGATCCCACAAATTTGCGAAGCAACTGATATTTAATAATTTACTGCGTCAGTAATTGTTAGAGATTAGGAAGAACACTTGGCTAAATTAAATGCAACCGCTTGTGCTTGTGTTATTTGGGTTCATCGATCTCTCTGATTTTAATGCTTTTACTAAATTAAATCTAAAGCGCTTGTCTTAGGTTGTTTAGTAATTAGGGTTAATTAGAGCGCGTGTTTTCTAATTAACTAATTAAGGAGTTAGGAATTTAATTCCAACGATGAATATTCAAAGTGTTAATTGATTTATTTTTGCATCAATGATCAGTTTTGAATTTCCGATGGTGGATGTTAACTTTGACCAATGCTTGCTGAATTGATTGAACTCGTTACTTTGTTGCTATTTATTTGTTTTTTTTTCCAGTATAATCAAAACCCCATCTTTGATCACATAGCATAAAATTTGACTAAACACTCTCCGTGGGAACGATCCTTACTCGCACTACTACATTTATTATTTTTGGAGTAAAGGTTTTATTATTTTTGGGTGCCGGCGACAGCACGACCAAATTTTGCCGCCGTTGCCGGGGAGTGATTCTAGTTGATTTTTGTGCTTCGTGTGAATTTCTAAATAAAAAAAAAAAACTATAGCAGTTTGCGCCGATTAATTTCTGATTCTCCTCACCCCTCTCAACTCCTCACCGCTTGCTGTTTCTCTGACTGGGCTTCTTGTCTTCACCACCCAAGCCTTCTATCCAAAACATCCCCACACTCACTCTCTGTTGTCTTTATTCCTGTTAACACCACTCAGCAACTTTCTCTCTTTTCTCTCTTTTATACATCTCTTTATCATCTCATCTCTCTATATCATCTCATATCATCCCAAATTCTCTCTCCATCTCTCTACTGCCTGCTGCTCTGTTTTTTTTTCCTCTTCGTTCTCTGTTTCTCTCTGACTTCATCCATCTCTTGGTCCAGCGCCCCTCTTTTCAACCTATCTCTCTGTCTCTTCGTTGTTTGCTCCATCTCTCTGAATTCATATCTTCATTACATCTCCTGTGTTTTTTTCCCAGGACGTTGTGCATAAAGGAGGCACTGTTCCAAACTTTACGGACCGGATTTCTGAAGATCCGGACTGGTCCCATTTTCTGTCATCGGACTTCCCGTTTTCATCACCGGACTGGACGAAGAAGACCTGCAGCAGTTGCCTCAAGTCTTCGATTCTGGTTATAGAAACCAGAAGAAGACGAAGAAGAAGAGGTCCAGGTCCAGATTGGGTTTCATCCCGAGGAGAGATCAGGGACTGGCTCTTGTGGGACACGGCAGCAGAAGACTGATTAGAGAAGGGGTTGTCGTTTCTCATCGCTGGGATCGGACTGGAGAAGAAGAAGAACGACAGTAAACTACCCTGCACAGGTTGCTGGTTCTTTCACGGAACTGTGGAATTTTTATTCGTTGGGAGGAAGGAGACCCAGCCTTAGGTCATTTTCAGGTCGGTTCAGGTCAGGTCCGACCTGACTCACTTCACAGAAGCCCAGCAACATCCATCTCACTGCGCCTGCATCCTTGGCTGACATCAGCCATCTCCCTGCTGACGTCATCTCCTTCTTTTTCTGCACTAATAAAAAAAATTAGAGTTTAATTTTTCTGCGCAGAATTTTTATTTTAGCAATTTTTATTGTTATAGATTTTTTTATCATTACTCTAGAGTTTTTTCCTGATTTATTTTTATGGTTTCCTTGATTGCTTATGACTGAAACTCGATCTTCTAGTCAAGGTGATTTGTAGTACGATCCAGAAATAGAAAGAACTTTGCACAGAATAAGAAGGGAAGCTTGGAGAAATTCTGAAAACAACGATCTAGCTCTTGATTCCCTATTTGCCAACGATTCTGATCTAGACGAAGAGGAAGTCATGGTCGGAAATCGTACTTTGAAAGAGCTTGCCGCCCCAGATTTGAATCAACAACCTTTATGCATAACTTTTCCTAATTTAGAGGCTACTACCACTTTTGAATTAAAATATGGACTAATACATCTCTTGCCTACTTTTCATGGACTTGCAGGTGAAGATCCTCATAAGCATCTTAAGGA